>NW_004624808.1:7762994-7817733 GCF_000247695.1 Heterocephalus glaber
CCTTAGCCCAAGTGATACAATCAGCCACACCATTGCATCAAGTACATCTTTGAAAATGACATTTTGTGGTAGTTATTAATCTATCACCTTTAGCTGTGTGAATTAAGTCAAGATTGAGAAACCACCCAACATATGGTGAATAAACTCTTCAACATAACAAGTTTATCCTTTGGGATGGGGAGTTAGAAGGGGTTGGGGAGGGAGGGATAGATGGGGAGAAGGATAGGGGAAGGTTAGCAGTGTGGTCAGACTACACAGGTGAGAAGGAAAAAGAGAATAATAGGAAAAGAACTCCGAATGAGGACCAAAACAGGGACAAAAAGGGAATATGAACAATGTGGGAGAGCAAGAAAGTGAGTGTAAGAAAGAGAGAAAGGCAAGAGAAAAGAAAGCAGAAAAGAAAAGAAAAAAAGGAGAGAAAAACAAATATTTGCAAAGAGTAGGGAAAACATTATAGATAAGAGGAGCAAAAGAAAAGAAAAAAAAAAATAAAACTAATTTTGGGAATAAAAAATAACGATGAAGATGAAGGGCCTCTCAGGGTATGTCTCTGCTGTCACAATAGACAATATGGGTAGCAGTGTGCAGATATAAGTCAATGAGTCTCAGCGAGCTAGTCACAGACCCGTGAGATTCGGGCAGATTTCTGGCTACAAGTCCCAGGTTGAGCTCCCTGTACTCCTGTAGGCTTGAACTCTGCAGAGTTGTATTGCAGGTTCCAGCTGCCCTTCCCTTGAAGATAGTCCCGGTCCTGATGAGAGGTGGAGATGACTCCAACGTACCCAGTACAGTGGTCTGGTGGTCCGGTGTCCTCTGCATCTTTGTAGTGTGGAACCAGTTGGCTGTACAGAGGAGAGGGGCAGGAGGTGTCCAGTGGATTCCTGCTGGGGCGCAGGCTGATTCGGCATGTTCGGTGTGACTCGCGACGTTGCTTTGGCTTCCGCAGACCTGCCTGTCTGCAGCGGGCTCCATCAATTTTTCTTGATGTTACTGACTATTATTTTGAACTAATTTGCTGATGTCACATTGTTTTAGAAATCATTTGGGCCTGCATTTTATCCATTCTCCAAGCCAATAGGAAGTATTTTGGTCAAATATTAAGATTAGTCAACTGAGTGAACATCTGCCAGATCTTTGCTTTAGCTGAAAATGATTCAGTTTGGAATTTCAAAATAATTAATTAATTAGAATTTCAAAATTTAGTTAAATGACTTTAAGCCTGTGAAGCGACACATCTAGAAATACTTGTAGGATCTTCACTTTCCATTTTGCTGCTGGTGCTAGTTCCAGTAGAGGGTTATGAATACATTAGAAGCAGAGTATAGAAGCAGACACTCTAAGTGGAGGGGAAAGGCTGGGGGTGTAGCTCAGTGGTAGAGCACTTACATAATTGAAATGTGTATTAGTCAAATTTCTGTTGCTGTAACCTCATGTATACAATTTAGGGAGGAAATGGTTTATTTTGGCTCACAGTTTCAGAGGCTTAAGTCCATGGCCAGCTGGCTCCATGATAGAAACATCGGGTGAAGGATGAAAGCCGCTTACCTCATGGTAGCTGGGTAGAGAGCGCAAAAGAAGAGCCAGAAAAGGGGCCAGGGAGGAGGTGTAGTCCCCAATGCCATGCCCCTTTAGACATGCTCACATGTGTGCGTCACTAATGTCCTAGAGGTTTTTGTAGCTAGTCAATTTAACAGTCAAGATTACCTCTGACAGAGGGGAAAGATGGGGCAGAGCAAGCAGTGACCCAGAGAGGTATAAGTATTTCAAATAATTAGATCCCTAGAAAACCCAAGAATCCGTATGCTGACTGCTTTCAAAACAGTTGCTGCCTTTGTGGCTGTGACACAGTATTTGTGCCATACTTTGTAGAAACTTTAATTGACCTTTTCTGCCTCTTGCCTCATTTCTAGTTCCTCAGTGTGTTGGGGTCATATTATCTGGAATATTAAGTACTTGAACCATTTAATTCAGTACATACCTCTGTACTCACTGATTTCTTTCTTGCAAAGAGTTTTGAAGTTTTGCTTGTTTAAAATATTTGTCACATAAACAACATTTTAACAGTATTAAATATTTGGCCTGAAGGGTTGGCAGATAATGAGTGATTTTTTTAAAATGTTCTATTTCTGTTAATTTTTTGTTTCTTTGCTTAGACTATTTATTTTGATATACTTCTCATAATATTATGTGAAAAGAAAATAGAATATATTGCATTTGTATTTTAAAATGTATTAAATAAGAAAATATTTTTCTTCACAGAAATTTACTCTAGTTAGTATGCCAGCCTTCACTTTAGTGATGTTTTCATTACGTGAACAAATGTACCCTTCTCTCATCCCATGTGGGACGAGAAGTGATTAAGTGTATATGCTAATTAAGCAGAGGTCCTGTTCAGCTTCAAGTGCACAGTGTAGGCTGGGGACCGGGTGGGGTCATGGCATATAGTTTCGATTCCTAGTTATTCCATTCCTTCAGTGTGTAATCTTGAACCAGGCCTGTACCTCAAACATGAGTAAAACGAGAGAAATTGTGCTTGATGAGCTCAAATACTACTTTGGTTGTAATTACCATAATTAGTTATGGAGGAAGACTCCTTTGCTTTTATGGAGCAAAAGAAATGAAAAGGAAAAGAATAACAGCAAAAAAGAGATAACCTCACCATTGATAAGTTTCCAGAAAGAGAGGCAGAGACACATGGTATTTAAGGGTATGAGTGCTGGGCCAGTCTCCTTGCCTTTGAATCTTATTTTTTATATATGAACCATGTGACCTTAGGTAATTTCCTCACCCTCCCTGTGCCTCAGTCTTCTCCTCTAGTGGGTGCATCAATCATGCCTACTTATCTGATCAATGTAAGCGTACATAGGAGTTAATATATGTACAGCCTTCATATTCTAGCTTTGCTTATAAACGGGGAAATTCAGTTGATATAAAGCTGAATTGTTTTCAAGTAGTCAAGCTATACAGTATCTATATAGATTTCATAAACCAGCAGTTTCCTCAACCTCTCAGGATTCCTTATAGAAAGAAAAAGACATATTAATTTTGTGAACAGAAGGCTATGACCAGTAAGGTTATTTCAAAGCTAATCATTTTACTGAGTAAATGATATTTTAATTTATGGTTTCACTTATTTTCAAACAACAATGGTTTGGGTAGTAATTAAGCCATTTCGTTAAGGTTAGTTAGCATTTGGTAAGTTGAGAACCATATTCAGTAATCACTCTTGTTTGTAGATAACCATCTTCCTGGGGTTTGGCAATAGCTGAGGTCCTTTTATTTTCCCCAAGATCCCTTTTGATTGCCTTTAGCCAGACGCTGGTCTGTTTCTTTTCCTTTCCTGGACTTGGAGCTGGAACGAAACATGTATGAGGTCTCTTAGCTTCATACATGTCTTGCTCGGAGCCCCCACTTGTCCACTTGTCCAGAGTAAACTTGGGCAGACCCTGGAAGCACTTGCAAGGTTTTTTTTAAGCCTGTTTGGTTACATCTCTCAGCTTCTGAATTGTTTCACAAAGGACTGGTAGAGAATTTGCATTAAGGTTCACTCTTATTCTTAATCTCTGTGATACACAAAAATGACAGGGAAGATGTGGCAGAATATTTGTATCTTTTTAGATTTATATCTTTTTAAATACTGAATAATGTCCTACTATATAAACACACCACATTTTCTTTATCTTTCCACCCACTGATTGATATTTGTGCCAATTCCTTATCTTCCATTCTGTTTAACAGAAATCTTCAACAGGTAGAAACCTGGTGGAAAGCCATTGAAGAAGAGGCAGCAGGCCTGAATTCTTTTCCCACTGATGCTGTTCACTGTCCTTTCCCCTCATTGCTCATTTTCCTAAAACCCCATGATTCTCTGAACTTTGTTAGATTGGCTGGATAGGGACCAAAAAACAACAAAAAACTAGGATGTTCCACTCTGTGAATCTATGAAACATTTAGTTTCTTGCAATACCATGGTTGCTCTGATCTAGACACAGCCTAAAGTTTCTCTTCGACATAAGCCTAATTGAGGACACTGATTATTTCCATTCATTCTTTACATGGGTGTCATGAAGCAAAAGTGTTAGAAGTAGGGGTACAGCATCTCAGCTCTTTGGGAGGAAGCTACTATCTCTAACTAAGAGGCATTAATACGATGCGGGGTGATGCTGTTAATATTTCCGCAAACTGTGTTGTAAGTGAATTTTTGTGGCTGGAGGACATCTCCAATAGTGCTTTCATTTTAATGAGAACTAATGACAGTGTTGCTTCATTGCCCGTAAACAAATAACCAAAATAATTTTTAAAGTCCACATAGTGAACTTAGAAGCACAGTACATTTTTGCCTTGCTTCTTCTTAGAAAACAAAACCAAACCACAAAAAATGCCCATGGTCTTTATCATCCAGGGTCACAGCTACTCATCTTATTTTTATCGGCAAGAATGCTTAACATGAGATCCATCTTAACAAAGTTTTCAGTGATAACAGACTTTTGTATTGATAACTATAGGTACAATGTTGTACTCCTTGCATAACTGAAACTTTATAACACTTGAATTGAATATCAACTTCTCATTCCCCTTTTAGCCCAGCTCTTAGCAACCACCATTCTAGTCCCTGCTTCTGTGTCATTGACTGTAGTGTGTGTGTGTGTGTGCACACTTGGATTATATCATGGATTATATTTCCTTCTGTGGCTGTTTTATTTCACTTAGCACAGTGCCTCAAATTTCATCCAATTTGTAGCATAAATAGGATTTATATCTTTTAAAATACTGAATAATGTCCTACTATGTAAACATGCCACATTTTCTTTATCTTTCTGCCCACTGATTGCCATTTGTGTCAGTTCTTTGTCTTGGCTATTGTGAATACTGCTGCAGTGAGTATGAGAGTGCAAATATCTCTTCAAGGTGCTTCTTTGAATTCCTTCGAGTAAATCCCCAGAAGTGATATTACTGGATCATACGGTGGTTTTATTTGTAATTTTATGAGGAACCTCCATACTGCTTTCCATAGCAACTGTACCATTTTATGTTTTCACCAAGTGGATGTGGGGATGCTCAGTTCTTCACATACCTCACCAGCATTTTTATCTTTTTGATAGTACCCATATTTCATTATGGTTTTAATTTTAATTTCTCCAGAAATAAACTCATGCATACAAAGAGTAACCAAAAAAGCAGTGAAGGTTTAAATTTTTAGAAACCTTATTATAGTAAAACACTTTGCCAAAAATGATGGGATCAGTGTATTTGAAGGGAAATTCTTTTGATTATTTAGAGTGACATCGATGGTAATATATGACCAACTGATCTTTGATAAAGTCCTGAGAATATGCAGTAGGGAAACAACAGTTTCTTCAACAAATGATACTGGGGAACACCAGATGTCCACATACAAAATAATGAAATGGGACCCTTATCTAACACAATACATAAAAATCAATTTGAAGTGCAGACTTACATGTGAGATCTGAAATTGTGAAAGTCCTAGAAGAAAACTAGGAAAAAAACTTCTTCACACTGGTCTGGGCAATGATTTCTTACATATGACACCAAAAGTACAGGGTACAGAAGCAAAAATGTACAAGGGGACTATATCAAATTGAAAAGCTTCTACACAGCAAAGAGATCAGTCAGTAGAATGAAAAGACAATCTAGGCAATGGGAGAAAATATTTGCAAACTGTCTATCTGATAAAGGATTCATACCCAAATTATAAGGATCTTCTACAACATAATGGCAAAAAAATCAAATGTTCCAATCAAAAAATGATACTTAGTAGAGATTTGTTCTAAAAAAGATAGAGAAAATGGCCAAAAGGTATATGGAAAGATGCTCAGAATCTCCAATCATCAGGAAAATACAAATCAGAATACCTCATTTTATAGATGGAGAATCTGAAGGACAGAGAGGAATGCAATTTTTCCAGACTCTCAGCTACTACCTTAGCTAGCGGAAGAACTGAGACTAGAACCTCAGATGCTCGATTCCTGGGCCATGATTTTCACATTTCAGCTTGTGCTGTTTTGTTGCTGGCATACTGGATCATACTAAAGTTTCTCATCTGTCAGTCTCTGGGAACAGGGATTCAATCAGCTTTGGCTGAAATAGTTGTTTTTTCAGTCTTTCTTCTGCAGCTTCCTTAATGACTTCCTGTGTTTCCATAGAGAAATTTGCTACATGTTGAAAATCCCTAAACCAAAATCTCCTAAATCTGAAATCCCCCCAAATCTGAAACTTTTTGATTGTCAACATGTTGCCACGGTGGGAAATTGCATACAATGAAACTTTGTTTCATGCACAAAACTATTAAAAATACTCTGTAAATTCCGCCTCCTGCCTCACAAGCTCAAGGTCCTGAGTTTGATCCCCGGTACCAAAAATACTCTATAAAATTACTTTTATTCTATGTGTGTAATATGTATATGAAATATTAATAAATTTTGTGTTTAGACTTGGGTCCCATCTATACTATAACTCATTATGTATAGGCAAATATTTCAATATCCCAAGGAGTCCAAAATCCAAAATATGTTTGGTTCCCAACTACTTTGAATGAGGGATATTTGACTTGTACTGAAATATAGAAGCCATTTTGCCCCACTATTGATAATTTGACCCTCATTCGAAAACATATATACTAGGTTTGGATTTGTCCACTTAGGTTTATCTTAACATAGATGCATCCAGATGCATATGGAAGGGTTGAACAAATAATAAGAGATCATAGGTGAAGGGCCATGGATATTGATAAGTAGACAGAATTGTGGGGTTAGGCTTGAAATCAGAGAACAAGGAAGTGTAATGGCTCCTTGTCTTTTATAGCATCACATCTCCCAGTCATCACCATATTCCAACCATAACTATACCACACAACTCAAATCAGATATCTGAATTCTGACAACGTCCTACAAGTCAAAGGATTTTCTAAGAGCTCTCTCCACCCTCTCTGTGTTCATACTCACATTTCTGATCTTAAGGACTGTCATCCAACCCTGGTTAAATTCATCAGCTCCAAAGAGCCACCTCAACCTAGAACATTCTACCACATTAATTAAGTCCTATGCTCCTGAATATTTTCCTGGCCACACCCCACTAATACTGAACACACTCTTGCTGGCTCTTCTTCCAAGCCTCGCCAAACTGTTGGGGTCTGTAGCAGACATCCCTGCCCAGATCTAGCAGGCTATGAGTGGCACATTCTTCTTGCTTTCCCAAATGTAGCTATATTGGTTTATATCAGGAGTCAGACTGAAGCCCTGCATGACTCAAATGAGCATGTCAGGTAGCAGAGTTGGGCTAGTATTGCTTCTTTGCTAATGGCTGTCACTGAAGCCTACAACCTGATCTGTGAAGTGGCAGGGCTCTACTGAGTTATGTGCAGCTGAGGTCAGCATGACCCCAATTAAAATCCTTTCCCCTGAATTATGCCTTCTCACTGACCAGATGGGTTGCTTGCTAATTGCATCCAGTCCTGGTACCTGTTTGTTCTATCCAAGAAAGATATGCAGTATTTACTCCCTTCCAGCCCTGCCTTGTGCCATCATGCCAGATGTTCGGCAGGACTTCACTAGATGCCTTCAAAGAATACCCAGCTCTCTATTCCTTCCCATGGTGGTATTCAATAAATACTGGATGTACTTGGGGGCATTTGTCTTTGTTGCCGAGAGCTGCACTGATCAGTCCCAAGACCCAGGTTCTTCTCACTAAGTCTCATTTCCTTTATACTTTTATTAGCCTTGTGCTGTCATGCCTCACAGGAGGCCAGGACCCACTGCAGGGGTTCTGGTAACGTCCCCTTTCCCATTCCCTGTATGGGTCTGATCCAATACACAGTCTGATTCTTGATCCTGACCATCTATTGTTGACTGATTATGGAAGCCAGATCTAAGGCAGGGGTGGGCACGAAAGAATTAAATGAATCAAGAGATATGTGAGAGGAAGGGAAAAATAAGAGGTGAGGGGAAAACTAAGGGCACTGATTATTGAGAGGGGCTTCATAGCATGGGTTGTGAGCCTAGAATTAATGACTTGGGCTTGTGGGTGGATATGGGCATGAGCTGAGTAAGGTAGGGTGCTCATCAATTTTCACCACTCTGTGGACTCTGGTCTAAGTGGACTATTGGACTGTGTCACCTGAACATGAAAGGAAGGACTGATTGAAAGTTTTCTGGAACCTTGTGTGGGTGAATAATAAAGTAAAGAATTGGTCTGTGGGCCCTTCAAAGGAATATGTCTTCCCCTTCACCCCTAGGATATTGGCTTACAGGTTCCATTTACTAGTTGCTCAGTAACATGAAAATAGGAGGAGGACCATTAGAGCAGAGGATGGGAACAAGAGGGAGGGTGCCCGGAGGGCAAGGGGGATTATGAAGGGTTAAAATAGTCAAAGTATGCTATATGCATGTACAAATCTGCCAAACTAAAACCCATTAATCTAAAAACTAATACACAGTAATAACAAAATAAAAAGCAAAATCATTTATTCAGGATAATTCTTGCATTCCTTAGCATGGCATATAGTACCCTGTTATTGACTCTCTCGTTTCTTATTACAATACACTCCTCCCTAATATTCATGTGTGTGTAAGTGTACACACACGCACACACCTCTGTTCAAACTGTGGTTCTCTGACTGTGTCACTTTTCATATCCCTTTGCCACTGTACCTGATATTTGTTTACCCGGAATGTCATTTCCCTCTCAGTCTTACAGTTTTGGCGCACATATTATCTTGTCCAAAAAGCTTTCCTTGGTGACCCTAGAACATTCCCAGGGATCACTTTTCTGTTCTCAAAGCATTTTACCTGAGACATCATCGTCATAAGAGTGCAACCAACAAAACTTGACATTTTTCTTTCCGGTGTCATCTCATAATGAACTTGAGAGTATATGAGCTTGTATAGGGCAGAGGCTGCATCCTTACTCATCTTTCTCTGTCTTTGGTGCTTATCCAAGGCTTAGCACATACTTGGTTTTCCATGTCTATTTCCTGGATATGTGAATAGAGAGCTTCCTTTTACTTAGCTTCTGTGCTTCATTTAACCCTTGTTTGACTCTTCTGTTCATCTGTATCTAAAGATCCAGAGGTCCCACAAATGAATGGCACTGAAAAGTAAATCCTATTTGATCTTATCCAGGAAACAACCTGGATCTTTTTAAATATAAATTTCTTTTATGTTTTCCTACCATTAATGCTAAGAAATGCTTCTGGAAGCACCCATAATGCTATCATTACTATTCTCTAGAGATTATTAGCATTTATCAACCAGCTGCTTCATGGGAAGAGCTCTAGAAATTGTTTCACATTTTATAGCTAATTGCAGGAACAAAGTGACAACTAATGCAGAATTTGTATTTTAAAAGAAAACATCCTATCCCTAATCAAGTCCACATGGTAAAGGCAACATAAAATTATTACTGATCAACATTCATGAGCCAAGAGAGAGGTGAAGTGGTATATCCCTTATGATACCTTATTAAGACTTTGAAGGGCAAGATGTTGCATGTTTCAAAAAAGATTGCAGCACCCAGTGATGCAAATATTGAAGATACACAGTTTGGTAAACTTTGGCTCAGTTAATAAAAGGAATGAGTAAGAAGTGCTTTGGAACATTAGAGAAGCCCAAATTGATGGAAATGTCAAAGGTTTCAAGGATATCTAATGCAGTGACTTTTTTTTGCTTTTAGTTCCCCTTAGAAGATAGAGATATTTCAACAAACTTACTATTCATATGCCTTTCTATTGTGACATGTGCATTTATATATTCTACTCATGAGTTTAAGTGGTTGCAAAGGGCATAGTTTCCATCATATTGTATGTTATATACTTTAAGTATATTTTCATTAAAATCTTGGCATTACTCAGTTGGCTCATTGAGTTTATGGACTATGGACGCTATGTAGCCTCAATAGTGAAATCGATCCTTTTTGTCAAACCCTTTCCACTAACTCAGTGGGGCTGTTTGGAAGTGTGATTTCATTGTGTCCCCGTTTTGCTCAAGCATGCCACCCATGAATTTTAACATGAAAACAGGTAACTTGCTAATGTGTGTCACATAAATTAAAGAAGTCACTGTTTCTTTAATACTTCTCACTTAAATACTCTGCACTCTCCCCTGGGAGCCTCTATGTTCTTGAAGCCTTTCTTTGTTGTTTGGTACTGAAGAGAGAAGATTTAATCCCCTGGTATATCCCTCATTTGTTAAATGAGAAAAAGGACATTGGAAATAGTAGTGGCAAAGGAGATCTACATATGATGGATAGATATTCCAAACTACTCTCCCTCTGGAAATTTACATATCTACATTTGAAAATCTGCAGTCTTATCTACCCCCCTCCCACACATTTCAAAAGGATTGACCAATTGAAACCTAGAAAGAGGAATGGACTCAACTCTGGTGGGAATGCTTGTTAATCAGTGGCAGAGCCAGTACTGGAACATGGGTATTTCCATTTCCTAACCAGTGTCTTCCTGCCCCATGATGGCTTACGAATCTCTCCTGTATTTAAGTGACTGTGATCACTCTAGCCTGTCACAGTGGGGTTTTCTAAGAGGTGTGACCTTGGCATTTCTTCACATGGAAGCATGTATATGCAGGACTACAGAACAGTAGGTTTTTGTTTCTGTCTACTCTGACATTACTTGCAAGCCTTCATTGAAAAAATCAAGAAGCCTTCCCCATCCTAGCAAAAGGCACTTTCCTATAGAGCCAAAACCTCATGGAGATTATACATTTTAGAGAGTTTTCTATTTACCTCATTTTGTTAGTTTACTGGATTTGGTTGTAAGGTCTCAAAGTACTTAAAACTCTATCATTTACTCATTTATCTCAGAATCCTCTAAAACACTCAGTAATCTGGTAGATTATAGCTCTGGAGTCAAACTGCTTTGGTTTAAATACTGGTCTGCCTTCTGCTTGCAGTATGACTTTGGGCAAAGTGTTATCGTCTCAATATCTTAATTTCCCCCTCTGTAAAGTGGGTTGTGAGAGTTGAATATGAGATGTAAGTGAAATGCTTAGAAGTAGCTGGTATAATCAGAAGCCTTCCATAAAAGTCAGCCAGCTAGTATTATGATCACTGTTGACTGAATCAACATGTAATGCACCCTTACAAGCATCAGGGTAGCTAACCCATAAAAAGATCCAAAAGCATATTAAATTCACATAGGGACATGCTCCAAAAAAGAGAAAGCAGACTTACAGAAGAAAGGGATTGGGCAATGCTATGGAAGGTTCACCAAGTCATATATAATATAATGGTTTAATACAATGCCATCCAGTGGAAATTTCCGTGATGATTGAAATGTTCTATATCTGTACTACCTTGCATGGTACCTCTTACACACTAGAAACAGGGATGATCCAAATATGAAACTGAAATTTTCATTGTATTTGATATTAATTCATTTACAGGTAAATTTAAATAGCTACATGTCGCTAGTTGCTGACATTTTGGCTGGCACAGGCTCAGGGCTTCAGCTTTGTTTTTGTCAGTTTCCTAACATCTTTTAGTAGTGTGCCAACTTAGAAGTCAGTGCATAGTGGGGCTTCGTGTGTCCCTCCTCCAGCTCTATCCTTGTTTTTATTACTTCTTTTCTCTCTCCCTCTAGCTATGGCCTTCCTCATCTTTCATCTCTATTCCCCAACTTCATCCCTACTTGTTTTTATATACCCAGGCTTTTCAACCAAATGTATTTTGAGATGTGTGCACATGTAGGAAAATTCCTACCAATTGAGAACAGTAAGATCTCCTTGAAGATGGCTATGTGAAGATAACCACAGTGCACAGGTCATTTCCTTAGGAATAAAAGGTGATTGCGAGGATATTGAAATCTGTGGCGAAAAGAAAGCTTTGCCAGTACTATTCATATGGAGAGTTACCCTCCATCAATTTAACACTGATTTCATTCACCTATTAAGTAGTAGATCATGGGCAAGATCATTTAAGATTTTGTGGACTGTCACAATGGTTGCCATTGGTTACCAGAGCTGGGTACAGATAATGTTTCAATAACTTACTCATCTTATACTATTTTTGAAAACTTAACTACTACTTTTAAAAACTTTTATTTTATTAGTGCATATTTGCAGCATACACATTTTATAATCACCTTGGGGAATTGGAACATGTACACAACACTGCTTGTTTCTTTTTTTAATCCCCTCTCCCTTCCCCCTCTACTTCTCCTTTCCCCCTTTTCATTCTTGATTGATATTGTCAATCTTAGTTCATGTTTATGGCATATGATGGCCATGTTTGTTGAGGTTATGAGGACCTTGTACCTGGCATATCTTCATTCTACCTACTTCCCCATCCCTTCCAGGTCATCCTTCACCCTTGGTCCCCTGGAGTGAACTAAATCAGACACACAAACTTAAATACCGTGTGGTATCTCTCATCTGAGTAAGGCAAAGTACAAACTAAGAGAAAACTTAACTTCTTTAAGGGAAAGAGAAACCCCTGACTGGAAGTTAAGAGAATGAATTGCGCTATGTTTGGAAGGTAAAGAGATGAACTGAACATCACTTGTGTCATTGTTCAGGCATTGTTTGTCACATGAACAAAGTTATAGACCTTGTAAGATATCCCCTTTCTGCATTTCCAACATCCAGGTTAAAACTATTCATTATTTGTATTTTGAATATTTTAAATGTGCACTGAGTCATGGTTAATATCTCAAATGACTGAACATTTGCTATTGTAAGAGAAGCTATTTTGTAGAGCACTGTAAGACCTCTTTTTATTTGTGGAAGCCATCCATATTAAAATTATAACTTCAGCAGCTTTCTGTAGAGAAAATTGTGATGCTGACCTTTAATTCCATTTGGCCATGGAGAAAAGGACTATAATTTCAACAATCAAATTGCAAATGTGTTATTTTGCCTGTTTTTTTAAAATATAAAATGTCATTTTGTCTATCTGCTAATAACTCACCTTAATCCACGTTCAGTGGCCTTTTTTCCTCACAAATAATTTTGTGTTTATGTAAAATAAGAAGAACTGTGGAATGATCTCATACATGTTCACGGAGTAAATGTATTTTTAAAACAACTTCACTCAGAAAGTCATGGGAAAGTAGGCCTTGCTTTGAGGTGAGCCCCAGGAGCAAGTAGTTTTCCTGAGCATGTAAGATGGACAGTAGAGTGTCCAAAGACCAGGTGGAACCAACAGTTATCAGTGAGTGGCCAGGAATGCAATCCAGACTTTCGAATTTGTCTTTTGAGAGTGAGAAGTGCCCAATGAAAAGTGGCACAAAATCTGACAGCGTGGTCCCAGACAGCCCTCACGAGCCCTGTTTCCTATATTCTCCGTGCTGCTGCAAGCTTAAGCTCCCTGAAACATAACACAGTGACCTTGACTTCTATTCTCCAACTTTCTGCAGCTGCTTATCCCTTACCAGAGGCCATCTTTTCCAGCCCACATGTCGAAGTCCTTCATGATTTTGCTCTTCCTCTCATTCTCAATTCTTATTCTCAGCGTTGAGATCTCGTTGCTCACACCATTCTTCCTCCAGGGTCCTTTCTCTCCTCTGGGTCTGCTCACCAGGAACTATCCATTCTTCTAGTGGCAGTTTGAATCCTAACTCCACCAAGGAACTTTCCCAGAGCCGCAGTCATGATAAAGGCTTTTCTGCTGTCTGTGGTTATCTAGTACTTTAACTGTAGGGTAATAAAGGAGCTTCAGGGCAGAACCCTTAGGATTGAATCTCAGTTCTCCCATTTTCTTTTTATTTTATTCTATTTATTTATTTTTATTTTTATCCGTCCAGGTTTGCAGTACATGAGGATTATATATTCCTTGTGGGAGTTGGTGCGTGTACGTAACACATCTTAATTCTTTATCCATCCCCTCGCTCTCCCCTTTCTCCCCTTCTATCTCTTAATCCCCTGTCCATTTGCACAAGCTCTATTTTCATCATTTACTCCTTCAATTCCCTCTTTTTATCCCCCTTCTTTCCCCTCCCTCCCCATCCCTCCATCTTTTAGTCCTCTTCTTTTTTGCAAAAGATCTCACCCTCTTTTCTTTTATCTATCTTTTATTTTGTTCTTTATGTTTTGGTAGATGTGTGATCTCGGACAAGACATTTAACCCCACTTTCTGAGACTGTGTCTTCATCTGGAAAATGGACATAATAATGCCTTCTCTGCACTTGTCACAATCTTCCTGCGAACTTCAGAGGAGCTAATGCCCATAAAAGCTCTGTGTACAGGGCAGTTCCATGCACGTAGGCAATATTGCTCCTCTCACTGTTGTTTGTCCATTCTGAAAGCAGAAACCGCTGCTTTGAAGCAGTCAGTGTGAAAGGTGCTGAGGGGCAGCGTGTCAACCAGTCCTTGGGCATAATCATCACAATTTCCCAGAAACTGTGGTGTTTTATCCTTCAAACTCAACTTTCCAGACTGCCACTGGCATCAGAAAATGCATATAAATCTTTAGTCTTCTGATTTAGGGATTAAAACCAGGGTGTCTGTAGTTACAGGATTTGCCTACATGATGCTTAGCACCATGACAACGCTGGTCCACAAAATACGATAATTTTTAGTTTCCCTCTCTGAGCTGGAATGACTGTTAAGGAAAGACTCCTATAATGCACGCAGCTATTAGGTACCAAAATGCACATTGCACCAGTGTGCTATGCTGTTAGACTTCTCTTTTCTTGGTTTTCCTGTGAAGTCGAGGAGTTCTCCTTACCTTCACCAAACCGTCAAGAGTAGAAGAGTTAGAGTACAGCGAAAGAGAGAATGGCCCAGTGGAAAGGTTGTTGAGAGATGGGACTGAAGTTGCAGAACAGCAAGTTGGCAAAACTGTAGAGAAGGGGCTTCTGAAGGTGGCGGTCTTGCCTGACACCTTGTTCTCAGGGTCAGGAGTTCTTCGTGGACTGCATTATACAGTGCATAAAATGATATCAGTCAGAGAACTCACTATATATCTCACTCACTTTTTAAAAATAAACCATCTTGTATTCAGTACCCAATAGTAAAGAGTTATAGGTAACTAAATTCAGTTAACATCATACTCTTTAAAATTTTTTTATTAGCATATGTTTGCACTGCTCAGCTATGAAGAAGGAAAAATTTGAGATATTTATAGGAAAATGGATGCACCTGGAAAATATACTGTTGAGTGAAATAAACCAGACAAGCTTAAATACCATATAGTATCTCTCATTTGAATGATGCAAAATACAAAGAGAATAATAAAGGATGAATAGGAGACAAGGAAATGGATCTCTAACATTATACTCTTTACAACTTCTTTTATTCTTCCCAATTTTTGCTCTGTCTAATCTTCTTTCATTCTTCATTCACCTAATTCCTGGCTTCTCACCCCCATTCCTCTTTCTAGCCCGAACTGACCTGTTGACTTGATTTTCCTGCTGAAAGTTTAGGCTGAGCCTTTAGATTTTCTCCAGGCTCAACTCAATGCAGATTGGTCCAGCACTCACCTCCAGAATTGACCTCCATGCCAAGCCCTTCTGGCCCCATTGAGGCTGTGCCAGCCCCTGAAAGGAAATTAGCACCCACTGTACCTGGGCCCATTTTAGTCTTGAGGCGATGACTAGTTCAGAACCCTGGGCCTGTACTAAGACCTGAGCTAGGATCCCTTTGGCCTGTTGGGCTAGTGTGAGACCAAGAATCATTTCCTGAATGAGTTCCAGTGATCATATTCTCCAAGACTTAATGCTTATGTTTTTTTCCTACTTCCTATATGGAAGTTTCAATCATTTATTCACAGAAGAAATATTTACTGAACATGTATCATGCAGCTATTTGTCTTATTTGCACAGTCAAAATATAAGCTCTTTGAAGGAAGTGGTCTTGAAGTAAAAATGTGGCACCCATTTGATTCTCATGATTCTGTTAATGGGCTGAAGATACTATTAAAATAACTAGCATTTATTTATTAAGCATTTATTTACTATGTCCTTGCACTGGCTTAACTGTTTAATGTAGTTGAATGAATATTTAATTTTGACAATGATCTTATGAATTAGATATTGTTGTTCCCAAAGAGGAAACTGAGGTCTTGAATGCCACAGAGCTAATAAGTACTGGAATTAAATCTTTCTCTGTTTTATACCAGGCCCTTCATAATACTCTGTTCTACTTCTCACCTGAGAATACCCAGTCTGGAGGTAAAATGAAGTCAGGAGTACCCAAACTTGTTTATATTCTTCCCTTTCTCAGAAACTTAGTCTTCTAGAGTCTAGAAAAATATAGTTCATCATGTATTTCATTAATGTTTGCTAGCAACTGCGGCCAAGGTTTTTGAGTTCTACTCTTAAACAAATTGCCAGTAAGTTTGCTGAAAGATTAAAGGACTTAGTACTACTGGTTAGCTGAATTAAATAAGAATCTAAATGGAGCATTTATCTATAATTTCTCAACTGCAGTGCCTACAAGCATTTATTCCTCATTATGTTTGAAAATAGGATTTGATTGCTGCAAAAAGTATGGATGATGGGTGGAATCTTGAGGGAACCTGAAAAGCTTAATAAAAATTCAAGTAGACAAAGAGGCCAATTGAGAAGCCATCTTTAACCACCAAGTGGACTTAGTCACTGACCAATTATTGCATGTCCCCTTGGTGCTTTGTGGGAGCAGAAATGACTCCTGAAGATGTGTCAGGTACAACTGGAAATATTTCTGAGCTAGAAAGTTCACGATGAGCTCTGGATCAAAGGCTTTTGGGAGAAGGTCACTTTTAGGAGCATCAGAAATAGCACTATTTCTGTAGCCCACCAGTCCCCAAACAAAGCAACATGTTGTTCCTCTTTTCCTCCTCTGATGGCATTGTGGAGCACAATGTGGCCAAGTAGACATAGCATGGTCTATGGGAGCAAGGAGCATATAAATCCCCGCTGTGCTATGTCCTTTACTAACTGTATGACTCACTGCAAAATTCAGCTTGATGCCTGCCCTCCTTCCCTCCCTCTACGAAATTATTTTTAAAAATACTTATTGAGTGCCAGCCATATGCCAGACACTCTGCTAGAGAACTGGAAATACAATGGTGAATAAAACAGACTCTATCCTGTTCTCATGAAATTTAAAGTTTAACAATTTATATATATCTTTGGGTCAGTCAGCCTGCTGTGGGGATTAAATCAAAATGGTAAGGCTAAGGTGCCCAAAACATATTTAGTGCTCCCAAAGTGTGGATTCCTTTTTTTCCATTTTGGCATCACTGTGTAAGGCATACTTGACACGTACCTGCAGTATGGCATCAACTGTGTGTATGTGCGTGAACACACACACACACACACACACACCTACCTTTGTGGTTATCAATTATTTTATCCTAAGATTCTTTTCATTTTCATGCACAGTCTTTATGGTGAGTAAGTCACTCAGTCAAAAGCAGGCTTATTCATTGTTTTGAGTGATTTGCCTGCCAACGAAGCAGGATGGATGTATAGATAGTCATGGAGTCAGGTGGCTTTAGGAGTTTACATTGAATTAGAATACCAAATTTATTTTCCTACTACTGGTTTTACATGGGAGGCAGTGACAAGCTATCAGCTCTCTAATTTGATCCAGTGATGTGCTAATTAAAAAGCATCTCTAATATGTTGCATTTGGGTTCAAGGAGCAGTGTTCTCATAAGAAAGTAACTCTGGTAATGAAAAATGCACCATGCTATCTTGTGGCAAGTTTCATATATAATACGTGGCATCCCCTAAGCCCATTTTGTTTTTCAGGCATTATATGGACTATATTGTGATTGTGATTCTATCTGACCCTCCTCCTCCTCCACAAACCATGCTGATGTGATCTCTGTGACTTGCAATTATTTTACTTCAAGACTGTGGACATTGTCATGCACAGGCCTTATGGCAGGTGTTTCAGATCTTTGGGTGTGATACCAGAGACATCAAGAACCCGGAAGTCAGCCTGCAGGTTTCATTCCCTGTCACAAAGTTCTTTCAAGTTTCCGCCTTAAATGAATTTCCATTCCATGGCCACTACTTGAGTTTATGCTCTCGTGATCTTAGGCACACTTTCTGGCAGTGACCTAACAGCTCCTCGTCTCCAGTCAGTCCTTTGGCCCAACCTTTTCCACTACCTTTACTTCGGCATCAATTTTTCTGACACACAGTTGACCTTGTCACTTTACTGTTCAGTGTTTCAGTGGCTCCCCATTGTCTGTACCAAACAAAGTACAAACTCCTTAGCATGACAAAGTTTTGCCTGACTTATTCTATCAGGCTTTAGCTCTCATCGTCCTTGTTTATTGTCTTGCACTCCAAAATACAGCTCTAGAGTATAGCACTTATCTGTTTAGTGCATACCTGTGTGCCAGGTACTTGTCACTGGGTATATTACAGCAAACAATACAGACAAATGACCCTTTCTTCAGGAATTACATTCTAGTAGGAAAAAGCAAACAAGAAGCACACACATGGTTTCATTGTTACACCTTCCATATGCCATTTCCTCTGCCTGAAGTAATTTCCGCACTCTCTGTCTAGAAATTGCCTACTCTTCTTTCAAGAGTCAGCTTCATCCATGGTCCATTTGCATCTCAGTATATTTCAGCCTGCTTTTTTCTTTTCTCTTTGTCTTTTCCTAGTGTTAGGTGGTTGTTTTTCACTGTTTGTACATCAGATCCAGACCACTTTACATTCTTGACTGGGACAGTATCTTCTTCAGTTCTGTCTTCCAGCACTGAACCAGCACTTAGATAGGACACAGAAAAGGGTGTTAGAATCTGTGAAAGAAGGAAAAGGAGGAGGGGAAAGAAGGGACAAAAGGAAGAAAGGAAACAAGAGAGGAAAGAAAAAGTAAAGAAGGTGATTAAGAGAAAGAAGAACAAAGAAAAGAAAGAAAGGACAGAAGAAGAGATAGAGGGAAAGGAGGAAGAAGATAAGACAGGGAGGGAGGGAGGGAGGGAGAAAAATCAATTTATTTCCACATCTCCTTGGTTTGAAAAGGTTATAACTAGTTTTGTGTTAAGACCCAGCAGGATGGCATAGTGTAAAAATGCCACTAAATTTTGCAACTGATATTTCCCAAAATATGAAAGGAATGAATGTTTCCTCCTGTGATTTGGTTTATACATTATTGTCTCCACAGCTTAATATTAAACTAAGAAATTAAATGAAATCTCCCTCACACACAGGTGAATTAATCTTTGCCTTCATATCCTCTTGCTAGGTAATTATTGTCAGAACCTGTGAAAAGTGCAGTTTTATTGTATTTTAATTATTTTCCTAAGGGGCATCAAGAAGCAATAGAACAGAGGTGAGAGATATGAAGCATAGCTTTGGTTATGGATCTTAGTAGCTGGCTGCACTGGGGCAAGCACTTTCAATGAATGCCAAGAGGGGCTTAGTTTCCTCAGCTGGAAAAGTCAGGAGCTGGACCAACTACTCATAGCTTTGCTTCTAGTTTGCTAATTCTCAGTCTGGTTTCCGTTCCAGGCAATTCTTTGTACATACTAATTGAGTAGTGATCAGCTATAGACTGCCATAGTTTCCATTTCATCTCCAAAACATACAATCTTATATTTTGTTGTGAGTAGAAATAAATCCCATCATAGCCTGATATTCTGTGTCCTGTTTTTTCCTGGCCTTTATCAAGGAATAGATCTTGAAGGTATCATGCAGCTGGATAGAATGACTTGTATTCAAAATTGTGGTTGGAGTCTCTTCTACCTGGATGTCATTGATGTTCATTGCTCATGTGTCTCAGCCCCCAACCCTAGGACTTGCCATCTCCCTTACAACCTTTTCTTGTCACCCTTTACATTTCTTTCTCTTAGGCCCTTGTCTAGTTTCTCCTTCACTTCCTCGGGGTTTTGGTAGTGACAGAAGGCGTCATGTTGAGAGTCTAGCATCACAAAAGATTCTCGTTTTTTCTCAGTGGTTCTCCTTTGTAGAGGATTTAAAATTTCCCTCCAAGTTGAACACTTTACGCTTATGGTATGATGATTCTTTAAGCCATGAAAATATGGAAGAACCAGCAAAGTGTAAGGGATGGAATGTTCAACAAATGGTATTGGGTAGTTTTTTGCTATTGGGAAACAAAGCCAAATAGGTTCTTACCCCTCAAAAATAGACAGTGTGAATTCCAGTTATGTTAAAGGGTTCAAAGTAAAGAAAATGGAACAATAAAAAGTTAGAATATCTGGATATGCTAGCATATTTCTAAAATCCAAATTACTTGGAAGGCTGAGCAGGAGGATCACAAGTTCAAGGCCAACCTGGGCAATTTGGGAGACTTTGTCTCAAAATAAAATAAAAACAGCCAGATATATAGCTTAGTGAAGAGGCCCTAGGTTCAATCCCCAGTATCATGAATGAATGAATGAATGAATGAGTAACAATTTGGGGGGTACAGGACTATTTTTTAGTATGATGGTAAAAAGCAGAAATCAGAAAAAAAAAATTGACAAAATTGACCTATCCAATTTAAAAACAAGAATAAAACCAAAACTTTTCATTCATCAAAATTTCAAAAAGTAGAAAGACCTTTTCTTTACTGCTTCCCTGTGGTGGCTATGGGAAATAAGGGAACTTCTGGACTTAAATAGCCTCTTCAGCGTCAGAGTCACACAGGTACTCAAATTGATAAAAGCCCCATGCCTGTCTAAATGCTGTGCTGTTATCACCTTGAAATTCTTTACTTTTGAACAAGATGCACCATATATTTTCAATTGGCACTGAGTTCTATAATTTATGTAGCTAACCCTTACAGTCTTGAATGCTTGTAGAACCTCCCTATTCCAAGTGAGATTCTTTGACACTAGGCCTACTTATATGATACTTAGCAAAATAATTTAGGAAACCACCTGCTCAATAACATCAGACTCCCGAGGGGAGTTAGAGGGGCCACTGCATTCTCCATACCCCAGCAGTGTGCCATACACCTTGGCGCTCATTCACTTCCTCCTTCACCAATTTTACCAATACATTCTGATCATTCTTTGTGTTGAGCACAGCGCTCTGCTCTGGGGATGCAGTGACGAGCAGGATGGACGGTCGTGATGCCCTGGAGGAAGAGTTGCTATAGGCAAATAGATCACAGTACCATGTGGTGGAAGCACAGAGGGCAGCAGAGGCACAGAGCAAAAGCCCCTCAATACAGCCTGAAAGGGAGCTTAAGGAATGCTTCACGGGAGTGGACATCCAAACTAAGACCTGAAGAAAGAAAGGAGGTAGGGGTTAGAGGCATAGCCTGAGAAGGCCATTCAGCAAAGCAAACAGCATGCACCCTTGGTGCTCTTTTGTCAGCAGAACAAAGAACATGAACTGCCATGGGAATTCATTAGGCTTTAGGGCTCAGGTGTGGATGGGACAGCTAGCTTGCCTCTGCTCAGGAGACTTACACCAACCTCTAGCTGTGTAATGTTGTACTTTCCTTCTTAGATTTGTGGAAATGCATATTATTTTGATGCTTTAATGGCCTATAGAAGAAGAAAGGAGAAATATCCCGTGCATTCCTTACCTCTAAGGCACTCGATCTCCCCTCTGCATAGTTTGAAAACCCCAAATTTCAGTAAACTGATTCCACTGAAATTGATGTGGGGCCTTGAAGAGTTAGACATCATTCATAGGTTACAAGCCCTAGAAAAACAATAGTGGGCCATATTTATTCCATAGGCCATAGATTGGTGATGTCTGATCTAGAGTTAAGCTCTTCTAGACCCCGGATCCTTTGTTTGCATGTATTTTTTTACCTGCCTGGAAAACTTGCTCAATCCCTTTCTGTCATAGGCCCCTTCTCACCCTCAGGAAAACATTCTTGTTCTGTAGATGAGGTTAGAACCATCTGCAAAGAACTTGAGACCTTCACCAGCAAGTCATACATCACATGTTATTGGCATTATTTTCTTAATGTTAAGCATCCTTCTATACTGCAGACAGTGCAGGTAGAATCCACAGCTACTATTTAAAAACGTGTTCAGGCCAAGCTCTTAGGCCACTGCCTTGCTGAGAGTAACTGTTCAACATGTGCTGGTTGAATGTATGTATGAGTGAATTGAGTATTACTGTCCCTATTTTACAGATGATGAAAGTGAGACATGGTGAGTTGGCTCTACCCACAAAGAACTCTTAGGTGGTAAAATAGAAATAACTTTCCGGTAAACTGTGGTACTTTTATATACAGTCAAAGGTTGTGTTTAGAAGTGAGACAAATAAGTTTCCTAGGACTTTCGATAAGCAGATCACAAACCATAAAGATTCTGTTTGGTTTGTTTTTGCCTTGTTCTCACAGGTTATGTGATGTAATAGAGAAGGTCAGATAACTGGCTAAGAAATGAATGCAATAATCCAGGGTAGTTCAGAAGAAGTTCCAAGAGGGTTTGGGGGGAGCACAGGGACAGAGAGGGTAGAGGTGTGTGCTAAGCCAAACTAGGGAATCAGCTAGGCTTTGTGACTCCAGGTGTACTTACCTGGACATTGGTCAGCCAATGGGAGGGCAAGCAAACCATAGTCTCTAAGACAGGTGTGAAGGGACACTCAGGAACTCTTTTCCAGTTTTCAGTTTTCTCAGCTGTTAAACACAAGTCTGCTCCTGCAGGAAAGCTGCCCAGCAATGAGGTGGTCAAAAAGCCTTTCAAGGAGGAAGATTCTAGCAAATTCCCAGAAAGTTAGAGAAGCAATTTCATGACTGAAGAAAAAGAATGGCAGGGGGACTGAAAGACTATTTTTCCTACCAGTGAGTGATTTGGGACAGGCTCTTAAGCCATCAGTATTTATTGAGCTCCTACTATGTGCCAAGAAAATCAAATGGGAATTCTATTTCTGGCAGCTGAACTTCTAACTCGCATCTGTTTTCTTTGTCTTGAATTGAACATAAATCTGATTTGGAGGTGAAAAGTAAATTTATTCCTATGCCTGTTCATTCTTTATCCACCTTCTAAATAGCACCCAGCAGCTGTGCCAGGCCTTTCTGAATACCATGAAATCATTTATACATTTTGCTACTGTGTTATGGATGTATTAATTGTTTCTCATCACTACAATGCATTCTAACTAGCTTGCAGAATGCTCACAGACTCCTCTCTGAAGAGGCTCTGAGTGGCTTGTGATGATTTCTCTTATTCTGATATCGTAGATTAGATGAGAGCTGATCTTTCTTTCTCTCTGTCTCTCTCGTCTCTTTTTCTGTCTCTGTCTCTCTGTCTCTCTGACTCTGTCTCTGTCTCTCTCCACCTCTGTCTTTCTCTCCTTTTTATTTCTTCTTTCCTAGTAGACATATATTAATACCCTAATTTATACCTAAACTTGATTTACAATTTAATGGATTAATAAGATATAGGGTATTTTGAACAGTCTGCATTCCTTTTAGCTGGACTCCATGAAAGCTCCTAAACCCTTCCTCAAGAAAATTAGGCGCTTGTTTTCATATATATTTCAGCATCCAGTTACAGGGATCTCAAGGATTTAGCCCACCCATGAATGCTTGCCTGCGTTATATGAAGACTATAGATTTCAAGAGTGGGACAGTTCTGCAATTCATCAGGTTCCCTGAATTTCAAAATTATTTTAGCCACAGAATCTCCTGCTTGAAGGAGATAAAAAGAAAAGAGAGGTGGAATCATGCCCGTGCCTATTGTGATGGTTAGATCGAAAATGCTTCCTGAAAATCACGTATGTTCAGAGGTGGGGCTTTTGGAAGGTGATTGGATCATGGGGGTGTTACACTCATCAGTGGGTTAATCTGCTGATGAATCCATAGCTAAATGTGCTTTTAGGAAATGGGTTCTAAATGGAGGAGGTGGGTCTTGGGGATGTGACCTGAAAGGGTATTTTCTTGTCCCCAGCCCCTTCCTGTCTCTCTGGCTATCTTGCTTTCTCTTTGTTTCCTGCTGCCATAGTGTGTGCAGCTTTCCTTTGCCATGCTTGGCACCATGATGCTTCTTGCTTGGATCCAGCCAACCATATACTTGCATTTCTGGAAAGTGAGACCTGAAATCAGTCTCTTTTTCCTTTAACTTGTGTATATCAGCTATTTTGTCCCCAAAACAGAAAGCTGACTAATACCTTTACCCTCTTCCAAAGTGGCTCCTGAGAAGGTTCTGTGGAGTTTGAAAGCTAATGATCTAGCTCAATCCATTTATTCCTTCATAGGGAAAACTTGATTAAAAGAGAACAGAGGTGACTAATACAAAATCATGGGTCCAGTCACTGCCAGAATTGAAACTGGAAGTCACGTCCTTGACCCCCCAGGGCAGAGCCTCAGCCATCCCTCATTACTCTTCAAATTACAAACCTCCTACACCCATATCGCATGACTCAACATATTTTAAATCCACAATTTTATATTATTATTTCCATCTGCACAGAAGGAAGTGGACATCCAACTGACTTGTATGTGGTGATTCAATCAAGCTCTCTCTTCTTTCTCATTTCTGCCACTTCTCTGTCTTTGGGGCCTGCTCTCATTTTACCTCATGGATTTTATTTGAATATTACAGTCAAAAGCAACCTCTCTTATCGACAAAGTGTCATCCTGTTGGCTCTCCACAAGCACACTCTCTGGCCATAATTCTTAAAGAAACGGCAGCCAGCCATGACCCTGGCAAGGTGCCTCCTTGGCTTCAGTCCACTGGCTGACAACCCAGGCTATTACTGGGCTGGTCTCCACCCCAATCTTCCAAGCTACTTTGTCTCTGTCACGAAATCAGACTGAGCCCCAGCTGCTGTGGCTACCTGTTACAGGCCTGACCATTGGCAAGCCAAGCTGAGTCTGCTTTGATCTCCCTTTTTGTATATTGGTGCAAAATAAGGACAATGCCCCAGGAGACAAGAGTGAAGAGACAGAAACAAACAGATCAAGAAAGCAAAACTCCACAGATTACCTTTGGAAGGGTTCAGGGCAAGAGTCTCTAGTCTTCCTGAGTTGAAGACTTTCATTGGGTGGAATTTGTGCTGCATCAGAAGCAAGACTGGCTAATCTTCTAGTCCAGAGATCTACTTAAACACAGCTTCATCCTATCCAAAGGATAGAGAGCTAGTGAAAGATTCCCAAGTTGGAGTTCCATATCATAAGAGGAGCACAGTGCAGTGGTTAAGAACAAATACTTTGGATGCAGTCAGATAGGAATTTGAAACGGCTCTGCCACTTTCTACCTGTAAATGATATCATAAATTATGAATTCCTGTCTTTCGGACTTTTTTCATCGAGCATGATGGTTTTAAGATCTGTCCATATTTTGTGTGTATCAGTATTTTGTTTTTTGTAGATAAGTAGCATTCTGGTATATAAATACACCACTTTTGTTTATGATTAAAATGTTGATAGGTATTTGAATTATATTTTTTTGTGACATGAAAAGAGTATGCTTAATATTTCAAAGAATTACAAAGCATATTTCCCAACCGACTGTACCTTTTTATTTTGGGAAGTGGGGATCTAAACCCAGGTGCTATCTTCCACTGAACTATATTCCCAGTCCCTTTTTAAAATTTAGTTTAAAGCAAGGTCTCATTAAATTGCCTAAGATGGTCTCCAACTTGTGATCCTCTTGCCTCAGTCTCCTGAGTAGCTGAGATTGCATTTATGCCCAATTGTGCCTGGCTAGGCTGTGCCATTTTCCATTGCTACCAGTAGTGTGTGAGAGTTACAGATATTCCACATTTTTGCCAGCACTTGATGTTTGTGGGCTTTTTAAATTTAGCTACTGTAGTGGTTGTGTTGCTGTATCATTTTTGTTTTAATATTTTTTTCTCTGATGTTTCCCTGATGAGCACTGCTAAATGTCTTATTGCACTTCATTTATATTTATTTATATCTGTTATGTGTTTTAATTTTTATTGTGTTATTACTGAGTTGTAGGTTCTATCCATCATCCATCCATCCATCCATCTCTTGGATATAAGCTTTTTTGCCAGGGATATTTTTTGTGAGACTTTTTCTCAGACTGTGGCTTGCTTATTCTATTTTGCTCTTCTTATGAACATCAGATTTTTCGCTAATAGTTATATTTTCTGTGACCTGTGACATATTTGACAACTCCAACATCATGAAGCTATTTTCCTTTGGTGTTTCAAAAGCCTATCTTTTTTCTTTTTTTTTTCTTTTCTCTTCTGTTTTTTGGTACCGAGGATCGAACCCGGTCCTTGTGGTTGTGAGGCAGGCGGCTGAACCACTGAGCTAAATCTACAGCTCAAAAGCCTATCTTTATGTGACTGCAATATATACCCTATCTTTGCCCCTTTAAAAGTGGATATATTAGTTAATCAGATCATTTTTATAAGAATGAGCCGATGGGATGCAGTATACTTCAAAATTCAAGAACACAGCCTTGAAGTTTGACAGAACTGAATGCAATCCTTGCTCCAGTACTGTTGTGATGTTTTACAAGTCACTGACCTTTCTGTGTGGTCAGTTTTCTCATTTGTATCTCACAAGTTAATCATGAGAATTAAATGAAGTACATAATCACTTAGCATAGGGCATATGATGCACAGTGAGGCCTCGACAAATGACATTTGCTGTAATTTTCATTCATATACAAATCTCACTAAGAGCTGTTAATGTCAGAGGCAAATATAGAATCACCTTTTTTTCTCCTCCTAGCAGCCTTTAGACAGTACTATTTAACAGAGATGACCTAACAGGAAGAGAGAGGCTATAGTTATGGGCATATACAAATCTAAAATCTCATAGTTGTCCTTTTGATTAATAATAAAAGAATTCCAAGCACAGATATGACAGATATGATGGTACAATCCCCTGACAGAGAGAATAGTTTTATTGAAAATTGAAATTATACGAAAGAATACATGTAATGCTTTTCCAAAACTGTAGTGTGTTAGTTAAATGTGGGTAAATACATATGTTTAGAACATTTTAAATTCAAGGATCAACGGTGAAAAGGGCAGGGACATTGAGATGAAACAAGCATGGAACTTGAATGTGTGGGCATGTTACTTGAGTATTGTAAGCCTTGCTTCCAACGTCTATAAAATGGGGTTTAAATAAGAACTGAATAATATGTAGTGAGTGTTTCCTAGAATATGAATACCCTCTGGCACATATTAGGGACTCAAGAATGATACTTATTGGTTAGCCTCATATTCATAGTGACATATTATTACTTTTATATACAGTAGCAAAATAAAGTGAGGTACTGAGCTTCAAATGAGTTACATCCTAAAAGAGGTTAAGAATCATTTTTAAATGGATTTCTCCTCTGTGTTTGAAAATTGTATTCCAGAATATATCTGTTTGAAATGCGAGGTATTTGGAAGTTCACACATTAATTCAATGTATTTCTGAATCATATAGGAGGATCTTTGGCTATCTGTCAAATCTTAAGGATGGAAAAGCATATTTCAGTGATTATAGTGGGGAAAAATATTCAGTTTTCTCTATACATTTCATCTTTTTGTTGCTGTGGAGAGAGGAGTAAAAGGATAGAGCATGTGAATTGTTTTCTGTTTTCATTTTGCATACAAGGAGTAAAGCACATAATAATATCACCTGAGGATTCCTTTTGCTTTTTGAAGGCATTGAAGACTTTATCCAAGTCATAGGAAGCCACATATACTGATGTTCTCCTCATGAGAACTATTCTAGGCCCTTCATGCTCTGGTCTCAACTCACCTATATAATCTTACCTCTTTTATTGCATCCCCAAACCATTTATTATTCTCCTAATAATTCTTATATTTAACTATTTCTACATGTTTATTACTCTGTCCCATTCTGTATCTATCTGCTAAAAGTTTATGCATCTGTGCTGAGTTGAATAGTATTCTCCCAACATTTATGTGCACTCTAGGACCTTGGAATGTGAGGAATAGGGTTTTTGTAAATGTAAATAGTTAAATGGGATTATTATGAATTAGAATGGGTCCTAATCCAATGATTGGTCATGTGAAATCACACAACCACAGACATACAGTTGAGAAAGCCATGTGATGATGAAGGCAGAGAATGCATGATGCATCTACAAGCCAAGTACCATCAGGGAATGTTGGCAGCCACTGGAAGCTAAGGATAGACAAGGAAGAATTCTTCTCTAGAGCCTTCAGAAGAAGAATGGTCCTACCTTTATATCAGACTTGCACCCTCTAGAACTGTAAAAGAATAAATTTGTATTGTTTTCAGTAAATTGGTGTCTGTGATTTGTTATGGAAGTCCTAGGAAACTATTACACCCTTCTTCAAGGTCAGGTTCAAATACAGTATTTTCCAAGAGCTCTTCCACTCTTCTGCTATAGTAGAAAGATCACAAATTTTGGTTGCAGGGAAATCTTGACTCTAATCTTGGCTCAGCTACTGAGTGGATTTCTTTATCTGTGCAACGAAAATGATAATGCCTAATCAATAACATTTGACCCTAAATTGATTTACTCACTATCTCATGGTACAGTAATTTTGCAATCTGACCAATAGTTCTGCTTTTACTAGTTCAGGACCTGGAGAGGGCATAAATAGGTATGCCATTAACTTTGTACACTATAAAACAGAATGTGGTAGCTGTTAACGGTAGAGACAACAGTGGTCAAATTGAAGATATCAGGAGCCCAGTTTTCTATACTAGAAGTTCCAGGCATAATGTAGAAAACTAATATATAAAAGTGAGGAAGTTTTCTATTAGCTCCTTACCTCCACGGTTCTCAGATTTGGGATGGGTTTTTGTCTTAATGGCTAAATGTGTAGCCTGAAATTTGGAAATGTGAGAGTGCTCTGCTGATTGAGCAGCATCTGTGTATGGTACTGGAACATCTGTGTGTTGTGTGTGTGGTGTGATAAAGCCAATGGTCTACCACCTGGCATTGTGGTCTCTCTTCTTCCAGGACACCTTCCTCAAGATCTCAGCTCTGGAGGATTTCTCTGGCTTTTCCCCCCATTCCTGGAGACTTCACTACCTGTCCACAAGTAGCAGCTCAATATGTGCTCCTTGTCCTGAGTTCTCTTTTCGTGTAGCCTCATTCCCCACCCCTACCAATTCTCATTATTGAAAAGATCAAGAGTAATATCATCTCCTCACTTTTGGTTCATCATATACTTTCCAGGCATGTATCAGAATTATTTGAAAGTAAGCCTTTATGTTAAGTAAGCCTTTATATCTCACACTGGAGAGTTTATAGACCTTGACCTTTGCTCTAGTTAATGGGGGAAGGTTGATAACATTTACACATGCCTTCCCCCTCTCCCTGAGGAAAGCTCATTTCCGCACAATTCTGGGTGCTGGGTGCTAGAAGTCTGACATACAAGACATAAGCAGACTTAATGTCATTCTGCTGCCTCTGTCCTTGGCTTGTAAATGGCTACCTTCTCTTCTTTGTCTTCTCATGGGTTTTCCTTTCGGCACACACATATCTGGGTCCAAATTTCCACTTTTTATAAGGACACCAGTGAGATTGGATTGGGGCTTCACCCATATTGGCCTCATTTTACCTTAATTGCTTCATTAAAGACACTATCACTACAGATAACTGCCTTCTGAGGTACTGCTGGGGTTAGGACTTCAACATATGAATTTGGGACAGTTGTAGATCAGCTCATAACAGCCCTGTAGTAGATTTGTTATCAGGACTAAATTGCTGTGCAATTTCTTTATGGTAAGTTTATTGTTTAGTTTTGGTTATCCACATATTTATTATGTCCTCTGAGGCTGGGACTTTAGACTCATGGTATATACACAGAAATTGCTTAGTTGCAATCTACAGGAATTTCTTATCACAGGAGAGGCAAATGAATCAACGAGTCACAGAAATTAACACTTGGTCAACATATACCATGTGTCAGGCACTGTAATAAGATTTTTATTTACTTCTTACAGTCACTCAGCACTATGTATATATATTTTCAGATGAGGAAAATAGCATTCAGAGAGGCCAAAGTGATTTGCTCAAAGACACAAAACTAGTAAGTATTGAACTTGAGATTTAAATATAAATCTGACTCTAAATGCATAGTCTCCTACATGCATCTTTTATTAGGAATTGAAAAAAAAATCTCATGTCAAGCCATTTTATTAAAATGATTCAATGTGTTTCTAGATGTTCACAGTTTATTCATATGTCCATTTTTTTTACGGTGATGGCAAACCTTTTAGAGCTTTCAACGATAACCAACAACTGGCTGTGGCACACATGACATAAGTTTTCCACAACTGAGTTATCCTATACCCATACCTGACTACACATTGTTTCTTGTATTGTCTCACTTGCTGCCTCTGTTTCTGAGCTTGCCATGTAGACTTGCACAAGTGAAGAGTCAGAAAATGGTGACAGCAAAGTAGTTAATTATAAATTGAAAAAAGAATGGGAGATTGATGGTACAGAGAGTCTTTTTAGCCACACTGGTATAATGAAATGATTCGGACTTGTCCTATGACCTCCGCAATCAAGCTCCACTTTGTCACAACATACTGCTTTGCAGTAGCAAAAGTGACCTGTTTATGTCCATTGTTTCTTGTGCAGTTTTGTTCCTAAACTCTGGAATCAGTCAGAGATGGTACAAGAAAAGTCAGTACCATCCCAGTTCTCTAACATTTTCTATGATTGTGACACATTTCATGATAGACTTTTACCTAGCGAATGGTACTGTTCATAAGGATTGATTCTTTACAGAGGACAGGGGCTGATAGCAGTTCCAGTGACAGAATACATTTCAGGAGATTGGAAGGCCACTTAAAATTGATGTTGGTGGCAATAATAATAATAATGCTTCTTACTGTTGAGTTCTTTAGTTTACACAGATCTTTTACATCTTGCTTACTTTTCACAAAAACGTATTTAAGTGATCAGTTGGGCATTGTTGGATCTGCTTTTCAGATGCAGAAATCAAAGTTCAAAGAGGTTAAATGGAGTCAGAACAAATGTACAAGTCTTTTGATCACCCCCAACTTGCTTGCTAAATTATTCTTCTAAGTCCAAGATACGTTGTTCACTCAGCTTCAGCTGCTGCACATTTTATCATTCTGGAAATTTTTGTAAGTAGATTGTGGCCATTAATATTTCAAGTATCTATCGGATGCCAATCAAGATACAGGGGCTTTTTTCTCCCTGGGCTCTGTGAAACAGAACACAGTTCTGCAGGTTCAGTTCTGCATCCCAGCATTTTCCTCTTGCTCTTAATTCACAGTGAATGGACACTGTGTAGAAAACATCATCCATGTGTTGGATTCTGGCTGTACACCATTGTAATTCTCACAGTGGCTTTACCATAGAGCAATTATTATATGCACCTTACCAATGGGGAAGCTGAGGCTTGAAGCTTTTGAGGAGCTTCCCAAAGTCACACAGATAGTAAGTAGTAGAGCCGGCACTTCACTTCATCCAGACTGGCTCCAAACCATTGTTTTTAACCAACTATGCTTCTTTAAATTCAGTGGACTGAATTTTTTCACCTGAGTTATTTGAAAGTTATAGCTTGCTGGAATCCATTCCTTAGGAAATAGGTTGACAAAAGCAATAATAATCTTAGAAAAACGCAATGGAATATGCACCTGAAAAAACTGAATTGTCAACTTTCCTACATCATCAAATTAGGTACAAATTTAAAATTGATTGGAAAGCTTGTGGTATAAGCCAAACTTCTCTGGAGGTACCCAACCCAAAGGCACTATCAGTGTACAGAGAATACCTTCTTTGCTCATTCAAGCTACAAAACTATGTCTGGTCTCCTATCTTTCTAACCTATTGAATCTTTTCCATGTACCTATTATATTTTGTGTATGTATAAGCATTTAATTGAAAACATATTCACCAAGCTAAGATTCAGTTCCTGCATGCTTTCCTAACAATGAGTGATCTGGTTTGTTGGCTGGCAAAGAAGCATTGTAATATACAGCCCTTGGATAGGTAGATCTCTTCTCCTAGGATCTCACAGTACATTCAAGCAGGCAGGAGTGCTGAACTAAACTGACTTCCTTCAGACACTGCGTGTATGATTTGTGGACACTAAACTCCTTCTGTTACTACCTGCATTTTACCCTCACCATGCAATGTGGTAGAGGTTAGTGTCTGTGCTGGAGGAGAAAGGAGATGTCCTTAGACAAATCACCTTGATGACTCCACATGCTTTTAGCATTTAGAACTTTGCATCGTGTTGGAAGAAGATCAACACATGTCCCATGGCCTCCCATTGTGAAGCAGTGACAAACACCATTTTAGATATAAAGATGTATAAAATGAAACCCCAAGCCATTGGCTATGCTACAGATCTATCACGGAACTCTGCAGGCTCTGCTTACAGGCATCTACTTTTGCTAGGCTGCATCTTGCCATTCTACTCTGGTCTCTGTCAGTGTAGCCCACCTCTGTGTGCTCAATACTTCACCTCAGCTCACCCACCACAAAGGAGATCGGAGTACATAGAGCAATGGTGATCACCCTCTTTCATGGGAGATCAAGCTGAGAAGAAGAAAACTGCACATTGGAAGGTGGTCGACACTCAATACATGGGCCCAGAGGGAAGGAAGAAAGCATGGGTAGTTTTAAGATTGAAATGGCTGTATTCATCCCATGATGGGGGTTTGTATGATAGAAAATGCTCATTCGTCAACTTTTAGCTTACCTGTTTCCTCAATAGAAAAATACTAGTGAGAAAAATATGACTGCATGTCACCACCTAAAACAATTTAATATTCAGACATATTTGAGGAACAGCAATACCAAGGCTGTTTTTTAATCTTTCACCCTAAAATTAGCTTGCCTGGGTCTAAGGTAAAGCCTATGATCTACTGGCTGCTCAGGAGTGTGTCAGAGAATCTTTGAGCTGGAAGGGCCCTAAGAGATGATTTAGTCTAGTGATTTCAGAAGTTTTCTTCACCAAGAGCACCTTTAATTAATTTCTTCTTATATTCCATATTTTGAAATATCAGATCTACCGAAAAAATTAAGTTTATTGCATCATTATTCCTTTCTCATTATTTATTGCTCAGAGCCATCAATGACTGTCCATTAGGCCATCTGGTTGCTTGGAATCACAAGGGTGAACACCATAAGTGGATATAATTCCATCCCAAAGCAAAGACACTAGATGGTTGAGTTAGCCTGGTGTCAGCTTGATGTTAGGAGTCTTTATAATTCATTTTCCTTAGGCATATTGAAATATGAAAAAATATTTGGATTCTCATCATGACATTTTTATGATCTTTGCGGAGAGTCATTTTTCTTATCCTCCTAGAAAGAAGGATGAGGAGACCAAGATTTATAAGGTAAGATAATTGGCCCAAGGTCATACAGCACCTTATTGGAAAAGAGGACCAGATAGCAGTGCACATCTCCTGCTGCATCTCAGATCTCTTATTCCACATCTCTAGCTTTCACATGCCTTAAGTCTAAGAGCTTCATATACTGTTGTAGTCTTTGATGATACGGGATTTTTAATGGGGAAGTTGGAAGGAGGAAACCATGAATTATATTTGGCTATCTGAAGGATGGCAGTTGTTGGGCACAGACCTTTTAGATAAGAGTTGGTGTCATGGAAGCTACAATGAGAGTGTAGCCTTGTGGAAAGGACACAGGTTTAGGAGTCACATATATACAGGTTCAAGTGACTTTGCCACTTAATAGCTGTGTGACTCTGGGTTAGTTTCTTATCACACTGAACATATTTGTCTGCACATGGAGGCATTTCATAAATATTTGCCTGATGAGTCAGTACAATAAGAACAAAAAAAATGATACCTCCTAGGGTTATATAGGGATGCAAAAAGTACATGGTAGAGTTATTAAAAAGCCTTGGCGAATTCTCAGTCCTGAATTTGTACCCAGCCTCCTTTTCTTTCCATGAATGATTTCTAACATCTCCTTATACAGTATCTCAGATCATAGTGCTCTTGCAAAGGTTCACTTAGGCCGTCAAAAAGTGTTCATGTTATCCTGTTACACTTTGTCCCGGAGGGGTGAAAAAGACACAGGATTACTGGCAGCGTGGAGTTCATTCTTCTTCTGTCGTTATCCTCTTTACTATGATGATCTTTGTGAAAATTAGGGCTCATTTGTGGTCCTACTAGATGGAGTCATAGCGAAGATCAATTTAGCTTTTCAGATTTTCCTTCTTCTAGCCTGATGGCTCTGAGTTACTGTTCACATGCCTTGCAGTTAACCATGTGGGGCACATCCATTGGTCACTCTTAGTTAATGATATTTTTCACAGACATTACCCACTTCCCAGTAAGTCGAATAATAAAGCTCCAGTGGTGTATACATTATGTGATTTTTTCATAGAAATTGATATTTAGCTGCTCCAGAAATGTTGAGACCCAGACTGCATTACAGGGCTTAGTTGCCATGTAGTCTTGTACATGTGCCATGTCAGTCCTATTAAGCTGAATGAGCTGCACATAGCCTGTAAGACTAGAGGGGGGCGCCCTGCTACACATTCCATGCTGGACCTCACCAGGGACCTCTGCAGACCCTCAATGCAGAGCTGCGGGAGTGTGCCAGGAATATTCTCACACATAGCTCTAGATCCCTTTGATGCCCAGGAGGGGAACAGATTTCCCAGTCACAGAAGAACTGTCTTCTCCCATATTTGCCATGGGGCAAAAATCACATACACAGTATCACTCTGGTTTTTAGGGAAGGTTTAGAGTCAGTAAGCGAGAGGTGGATTTTAGGGGCGAGGGAATTTTCATAAGTAAAGCAGACTCTTGGACAGTCTAATGTTTGTAGAAACTTTTCAGGCTCAGATAAAAATTTTGAATCCTTTAAATAGCCTAGAGCAATAGCTAAGATGAAAAGTTATACGTTGAGTGGAAAAACAAACAAAATACTTGAAGAACACAGTATACAAGAGTCAGAATAATGAGAATTTCCCTAATTTTGTTTTTCTTGCAATATTGAGGGCTTTTACCCCTTGTGAACTAATGAGATTAACAAAAAATACCTTCGAGTCTAGTTAAGGACAGATTTTTAATTAAGTGTCCAGAGACTTTGTGGTTTCAGGTAAAATTCTGGGAAGCGTTCTTCCTATGAACAAGAAGAATTATCTCTGTAGCAGTCAAGTAACAGGATGCGTGTTTTCCTTAGTGGGCATTCTGAGGAAGCTAGCGGACAAGAGAAGAACCAGAGGGGACATTATCTCATTGCTCAAATGACTAGGTGTTTTGGACCCAGACTTGTGGTTGATTCCCAGCTGACCTAGGGTCAGGGCTTGTAGGCTGACTCCAACATGGCCCTTTCTTTGCCAAATTGTTATATAAGTTGTTGTTGTGTTAAAAACATACTCAGCCCTGGATGTTGGGAGGACACACTCCCTTTCAAATGGAAGTGGCACTCTGGGCCTATTTACTCCGTAGTCACCTTGCAGCTAGTGTGCAGAATGGGAACCTAGGCTCTGGTGTCTAAGCCATCACTTATTTCATGTGTCCCCTGGGACAAAAGACTCACCTTCTCTCTGCCTCCCTTTGTCTGCATAAGAAATAGAGGGAATAATAGTAATACCAACGTTCAAGGCTTGAGGCGTTGATCGATGGGTTAATCCATGTAAAAACCCTTCTTACCATGCGAGGCATTTTGTAAATAGCTGCTGAAGGAAAGATTAATAATAATGACAGCCTTTGTAGGACAAGGAAGGTCTGGGTTTGTCAACCCTGTTTCTTTAAACATGGTGGTAATGAGAGGTCTTCCCTTTTGGGCCGGTGAGTGTCACTTAGGAAAGAATTCTGACATTACTTTACAATTTGCAGATTGAAACTATTTCTGATGCTCTCTCGAGTGTGCTTTGGGTTTGAGGGACTCCAGGTGAATGATGGCTTAAGTGCAGACATAGTAGTAGAGAGGAGGCATCCAAGAGATTCCTGTAGAACAGTGCAAGTGCCACTTTTTCAGAGGAACAAGAGGCCATGGATACATCCCAGTTCATTCTTGAATTTCAGGAGCAGGGACCTTCCACTTAAGTTCCATGCTGGAGGGTTTGATAACTTTTGCTTTGTACAAAACTAAAGATTTGCAATTTGTAAAAGACGAAGCAACCTCTCTTGTTTCTTGCTTTTAGCCCATGGATAAAGGGAGAATCATTTAACTTCAGTCCTGTTCTGGTCAGTTGACCTATGGGCTGGTTTCCATAAATACATTCTCACTAGCAGCTTCGGCAGTGTCATTAGGAGGTCAGCCTAGGTTCAGCTTTAAAATGTCCTGGCAATATCTCAGTCAGGCGTGCAAAACTTAAGGCAAATCTGATTTCAGATTTTTTGTTGTTTTAGGAAATGGCTTTAAATGTCAGCCTGTGTTCCCCAAGCACTTTGAAGCAAAGTAAAATGAATGTTACATTTAAGGCCAACCACCCCAACACTAGGGAACCTTAGCAAATGCCTCTCCAAGACCAATGGATAAGCAACACCTCCTCAGAATTTGTCTCGCCCTAGTCTTGCTCTGTACCCCATTCTGGAGGAAGCTGAAGAGAATAGACAATATTGTGTTCTGCAGGAGAAACTTACCTAAGCCTTGAGGTTTAGGACCTAATTTCCAATTAGACAGTTTCTTGGAAGTACATCAAGCTCAGCTTCAAATCAGAACATCTTTTGGGGAGAAATCCATATTTAGATATTCATTTAAAAATTCATCATTGAATAACAAAGTATGTTTTGCAACTCCTACTTGATGCATTCCAAATTCTCCCTCTTTTTTGATTACAATGATGTCATTAATAATGGATGGAATGAGTGGCAGTGGAAGAGAGAGAATGTGCCAGGGGCGCAGCTACAAACATGGCAGGCAGTGGAGGCAGACACGTCGTAGCTCTGCTGGGCTACAGAATCCAGTGAAAAGCAGGCCAAGAGCTTGCTACTCTGGCTTCTTTTTCTGGATGCCTGTGATTTGTATCCTAAAATTGTTCTGATTTAGCCAGGAGAAATGCCTTTTCAATTAGTGGGCAGGAAATGAGGTACTATCGGTCTTTGGCAAGCAAACTGAGTTCCCTGAAGGCCAGAAGAAAGCTTACTCTTTCTATCTATACTGGCAGCCTCTGTTTCTCCTCTTCTCTCCTCATCCCTCCTTGGGCATTGATCTTATGAAGATCACCAGTGACCTTGTGTTCGAACACCGTGGGGTCTCCTCCTTTCATGTCTCATTCTACCTCTCTACCGTTACACTGGTCTTTTCACTTGCTTTACTTGACCTCATGTTCTCCTGAGTCTTCTTTGCTGGCCGCCCCTTCTCAGTCCCCTGTTCTGTCTTCTCCCATGTAATCATTTTCCAAATGGGAGGGTTCTTTAGGGCGTGTGTCTGAGCTTTCTTCTCTCCATCTACATCCTGCCCCTGTGAAGTAGTCTGTCCACCTTGTTTTAATGCTCGTACAGCTGCCTTCCATATTTCTATCTCCAACACTGATCCTTTCTTTCAAATGTGTTGAGCTAAATATTCTCTCTAAAGCAGAACACTGATGTGAAGTTAACTGTGGGGAGCGATCCTTTTACTCTGTGCCCTTTGATTTTCTTTTCTTATCATTCATCTAGAGTAACTCTTTCAACAAATACGAATAGGATCATCTATTCTGTGTCAGACACAATGCTACCTGTGATAGGAATTAGGGATTGGGAAAAGCAAGATTCTAGTGAACTGGGCTATGTGATTTCATTGGATAGCAGAGAAGTATGCATTCATTCATACAGTCATTCATGTATACATAGCCATGTAGAAATATTCATTTGACAAATGTTAACCAAGAAACTCCAATATACTAGGGACTATGCCTCACACTAGGGCTACGGTGAGGAGCAGTGTATACATCCTGCCCATGTATAGCCTATAGTTTAGTTAAAGGTCAGAAGACAATCACAAGCAGCATTAACTGTCACAAAGAGATGATTTTCAGTGCAAAAATTATTATAGATGAGGGTTTTAAATCTAGCCTGCATGTTGTTGTGCTGTGTGTGTTATAGGTTGTGTTGGAAATGATTGTATTTGCCATGTTCTTGCATCTTGATTCATGATATACACCAAGGAGCATTTTCCAGGACTTTGATTCCTAATATGACTGTGTAACCCTGTCCCTAATGAGTTGAACTTGGCTTGAAGGGCTCATTTTGTCTAAACCCAATTTCTGGAGGTTTCTGCTAACCTCTCAAAAGGAGAAAGTAGAGATGGAATGAAGGAGAGAGCGGCTCTATTTCTCCATCAGTAGGAGGCTCCAGGCCTGCTCTTCTCATAGCCATCATATAAGAGCATCAACAGATAGAGATGATCTGCCTTTGTAGGGAGATGTACTGTCAAGCCTAGGGAAAGAAAGCCAAAGTCACCCTCATTCTTTCCTCCGTCCCACGGAGCCACAGAAGGCTAATCCCTTCTGTGTCATTTCTACCCTCTAGAATTGTGGCCCCTCTCCCAACTTGTGACTTTGCAGGCTTAAGACTGGAGGGGTGAGGGAGAGTGAAATAACATGAAGGTTCTCTCAAGAGGCAGAATATGAGTTTGCATAGAAATGTTACCATAGAAGGTATGGTTCCATATAGTTACTCAACTGATAATTGGTGAATGATGAATGAATTCTAGAGTGAGCAGGATTTAGCCAGAATCCATTCAGGTCGGCCATTACAGAGAACACTGGGGTTTTATAGATGAATGATACCAGGTCTCTGGTCCCAAAAAGTTCAGTTCCGAGTGTGACAAAACATACTGGGATGCTAACAAGGAAATACCGTTCAGTGTTGCAGTTATTATAACAGCTACTGCTTACTGAGCCCTTATCATGCCTAGGTGAAGCTTCATGAGCATTATTCTATTAAATCCTTAAAAAACACCCGCTATATATGATTACTGCCCGCCCCCCTTCAGATAAAGAAACATGATCACAGTGAGGCTTCAGTGTCACAAAGCCAGGATTTAAAGCCAGAATTCAAACGAGGCAGATGGACTTCAAAACTTGAACTCACAAATGCCATTGACATTGTCTTTGGGTTTGGGCTGAAGCTTGAATTTTGGCATACACTGCTAAGGCCACTGAGGGAGACTTCTTGGGCGGGAAAACAGGCTGCCCAGGGATGAAACTGTTGGGAGAAGAAGTAGAATGTCACAGACTCATTGAACTGTGGTAGCACACACTGTAGAGTGTTTGAGCCTTTCAGGGATTTTAAGATGATTTACTGCTTTGTTCGGGTGCATACACCTTGTCCCTTCTATACTCTAAGGATACATAGGGGACCTAGGGGGAAGCAGTGGAGAAGTGAACACACAAGAACCTCCTGAGCACCTAAGCCAGCTATGCTGAACACTTGACCATTTGCATTTGGAAGCTGCATGGTCTACAAGGTGTGCCTTGTGCATGGCGAAATGAAACACATCTCACATAGCTTCAGTTTTTCATGTATATATGGCATTGTTGAAAAGACACAATGATGATGGACAAGAAAGCAGTGGTTGTCGGGGTTAGGGACAGTGACGTGACTAACATAGGCAGCACGGTGGGAAGGCTACCGGGGGCCCTTATTTGAAAAAGGCCCTGTGGGCATTATGGGTGTTGTGTGATCATGCTGACAATTTCTAGAGAAATAACGTAAAGCTGAGTGAGAGAGCAATTTTTTTGCCCAAGATATAGCCCATAATCCTCATATGTTCAGCTTCCCCACTTTCTATCAGTGTTTGACGTGACTCCACTTCTTGTTTGTACTTGTAGCAAAGAGCAGGCAGACCTTGACTTACACAGACTCTAACTCATTGAATGGGTCACCCACAAAGTTTTCTGCAAAGGCTAGAAAATGGAACATTTAGTTCGAGTGCTAAAGGGCAGAAGGACCACGCATCTCTGCCAAATTGAGGGCATGCCCTCCCTTTCCCCTCTCCTCCACTTCTTTTTTCTCCTGTAGTATAGAATGTACTGTAGGCCAGGGTGGGAGAATAGAAGAACATAATTAGTCACAAATTGTATTCTAATTATACTGGCCTCTGTAATATGCATAGTATTTTCCCCCAAACTCCTCTTCTTACTGGATGAGATCTTCGGCAAAGCACATGAAACTTTGGTGCTTTCTTCATGTGAGACAGGTGAATAATGATTACTGCCTTGCTTCACTCCCAGAAAGACTGTTTGGGGCAGATGTCAAAGTGCTAGATACATTTTTATGATGTTGAAGATGAATTGAGTAGGATTTATGGTAAACTTGCTTGAATACTATCATTTCTTCCCATGGGAGCATATGTTTTTATATCCAGCCTACTGAACAACCAAATCACAGATACAATTTTGCAACCTACAGTACATTTAATTCAGTTTATTGTAAGCAGAGAGCCATGCTCCACAAGGAGCACATGTTTGACATAAAGTCCAAGTTCATATTAAGGTATCCTGACATGTTAGGTAAGATACCATACGGTGCCTGTACCTTGGACTGATTAGGCAGGATTTGCACAGCAATTCTTATTGCGATGACAAGTCATTTGTATTCATCAGTGACCAAACCAAACATTTTTTTTTTTAGGTACCGGGAATTGAACTTGGGTCCTTACACTTGCACAGCAGGCGGCGAAACCACTGAGCTAAATCCCCGGCCCCTAAACCAAACATTTTTGATGTGTGATCTTGTGGGGGAAGAATGTTTCCTCTCTTTCTTCCATATCAGCTTTTTAAGGAGAAGGCATCCTCTCTTGCTTCTTGACTCTGAGCCCATTCTGTTCTCTGAACTGCCATGGCATTTTCCTGGAGCCATTTGTATAGCCTTTGCCATAATTTGCTTCATGGAATAATCATTCCTCTCTTTGTTAGCTCTCTGAGGAGTCTACAAGACCAGGGCAGCCAGGTCTTGCTCAGAAAACCATGCACATTGCTTTGTTGGTTATCTGGGATTTAGCTCTTGAAAAAATTCTCAAGACAATTCTTGAGACCATAATGCTAAGTAAAAAATCAGGCACAAGATAAATACCACATGATCTCTCTTATATGAGAAACCCAAAATGTAAGTAATTTAAAGAGCAAAGTAAAAGAGAGATGGTAGGAAACAGGGAGGTAGATATTTTGGAGATGAGAAGGAGGTCTGTGGAAGAGGGTGAGTGAAAGTGATCAAGGTAAGATATGTCTATGTACCGATTCCCCAAGGTGAATGTAATTATTATGTATCACAAACATATAGAAATGATAAAAAAGAAAATAACTTTTTTTCATTTGGAAAAGTTTTCATTTAGAAAACTGTATCTGTTGATTACAGAAAATTTTCAAACATTGATTGACAAGACAGAAAATTCAAATCATCTGTAATCTACTACTTAGATGAATAGACTCATCACATAGCTGTCTTTAATGTGTACAATTACTATGGTTGTTTCTGTGAACCTCATGATGACTGTGACATAGCCAATGCCCTTAGTAGCCTCGTCCTACAGGAAGTTGGGAGCCAGTATAACCTTTGAGTAGGACACTGACATTATGGAAATGTTTAAAGAATATGGATCTGACAGCAGTATGAAGGATGGGGTGGAGAATTTGAGATCTGGAGCACAGAGACCAGTTAGGCAACCGCTAAAAGACCATGCATTGTTCTTATTGAGCCTTAAAGTAAAGATGATGTCTTGCATCCCACGTGACCTACTTCTCAAGTTACTTACCCTTGGGACTTCCAGAAGGAAACTAGGTGGTTAGGTTTCCCCTCTTCATATTTACTGTGCAACAGGAGCTGTAAGAGTCTGTTGCTGTGATGCTGGTGGATACAGTGTTCTCTCTCTTCTCCTCTCCCTTCCCCTTCCCTCTTCTCCCTTCCCCTCCTCTCTCCCGACTAGACAAGTTCCCAGGCCACAAATTTAGCTCCAGACTGTGAACACTCTGACCCAGCCATTGGCCATCCGTTGCTTCCAGGTTGGAGAGGATGTTGGGGATCTCTACAAGCCAGAACTTGTAGAAGAGTGGGCCGAACAGTGAAGCCCAGAGTAAGAGGTTTGCTGTTGATTCCAGCAGGTGTGGTACAACAGTGTAAAAAGAACCAACAAGCAAATAAAATTGAACAAACACATCACACTCTTGGTGTGATTGTTTCCTCTTTCTTTTTATACCTGGAGTTATCTTTCAGTTTAGTTCTGGGAAGGGGTCTGGTTTGAATAGCTTAGTAAACTGGGATCTGGTGTGAAAGATGGAATTAGGGCTGTTTGGCTGCAAAAGGTACCGACTAAGCTTTCTGTCTTTACAGCATGTACCTCTTCTGGTGATGTTTTGATGTAAAAGGACATTGTTGGGAGTGCCAAATACTCCACTGCAACCAGTGTCAGGAACAGTAAATGCCTGTCTGCTCATTCAGAGAAGGGAAACACTACTGGCAAATCCCTGCCTTGAGAAGGTGTGAGCTAGCTACCCCGAAGTCCACCAAGGGGTGACCTTTACAATGGGGAGGCATAGTTTACTGCTGGCTTTTCATTCTATGTAGCCACTGAAGTTGTTGGAGAATGGAAAGAGAAAAAAAAACATAAGTTACAGTGTCAGAGCCTATTTCTTAGAAACTTAACTTTGGCCATTCTTTCCTATTTATACTGTATACTTTTTTTTCAGTGCTAGAGATTGAACCCAGGGCTTCATGCATACTAATCATGTGGTTTACCACTGAGACTACACCTCCAGCCCCGATGTGCTTATTTTAAACTGAGAACATAAACCAATATTTGAATGCTGCAAGTAGCCTTTGATTAGGCTCTTATTACTCGACTCATACATTTAGGGTACAGCTGAATAGAGAACCGCTGAGTTTTTGCAAAGAATAAGTTCTACCTTCTCATTATCTTTAAATAAAACTAGAAACATGGAGGGTTTTGTATATCACCTGCAGTAGCCAAGGACTGCTCACACATAGCTTTGTTGATTGGAGCAATTTGGACGCAGAGTGGTTTTTTGTGTTTTTGTTTTTTTAAGGACTGAAGAAAAATCAGCCAATAAACTGGATAATGTAACATTTCTATTTTTAATGAGCTTATTTTCCTGTTTCAGCTTAGAGGTATTGGTTCATCATTTTGATTCTTGACAAAAGGATTCTGCTTAGACTTTCAGCCCCCTGGTGGGTTGGAGTTTCACAAAAACATCTGCGCTAAAGCAAACGGGATTCATACTTCCTTAGTCAGTGTTCTCTTGAAGATTTCCCACAAGCATCTGTAGCTAGAGGTGTCCCTGTCTGTCTCAGTGGTGGCCAGAAAAGTTGACAGTTATACAAAGCAAGATCTTTTGCTGTATATTCCTTTAGTAAAGGCCGAAGTTTGCTATTGCAAGTGGGCTGTATCCAGTGCCCGGGCGTGCCATTATCTTCTATGGCACTTAGTCGCTATTGCTAAGCATTTTGTGTAGTCAGGGGGCAAACAATCCCAAAGATTGGCCAGCAGGGAAAAAAATGACTAGAATTCTGATTGTGGTAGAAAATCCTTTTCAGTTTATAATTCATAAGAAATTTACTTCAGAGGAGAATTGATTTTTTGGAGCTCTCCCCCATTTCTACTGTCCTTTCTTTTCATTTTTTTAAATTTCCTGTAGACAACCAATTATTAAATACAAGATATGTGTGTACCTCAGTGACCCAAGTTGCTAGGGCCACATCCAGTGCAGCTGGTGGAGGCTTGCGGTATCTGAATAGCCCTTAACTTATCAACTTCAATTATAAATCCTTCTGGTCAAGCTGTGGGCTGGGCAGTGTCTGATCCCTGTGTCAGGCTTTTGGTAAACAGCTGAGGTACAGAAGCTGCTGAGATTATTGACTGACCAGGGTGCTGCAGCACGTACAATCTGCTAGAGTTTTACAGCACAGGCTCTGAGATTCGGTGGTGAAAAATGATGCTTGGCAAATGACTAGTTTTGGCTTTAAAGAGAAAAGATTAAAAGCCTTATAGATCTTTCTTCCTGAGTAGCAGGGAAATATTTTGTTCCTATATCTTCATTTTTGTCTTCTCGCTGGTTTTGGAAATGTCATCTTTTCAGGGGGCAAATTACTCCATCCCCCAAACAGTAGATTGTATTTTCTACTCTATATCCATTTTACTATCCATTTACGTTATATTTGTGAACATTAAAACAATCAAACTGCTACAATGTAAACTTTGTTTCTACTAGATAAGTGGACAGAATAGTTAATTAGTTGAATTCTTGCAGCTTTTAGATAAAAATATCACTTTATTATGGCATAAACATAGCAGACAAAAATAAGACACCTTAACAGAGCACATTTCCCTGGGAGTTTGACAAATAATGTTGGCCTCCATGGAAACAAGGAGTTTTCTCCCAGATTTAATGAAGCTCCTAAACTCTTTCAAGTCACTTGGTGCTAGGCACTCAATACCCTGGTGGATTGAGTCCATGACTTTGAAAATGATCAGTTTCTTGTCAGAGACTGGCTTGGAAACTGGAAAATCAAATTTAGAATGTATGCTGCATTTGTTACATAAGTATATCTGTACTTATTTATTTTAATTTATTAATGTCTTTTTTTTCATAGTGCCGAGGAGGATGGAATCCAGGACCTTAGGCAAGCTAGGCAAGTGCTCTGCCACTAAGCTACACCCATAGCCTTAGGCAAGTATTCAGCCCCTGCTCTGGCCCAAGGTAGTACTGGACACTGAAAGTATGCCAGGAGGTGAGAAACAGAGTGAACCCTGCCTTCAAGGATCTTACAGTCTCTTGGGAAGATCAAATATGCACATGTGCATGCACACACACACACACGCACACTGACAAGCTAAAGCAGTTCATGCCAGTGGACCAGGGTGAATGTGTGGACCACATATCTTCAAGAGTAGCACACAGAAGCAGGTCATCACCGGGTCCTTTACAGCCAGGAAGGAGCTCTGGGAAAATGGAGCTTGTACTGGACTAAGTGGAATTGAGAGAGTATTGTGAACACTAGACATGGGGATTCGTGACATTGCCCAACTACGCCAAAGTGTTGTGGAGAGACTTTAGGGACAGACTCAATAATGGGATGGACATCATCTGGACTGTCATGGAGCTTATCCTTTAGTATGGAGACAGTTATTTTAAATAGTTATTATTTTATTATTTATTAATATTATAAATAATTAGTTTAATGTCATTTATTTTTAAAAATTATTTTAAATTGCTAACTCAATACAGTTGTGAAAAATGTTTGAATTAATTGAGAGTCCATTTGAACTGCTTAAATGAAAAAGATAATATTAGTTGAATTTGGGATTAGAGCCTTTTCCTGGATCCTGTGGAAGAATCCAACAGCTGGAAGGTCAGGAACTCAAGATTCCTTGTTCATCATTTTGGATTATGCAGACATTTTTGCTCATTTTATGGTTGCTTTTAAATTTACCTCCTTTCTTCTCCCTACGTCATAGATGTGCACATGTATATACATACGAGGATTTTTCTGCTTTCATGCCCTTGTGATCACATCGGTCTGAATTTTAAATCCACTTCCTAGTTTGAGGGGCCAACAGAAATTGACGAGAATTTCCATGTCCTGATGCCGAAGTGGCCTGGCATAGGTCCAGTGTCCTTTCTGATCCAATCAGTTCTGCCATGTAGAGCAAGCCATACAACTTTGAGAAGAGGTTCAAAGTGTGTGACTTGCCCTACTAAAGACCAAGAGAAATGTTTGCCATTTCAAGTAGAAAAGGTCATTGCCAATAAAAGAGGAGCTTCAAACAGAGGCTTACAGTCTGACTTGAACACAGTGTATTTAGTAAACAGTAGGGAGACTCTCCATTGTAAAAAGCAGTGAGAATGTAGAGTGGATCTAGAATATGTAAAGAACTAAAAAAAAATCAGATCCCTCCCTCCAAATAAAGAATCTAATCAAAAAATGGGCAAGTGAAATGAATAGATACTTCTCAGAAGTACATATGGCCAATAAACACATGAAAAAATGTTTAACATCTCTGGGCATTAGAGAAATTCAAATTCAAACAATCTTAAGATTTTATCTTACACCAGAAAGAATGGCAGTCATCATGAAATCAAATAATAATGAATGGTGGTGAGGGTATGGGGGAAAAGGAACCCTTCTACATTGTTTGGAAATGAAAACTGGTACAACCATTATGGACATCAATATGGAGATGTCTCAGAGAACTAAAGGTAGAAATTCCATTTGACTCAGTTTTTCCCCTTCTAGATATTGTCCCCAAAGAGATAAAGACATCATTTGACAGCAATACTTGCATACCAATGTATATAGCAGCACAATTCATAATAGCTAAATTCTAGGAGCAGCCTATATGTCCATCAATGGATGAATGGATAAAGGAAATATGGTATCTATATATAATAGAATACTACGTGACCATAAAGACGGATAAGAATTTGAGACATCTGTAGGAAAAGGAGTACACCTAAAAATATAATGTCAAGTGAAATAAATCAGACACACAAGCTTAAATACTGTATGGTATTGTACATTTGGGCGAGGCAAAGTACAAATAAATAGCAACAAAAGGAGTGATAGAAGGAAACAGGAGGATAGATCTTTCACAAATGAAAGGGGTCTAGGGGACCAAGGATGAGAGGGTCGGGAGGAGGGAAAGGGAAAGTAAAATTGATTTAAGCTGTGTCGGGTACTTGTACCAAATACCCACAATGAATGCAAACATTAATGTTGTAAACATGAACTAAAAGTAATAATAGCAATAATAATGAAAATGGGGACAGGGGATGTCGAGATGGAGGGAGGGAGGTGGGTAGGGGAGGAGAAAGGGATTAAAAAAAAATCAAGAAATGTTCCGTACATAGATTTACACCCTAAGATGAATGTAATCTTCATGTACAGCAAGCATGTACTCAAAAAAGATAAGTAGAGTGGGTTTGTGTTTCAGGAGAGCATATTAAGAATGGAAAAGGGAAGTCTTCATAGATTGTTGCTGTTGAGGCACATTCTAACTGGTCAACTCACAGAAAAGTCATAGAGGACATTCTTTCACTCTATGGGGAGCTCTGGGAATGAGGTATTTTCTAAGGTTGCTACCCAGCAAATAGTTTTTTGATTAGCGACCCCTAATCACTCCACTGAGAGTGACTTGGGTAATGTCTGTCTCCCCATGGGGAATGTGCTGGCCTCTGGGGAATAGACTCCTATGAGGTAAAGGCAGCCCTGCCTCTCACATTCTACCTTCTGAGAGCACTGTGATAATATTATCCTATAACAAAATAGTATCCTTCAAAGACAAAAATGGAAAAGACTAAAAAATATCTGACTCCTCACTGGGTATAATGCAGTATACATATGGAATGCACATGCCCTTTGTCTTAGAGAAAACTCTAAAACATAGAATATATTTTTTGCATAGTGCCTATTACTTATTTTCAAATATTTAAATTATTTAACATTTTGTAAGTCATTGTGTGTATAAAACCTTAGTATATAAACTAAAGTATTTTTTTACTATTCAGGAATATGTTTCTAATATTTTATGCATGTATTTATATAAAATAAAATTAGAACAGATGTGTACATACAATTTTGTATCCATTGTTTCTTAGCAGTACACAGTGAACATTTCCCCATGTCATTAAATACTTCTGTTGGTGATACAGTTGTACAAAAGTATATTTACATGTATACTTTATTTGGGGAAATTTAATTGTTAGGCTTCGCCTCCTGACATGATTACAAGAAATAACTTTATTAGAAACATTTGACCACATCTCTGTTTCTTTAGGACAGCTTTCAAGAATTGAAATTGTTCAGGAAAATGATGTGAAATGTTAAGGTCTGGTTAAATGATTCCAAATTGCTTGTTTGAGAAAACACTAATTTATACTTCTACAGGTAGTATATGGAAGTAGCTGACCACCCACCCACCCTTGATGGTGCTAAGTATTATATCAGTTTGAGCAATGGAAAGCCTCAGCATGGTAGGGCACATGGCATTGTCTTCTTTATTAATCTTGACCCATGTTAGGCATGCTATGCATGTTTGTTTAATAGAGCATAGTCAAAAGGAAAGATGGTGAGATCTACTGAGATGACATGTGATTTCTTCTCAGCCACGGGGAATTAAGGAGGAAATTGATTTAAGTGTGTGTAGGAGGAATCAGTGGGGAGACAGAATTGAGAAGTGAAGGGCTGGTGTGCAATGATGCTGTTAAATGCATTGGAGCTTAATATAAACCAGTAGGGCCAGAGAGAGACACTTGTTAAAGATACACTGTGATCTGTTCCATGGAGCTCGGCTCAAGTGACTTCACAGTAGATGGTGGATTGTTTCAATGTAAAAATCAGTGGATTGAACCCTAGAAGCCAGTGGATAGGTGTAAGGATCCTGGGACCTAGGACTAAATGTGAAATGGGCAAGTAATAGAGAGATCAGGTTGTATTTATAAAATTCAGAACTTTACATTCATCTATTCATTATTTCCTTCATTCTCCAATTAAAACTGCTTTGAGTCAGAAGTGCTTTGGTAGTAGTGATGCAATTATGAACATGGCATGAGCGCTGCCTTTTGGGTAATTTGTTTCCATGCATTGGATGATGAAGCTAGTACAAACTTTGCACTATGGGCCTAAATGTATCATCCTGGCTTTCTAAGCAGATGACTAAACAAGGATTGCTCACCCTGCTCTGGTTGCACAGGCCATATTGTTGATCTTCAAATACACTAGGCATCTGTCCACCTCCAGGCCTTTGCATTGACGGTTCTTTCAGTGGGAATGGGATTTTTCTCAGATGGGAATAAATCTTTCATGTCATTCAGGTCTGTGCTCATCTCTTATGATATGATGTCAATGTGGCCAACACTGAGCAGCCAATTTAATACCACAACCCACTACCCCCTAAACTCTGGCATTCCCAGTCCCTCTTCTTCTGCTCATATTTCCCCTTTTTTCATCAAATTATATCTTTTTTCCTTATAATTTACATATTTGTTATGCTCATTACTTATTATCATTTTCCAACACTTCTTCATGAAAGCAAAAATCTTTATTTCTTAGGGTCATGCTGAGTCACTGGGTCCTAGAACTACATCTTCCACGCAGTATTGGATCATTACATATCTGTGGGGTGAAACACTGATCGTCTGATTGGCAGGCACATTGAAGAGGATCTTCATAACTTCAGAAGAGCAAGGGAAATCACACCCACTCCCTGGGCTTATGGCTGTGGACTCCAAATCCAAAACCGAAGAACCACCTCATTGCATTTTTGGGGATTGAGAGTGGGATCAACAAGGCAGATAGGAAAAAATCATGGAGAGAATCTGGGTTTTAGAGTATCCTGTACCACCATGTCATAATAATAATAATGCAGACCAGCACTTCAGAGCTCCTTAATGAAGGACCTCATCCAAAAATTGAGACCAGATTTCTATGGCTATTACTGCTGCTTCTGTTATTGCAATCTGAGCCCTTCCTTACCTATTTCTCCCTTTGAATGTAGGTCTCAGGAAATAGATGCTCTTTACCACCTTTGATTGTAGCATATGTCCTCCAGCTGAGATCTACCCTGCCTTTGACATCATGGCAGGAGAGGATCTTGGGAAGAACACTCACTAAAGTAGACTTCTTTGAAAGAGGAGCAAAAGAATCAGTATGGAAGCTGGCGCGTGGGAAATATGGGGGCCTTTCGGATAAAGTTTTGGGTTCTTTAGTAAACCTGAGAATTGTTACTCATCCCTTTTGGGGTGTGAGTAAAGGTTTGGAGGGACAGCCACAGCTGGTTTATGCTGAGTCACACATTTGTGTCTGATTTGCCTTGCATGAAGGAATCCAAGGTTGATTCACAATGACTTGGTTAAAATTAGCACCGTCAGAGAGCTCCTTAAAGCATCTTGTGCAAAGTCTTCTCAAATAAATCAACGTTCCTTTTGGGATTTAGTCATCCCTTTGCTTCTTTCTTCAACTGGAAATGATTTTAATGAGAAGGTAGGCCAGTAAGGTCTTAGTGGTTGCCATATATGGATGTATACATTGTTATGAGGCAGGCAGGGTGGTAAGGTAGAAAGGGTCAGATAATGGTATAGGGTCAAAGTACTGTCTGTACTACTAATCTCTGTGACCTATACTGTGATTTTCCATGAGTTCCATAATTTCCCTGAGTTTCATGCCCTGATTAACATCTACCTTGCCAAGATCCACTAGATGTAAAATGAATGGAAGAATGTATATGTAGCATACTGTTTGGCACCTGTAGGGCCTCAAAAATGGAAATAGAAATGATAATGTGCACTGCTTACCATAGATCTTTTATGGTGTCTCAAAACAAGCTGACCACTCTCTGCCTTACTGTTTTCATAGAGACTTCCTGTTCCATGCCTTTCTTACAGCGCTCAGGGAGCTGCCATTCATGTAGACTACTTGAAGGTCAATTTATTCCTCCCCATTACTGCTCCCATCACTCTATACCTGCCCTTCACTACAATACTCATGAATGAGTGCACCAATATGTTGATTAACTTTCCCCCTACCTCACCCACCAAGTGTTCACCTGCTAGAATGTCTGTGGCCCTTGGTTAGACTGTGCCCGATGGCCTCCATCTTATTCTGCTCTAGGGTGCTTAGTTATCTGAGTGTAATGTAGTATTGTGTGTCCTGCAAGGAGAGCGACCCGATTACTCAATCCTGTACCCCGTCTTTTGGCACAGGCAAGCACAGAGTAGATGCTCTGTAAAGAGTAGAATTGAAATATATTGGAAGATGTGACTAAGGTGGCCTAAGGGTATATTAAATAGTAATCGTGACTATCTGAAATTACCCCATGTCTTCATTTGCACATGCATATGCCATTGCTGCTTGCTGTGTTGTCCATTTTACTCTGGTATGGTGTCAGACAAGTATAGATGCCTAGATAGCTCATTATTCTCTAAGTCACCTCCAAGAGAAGAGAAGAGAGAAGATGTCTTATTCATGGTTATGTCTCCAGCACAGCTTCTGATGCATTAAAAGATGGCCATCTTTTCCACACGTGGGAATAGCCTGTCTGAAAATGAAGCCAAGACAGAAAAAAGAAAAGCTAAGAGAGAGGAGAGGCAGTGCACTGCTGATACTGTTCAAACTCTCAGATCTTGTTCTGCCTGAAGACATGGTACCCCCTTGGACGTGTCACTTGTATACCAGTAAAGTCCCATTGCTGCTAAAGCTAATTTGAGTGGGGTTTCTGCCACTTGCAATCAAAATGGGACTAATACATCCTCTTTATATCACCTCATAGTGCTCCAGGAAAATCAAATGGAACTTTTCATTAGCAAAAGGTTATGAATTCTAGTATCAAAGTTTCCATGGGGTTATCTTTTCCTGCCTTGATCAATTCCGAAGTGCGGAGATAATGACACCACTAGAGACAGAATGCCTTGGTAATGGGGTAGTGAGGGGTGTTCTTTTAAGTAAAGGGGTAACATTTGAGCTGACACTTCAGTGATGAGAAGCAGCCAGACATGTGCTTATCTAGAGGGAAGGCATTCCAGGGAGAGGAGAGCATGAGCGCAAAGGCCCAGAGACAGCAAAAAGCTTGGTGTTGGTTAGAGAATTGTACAGAAGGTCCATGTGGCTAGAGCTGTGTGCCAGAGGAGATGGGTAGGAGTGGATATAGGCAAGAGTCATCTGCATTTTGCAAGAGAAAGCGAGAGTTGGGGAATGATTAGCAGGCTGGGCATCTACCCTGCTCTGCTACGGGAGAGGAGTTAAAGTGAGCAACAATAAAGGCAGCAAAAAAGGCTTGAATTCATATAATAACTATGTGAAATTGCTTGCCTGGTTGGCACTGCGTTGCTCAGTGTAGCAGTACAAGATGCTGTCTGCAAAGTTGCATCAGCAAATCAATTGCTGTACTACCAATCTAGAAAAGTCAGTGAATCATCCTTCTGTTTTGATCATATAGGTAAATATATTCTGTTTGATTCTTTAATAAGTTAGCAGAGCTGAAAATAAATGGTTTGGGTTTGGGAAATAAATTAACCTCTCCTATTCACTACAGCTTAATTTCAAGATCGTCTCCTCCTTGCCCCAGATGGGACAGTAGTGTGCTCTTTCTCAGTGAGAATACCTTACTCCAAGAATTTGACTTCATTTCCAAAGGGTGGTACCATAAACATGAACTTACAATATTAATAAATTGGTATTACGAAGCTTACCTTACTGCAAAAATGCTGAACATTTAATAAAATGTAAAATATAGTAATGTAGTTCTGTTTTCAAGTTATGGGGCATATTTTCAAAATGCCTTCAAATTATGTTTATTCTTCCACATTCAAAGCATCACTAAAAATCTTTAATATGTGCATGTACCAAGTAAGGAAACTGCCATTTTGGAAGATTTGGCAGGACAATTTAGTTCCTCTCAATTCAACAAATGTATAGAATATTTGATACAATTTTGTAGTTTTAAAAGAAGACTGATCATTGTAAAGAGATTAGACAGTGGGGGCAAGAAACAAAGCAGGGCATACTACTAAGAAATATTTCTAGTACTGTGGGTAAGTGAAAATACCAGCATGAGCTATGAAAGTGACAGTGGAAATGAGAAGTAGACAGATGTAGATATTTAGGAGCTTACCTCTCAGGACTTGGTAACAAATTGGTTATCAGGTAGATACTGGAATCAAGTGATTGTCTATAGAATCAAAAATGAGTGGTTTGGCAGATGAGATTTCCCTTGATAAAACTGAGAACCCTGAAGGAAATCTAGAAGATGATGCCTGGTGAACATCTAGAAAGTGGGTCTAGAGCTGAATATCGAGTTCAGTTCTGAAGATAAAGATGCAGCTTTGGAGATACTCTTCTAAAGATGATTGCTAAAGCTGTGGAAATTTCCCAGCTTGTCCAGTGAGGAAATGTAGAAAGAAAGGGGAGGCTGACATGCGAGGCTTTCTGAGCCATTTGCAGGCCAACCTGCAGTAACTCAGTGCCTTTCTGTATGAATGTGATTAGGACCACCAGGTTCACATTTTATGCTGTAGATACATGCTTTATGCTGTGGAGAGGGACACTTAGGAGAACACTCCAATTCTACCACTTGAAACTCATTTCATATCTCCACGATCAACCTAATATGTTGATAATAAATGTTGCTTCCATCAGGATAGTTAAGTAGGAATCCTTAATTTAGGTTCATTTTTTTTCCTGTGGGCAAATACGATAATTGAATATTTTTAGAAACAAGAAGTGATGCCTTGGAGAGTTTTATTGGGGGTATAGCCAACAGAAAAATCAGCTGTTATACCCTGTACTATAAACTTAAGATGATTGAGAACGATACAGAGGATATCTATGTCTTTTGAAATCGATGGGAGGTCATGATTGGCCAGTTCCTCTGGTTATTTCATGGGTATAGGTTTTATCTCCCCAATGAATAGCCAGCTTTTTTGAAGTGTAGGTTCATAACTTTTAGATCTCCCTGCATTGCCTAGCACAGTGCAGAACTAGTAAAGCATACACTCAGATATCTGAGCATACACTTAGATGGAAAAACTTGCATCACAACAAGTAGAATTGTGAGGCAAGATGGGATGATCCTTGAACATTGTCAGGTCTGTTCACATGCATCTGTGTAAGATTGCAATCAAGCCATGCCATAAATATTGACTGTCTTCTTATAAATCTAACATATGTTTCTCAGGCTGAGGCAAAAAAAAAAAAGAAAGAAATATAAAGAAACCAAATCTTCAAGCGCTATTTACTGGTTGAAGTCAAATTTATCAAGGTGATTGGTAGCACTAGGGAGGGGAAAGGATCCATGTAAGATTCATTGGAAAGAACTTGATAATACCATTTTTTATAATACACATCACACCCCATCAAATGGCAGGGCCACTTTGGAGTTAGAATTAATACTAAAAATGAAATAATAACTATGCAGTAAAGTGAAATATCTACATACTTAGAAGTCCACATTGTACAACTTCTGAATGTTAGCAGTCATGAGTAAATACATTCTGTAACATAATTCATTTTTATGATCTCTTAATTTCCTTAAGTATCTTTTGAAACAAAATTTCATGGTCAATAGAGTTTACTTTTTTATTTCAACAATAGTTTTTGGTTGGGTAGAATAATATTAGCTAATTCTTAAGTGTTTACTATGGAGCTAACACCATACTAAGAGTTCTTTATTAGTGCGTATTACACAGAATTCATTTTGACATATTTGTACCTACACATCACATACTTTGGTCATTCCCACTTCATTATATTCATCACCCTCTTCTTATTCTCCCACCCACTTCCTCCTCTGTGGTTCCTTTTTACTTTCTTGTCATCTTTTTTAAAAAATTAAATTTTTTTCTAAATTCCTTATATGAGAGAAAATATATGATATTTGACTTTCTAAATTAGGCTTATGTCACTTAATATGACAGTCTCCAGTTCCATCCATTTTCCTGCAAATGACATAATTTTGTTTTTTATGACTGAATAATACTTCAATGTATATGTTATGAATATACATTTTCTTATCCATTCATTGACAGGCATGTAGGCTGTTTGCACAGTTTAGTTATTATGAATTGTGCTGAAATAAACATGAGTATGCAGATGTTTTTATAGTATATTGACTTTAATTTCTTCCAAAAATAGACCAAACAATGGTATGACTGGATCAAATGGTAGTTTTACACTGCATAGATTTCTGATTTTTTCACTACACTGATTTCTGTAGGGGCTGTACTTATTTTTATTCCTACTGACAATATGTAAGAGTTCATTTTCTTTACACATCTACACCAGCATTTTGAGGGAGGTTTTTCTTTATAATGTTTTACCTAGATGATTTCATTTAATCCTTATTCCTCTGAAATAGATTTCCCCATTTGTATTTTTATGGATAAAATAGACTTGGAGGGAGAGGCTCCGTAATTTGCCTTACTACACACAGGAAGTAAGTGGCAGAGCTAGGTCCCTTCCTGGGCTGAATCTAAGATCCATGCCCTTAGAAACTATCCTATATTACTTACAGAATATATAATATATAT
>NW_004624808.1:7817868-7848715 GCF_000247695.1 Heterocephalus glaber
TTTTTTTGGTACCGTGGATACAACTTGGGACCTTGCAATTGCAAGGCAGACACCGGAACCACTGAGCTAAATCCCCGGCCCAACTTACAGAATATATTAATGCCGTGAAACTTAGTACCACTTGTTTTGTAATACAACTCTGAAGTCATGGATCTATGACGTCATGGTTGAAACCTTTATCTACAGAGATGAGATAAATAGAGAAGAGCAAGAGAACTTGATGTGTATTTCTCTGCAGTTACTCTCTCTACTTCTGTTCTACCATTTTTTGTTGTTAAAACATTGAATAGTAAACACACAGTTCTGTGGCAGAGTTGACAGCACATCAGTTATTCCCATTTACCTTTATGTTATATCATTTCGTGAATTCTATGAAATTATGTAAAGAACTGTATTGTTTGGTATAGCTAAAGTAAACAACAAACAACGGCACACATGTTCTTGTATAAGAAAAAGCCTGTGTATGTTAACTTGAATAATCTTTGGCACGTGAAATGTATTTTAGCTGAAGCTACATAATCATTTCACATCAGTCATTAATCACATTCCTAATATATGCCAAGAATGTCATATCCACTATTTAAATTAATCTGATAAAAAGAAATTTCTCTAAGATAGGGATTATCATGCTAGTTTTATAAAAGAAAAATGATATTCCAAGAGATTAAGGGATTGTTCCATGACCATTTAGCTAGTAAGTAACATATCTATGATTTAAACTAGATATGCTTTATTTTAAACCTATGTTTTTCTATTACTATTTGCATTTATAATGGTCACAGGACAATTTACACATACATTATTGGTATAGGAAATAATACTACCTACTCTAATATGCCCACCAAAATAAAATGAGTTAATATTTCATCTATAGTGCCTCAAATCTACTTTCTCTCTTTTCAATTTTTTAAAACCTTTTTTAAAATTTTGAAATAACTGTAGATTAATCAAAGGTTACGAAGAAATATATGAGGAAGTCCTGTGCACCCTTGCCTAGCTTTCTCTAGTGTTACTATTTTATACAACTGTAGTGAAATATTCAAACCATGGGTAAACTTGTTTGTACTTTTGCAAATTTCTCCAATTGGAATCCAGTGGACTCACTTGTGTGTGTATATATGGATGTGTGTAATTTCATATAATTTCATCTTTTGTAACCACTACCACAGTTAACATGCCCTTTATACACAAGTTTGTTTTCCGTCTCTATAACTGTGCTATTTTACCGATATATTAAGATTGACTTTTTTCACTCCACATAATTTCTTTGAGGTACATCCAAGTTGTTGTATGCTGTTATACTACAGTATAACCATTCCCTCATGGAAGGATTTTTCACAATTTAATTTTTTTTATTTCTTTGGGTTAAAAGTCCAAAAATGGAATTGCTGGATTCCATAGTAAGTCTATTTTTAATTTTGAAAAGTACTACCAAACTACTTTTCTGAATGGTTGTGCCTTTGTCTTATTGATGTATCTTTTTAAGATTTTATGCTAAGAAGCCCTCTCTTTCTTTGAATTCCTATTTATATCATTTGCTCATTTTTTTTCTGGAGCTTTTTGATTCCCTTCTTACGGATTTGTCAGAGTTATTTATTGATTGATAATACTAATCATGTTTTCCCTCTCCTCTCCTCTCCTCTCCTCTCTCTGTTAATCCAGTCTGTGGATGCTTGAGTTCATTTGCTCATGGTCACTTTTTCATGAACATCTTCTAAATTTTAAAGTTAGTCATATTTTCCTATATGGTTTGTGGTTTTGTAGTCTTATATAAGAAATACTTGGGGCCGGGGATTTAGCTCAGTGGTTCTGCCGCCTGCCTCGCAAGTGCAAGGACGCGAGTTCGATCCCCGGTGCCAAAAAAAAAAAAAAAAAAGAAATCCTTTTTCACTTTTTGACCCATGGGTAAGCCTCTAGAGTCTTACACAGTCTGTTTGCTCTTCATTTATACACAGTGCTAATGCTCCTGCTGATCTGATTTTGAAGTAGCTCACAAAAATCAGTACATTGGAAAGAGTAAGGGAATTTCTATAGTTATATACTCTGGTGACAACAAATAATGATTTTTTTAGCCCATCTCAATTAAGTATATTATTTACCAGTTAGTTGCCCACTTCTAGTTATCTTTCAGACTTAAATATCAATATCAACCCCAGTGGGAGTGGGGAGCCTTCCTTGACATTTTTCAGGGCTTGTGCTCAGCTTCTCCTTTATGCTTAAAGATCAGTCTGTATGATGCTCATTATAGCACTTCTCACTCTGTAGTGTAGCTGCACGCCTACTCACCTGTGTCTCCCACTCGGCTGGAGGTTCCATGAGAGAAGAGACCCAAGCCTGTCTTTAATATTCTTGACCTTCAGTATAATTCCTGATCCATAGTAGATGACCAGTGGCCCTTTATTGAACGAGGGCTTGAGAAACATGCTGTTAAAATAAACATACCCGAGACCTCACAAGCCACTTTAGTGTCCTTAGTTCAAAGGGAAACTCTCTTAGGATCCATGATCCCTTCTTTCTAGGAGAAAGGCTGAGCAGAGCTCTGTTGGCTGAGATGCTTGGAGTGGAGAATAGAGTCTGGTGGCCACAGGCTACAGAATGGGACTTCATGCTCAAGGCAGTGGGGTGTTTGGTAGTAAAAGGGGTTGGATAAGCAAGAGAAAGTGAAAGAAAACCAAAGTCCAGAAGACAGAGAGCATTTATGAACAAAAAAGGTTCAGAGTCAAGACCTAATAAAGATTGTGCTGAAGCACAAGTGGGGCATCATTTCTCTACTCAAGTAGCAGAGAAGTTTGTCCACTGTTTTGGAAAAGTTCTAGTCCAGAATGGTTCAACTATCTATGGTATGTTTCCCCATTACAGGCCCAGCTATATATTCAATCCAAAAATGATGGCTCAGACTTTATAAAAGTCCCTGAAATAATCACATGCAGTCTTTTCAGACTCATGGTAACTCAGGAAAATTGTTTTAATGGTAGGTGAAGAGAAAATAGTGCTCTCTTTTCTGGTCGGTTCCTGCTGCTCCTGGACTTTGATTGCCATCATGAAGGGAGAAAGCTGTTTTTAATTAGAGCTAAAACCTGAATCTTATGTCATGGTAACCATCAGGATCTGAAATACGCACTCCCAGATGGTGCCTGTAGCAAAGTATCCTCACAGCAAGGTAACTTAGAATAAGAAACAAAAAAACAAAGAGCAGACTCCAAAAAAGTAAGGGACATAATGAATTTACTTTGATAATATTTAGTAAACTTGAAGCAACTGTCAAGTAGTGAAGTATATTTAAAATTTATTGTAAGTGATAGGAAAGATAATTACCTTGAATGTGACTTGCTGCTTTAAAATGTAAAGTGAAATGTGAGTGTTTCAGTCATTCGGGACTGCTATAAGAAAATACCCAAAATACTATAGAGGTAATGACTTATGGAGGCTGAAAGCCCTTGGTCAGGGGGCTGGTGTGGTTGGGTTCTGGAGGGGCTCCCTTCCTGTGTTGCAGATGGCTGCCTTCTTGCTGTACCTACGCCTACGCGTTGTACAGAAAGACAAAGTTCTTGTGTTTCCTCCTCTTCTTATATGGGTACTAATACCATCATAGGGTCTCCACACACGTGAACTCATCTGTCACTGATTACCTCCCAAAGATCTCACTTTCTAGTATCATCACATTGGGGGTTAAAGCTTCAACATATGAATTGTGAAGTGACATTCAGTCCTTGATAATGAGAGAGGCTTAAGCCAAATGTGCCTTTACCCAAGTTTTAGGCTGCTTAGTTTTCAATACTACATGGCTCTTTTGTCTTTATTTTTCATTATTTTTGCGTAATTTATTTTTGAAACCACTATACGGTTAATAACTAGGGTTAGTTTTGAGAAAACGCCGTCTGGTTTTCTGCTATCAAGCTCTTTCTCTTCTCTTTTTCCCTTTGCTCTCTCCCTTTAACATTTAATTCACCTTTTTTGTTTTTATTAATTTAGTGATAAACTGGTTTAGTAAAAAGAAGCTGTTAAAGACTCAGCTACCAATCTCCTATGCGAACTTGGACATTCTCTTCACCTTTGCAGAAATTAGTGTTGCTAACCCTTCAAAGAAAGAGCTGGACAAGTTGATGTCTAAAAGTTCCTTGTGGCTGTGCTTATATGGTTTTCACTGAGATATGATTATGACTCAATTGGATATTGATGTGATAGCTGAACAGGAAGTAAAATGTGATTGTTCTCCTGACTGAAGCAGCTTTTTAAGCAGCATTCACTTTGTTAGAAAGTAGTTTGTTGAGCCTGTTTCACTTTTATATTTCTCTTAATGATGTCTGTGTCAACATCAGAAATGGGAATGTATAAGCAATGTGGTGTGCAAAAAGGTAGCCTTTCACTGACTCATCTCTGCCTGCCGTTGATGATAGTTTATCCAAATACAGACCCTTTGTTTGCATCATCACCTAGGCATTTTGCAAGCTTCCTCGCATTATGAAACCTGTTCTATGATCTAGTTTCACCAAATCAGAGATCGCAAATGGGTTCATTTCACTTGTCAACTTCGATCAATTGGTGAAAGATACCAAGAGCTTGTGTTTAAAGCATCATGAGAACTGTTTGGCCGCTATGAATTTATAACTGTCAGAGTGGCGCATATGTCAGGAATTTGCCATCCCAGACCTGGATAGTGATGGTTTCAAGTCATCTCCTGCTCTCTTTACAGTGGATTCACTGAGGATCACGGAGCAGATGTTTTCCTACAATCAGTAGGCCTCCCTAAGCTCTGAAGGTACCTTTGTGCAATGCCAGCAGGATCAGTTTAGGAAAATTACCCAAACATTACAGAGCTTCTTGTTTGCGGTTCATAGCTTACGGCTTCTTATCATGGATTTACAGACAAAATGTATTTACTGACAAAGATGTATTTACAGAAGTATTTGCTATAGAATGAGTAAGATGTCAATGTGATTAGTGAAGGGAGTAGAGCAAAAGACGAGCTTGAAGAAACCAGCACTGGTCACCATTTAAATTTATTTTATGTGTATTACATGCTAGACATCGTAAAAGGCACTTTATTTCATATCCAATCCTCATGAAAAGCCTATGATAAAAGGACATGGAGGCTTAAGTACTTTTCTAATGCTCATATGGGAAGAAGTGAGCATCTTTTTCTCTCTGAAGAATGTGTGCAGAGGTTGATGACAGTGGTAGAGAAGACCATGGACCCATCAGCCTGAACCCTTGAGGATTTGGGATTCCTCACCTGTAGGCTCCTTCTGACAATGAATGATGACAAGACACAAGCTTGTGTCAAGGCTTTAGTGGATCAATAAATAACACTCCTTTGCTCTCCCATTTGATTCGTGAACAAAATAAGACAGAATATTGAGGTACATGGAAATGAAAACATCACATCAATTTCTGATTTCTAATAAAGCTATTTGGAGATCACAGCTAAGGTCTGTGGTCAAGGAAAAACAATTATTCCTTTTAAGGAAGCTGATTCCAAGTGTGATTAAGGGGCTGAGCTGAACAAACCCAGTTCCTCCTTCTAAAGTTTTTGTGTTTGATGTGGATGATTAGGGTCTTAGGTTGGCTTGGCCTTGAAGTAGACCCTGAGACAGGATTTGAGTTCAGGTGGTGTATTTGGCAGGTGATTTTATGAAGCACCATTAAAGGACTAGGGAAGTGAGCTAGGGAAGAAACAAAGGTAAGTCAATGCAGAGTACATTAACCATAGGTAACTGGGGCTCAAACATCCTGGAGACCCTAGAAGTTGAGCAGAACATGCCTCAGAGTTGAAAAGGGGGCAGTGACTATTCATTAACTCTTCATAGTAATTTACTAAGGGATACACCAGGCAGTGTGTGTCAGCGCTAATAATTACTGGCTCTCCATCTTGCCTCATGCCTGGGCTAAACCAGTTTTTAGAGCCACAGAATGCACTTCTCTGGGCAGAAATTATAGATTCATGTGGTAGAAATCTTTCCTTGTGTACAGGAACAGATAGTGACAAAGGTTATGGGTTAGAGTGTAAACATCGCAGAATTTGTACCGGGACAAGAAACTGTCCAGTGAATCTTCTAAGATTGACTAACCCTTTCCTTGGAGAAAATTGTTTCCACTTCCTTTTTTCCAGGAGAAATTCTTACCACAACTCTCCCAACAATACTCATCAACTGTTTTGCCAAAGCAAGCAGATAATTCTGTTCTTTCTTGCTTGCTTTCTTTCTTGCTTTCATTTATTTATTTTGTTTGTTTGCTTGTAAGAAGGGGGGAAAAGTCCAAGAGGAGCTCAGAAACAGTAATGAGATCTTTTGTAAACTTGGAAGCTGTCCTCATGCTGTCAGAGTGATTGGTTCTAAAGAAAAAGGCAGATCTAAGTGTACCCTGTGCCATGGATACCCACCCTGCTATCTAGGGAAACTGAGAAGGAGGCTAGCTTGAAAGGGAGGCTTTAATCTTTGAGAGTGGAGGAGCAAGAAGGCTGAGGGCAGGAAGTTGCCCTAGTATAAAATGTAGGGTAGGAACTAAATGATGGTGGGAGGGAAATTCATAGAAGCGAGTTGATGCCAAAAGGAGTGGAAGGGTTTTGGTGTGAAAAGCAATGGCTGCTCTGAGGGCACAAGGCATCTGGCTGAGTGCCCTTTTCCCTGGATCTTAATTCTTGCCTTTGAGCTGCTTGGTATCCCTGCCCTGGTAGCACTAGGTGGTGAGGGTGGGGAGCTCTTGGCAGGAGTCCTGAGAATAGGATCTCTAAGAGGCCTTTTGATTGATTTATAATCAGTGATGAAGCTTGTCACAGGCACAGAAAATTTTCCATGGCTTTTTGTATTTTCTTTATTTTGAAGGCCTGGAAGAGGAGGAATTATCTCAGTGGTGGCCTTGCTCTCATTAATGAGGCGTGGGCTCACCTGGCTCAAGCACAGTATAAATAATATTAACAAGACAGCAGTGAAAGTCTTCTCTTAGGGTTGGTGTGGATTTAATCCTGGGATGTAGACATGTTGTTTCCAGTAGGCTATTTCTTCCTGGAGTCCTGTCTTTGCATCAGAAACCAAAAACAAGCTGTTGAGCTCTTTCAATCATTATGGATTGGGAAAACTGATCAGATCGTATTATTGGTTTTTGAGGTATGATTTTAAAATGCTCCGTGTTCAACCCAGTAGTTTTATTTCCCCACTTTCCCATTTCTGCCTTGTTTGCTGTTATAATTCCAGGTAATGTAATTCATCAGATTTTCACCAGTCTAATAGTAAGCCAACCACAATTGGGTCTTCTAAATAGTAGAAGCTTTTTCTGTCCAGGTGGCAAAAGAAGAAAATCATAACGAGGTCCTGCTCCTAAAAGGGGAATGATGCTGCCTGGTTGCAAATGGGCTTGAGATACAATGAAAGTGTAGTTTCGGTTTATTGTTGTGAAACCATATCCTGGGTCTGAATGAGCTGCCTTTGCTAGCAACTTGTTTTCTCTTCGTGCCAGGATAACACAACAGCGAAAGGCTGGCTTGGAGGAAATGTCAAGGCTAAATCCTTGGTGCACCCAAAGAAAGGGTGAGGGCACTCTTTTCAGGGCTCTTTGAGGAGCTCATTTTCTACAGATGCAGCCCGAGAGAACCATCTCTACTCTTCCACAAACCTCATGCCATTCATTTTGAATGGAAAGTGAACCTGAGGGTGAGAGGTCAAATCTGACATTTTTGCATTACATAAATTCATGACTTTAAACAGTTGCACAACAGAAACTCTTTGGAGCCTATTAAGATGCAGATTCCTGGTCAGTGTCGCCAAGATGTTGAGTGGGTGTTGGTTTGGGCCTCTGTTCTTCAACGTGCTTCCTGAGTTGGCCAAGTTTGGTCACCTTGTGTCAATTTTGTTTTTTCTAAGTCAGTTAGATAACACCATGTCTATAGGTGTTTATAACTCTAAATCAGTTACATTTTCCTTCTGTTCCTTGTATGGATAGCTGCCTTTTTTGATTAATAGGTCTTCAAAGCCCAAGCCTCTGAAATCAGTGTTCTTTTCTCAGACTGCCTCTCATTCTCTCATTTGAAGAATGACCTTTAACATGTCTGTGGTCCAGTCTTCTCTTGTCTCCCGTGTGGATCTAACCATTCTTGTTTAGCATGCTGAATGCAAAAGGAAAATAATTTTGAAAAGTTCAAAATGTAAATTGCCATGGAAACATTATAACATCAGCAAAACATGTATACTCAGTGGATAGAGAACAAGACAGATTGGGGTCATGGAACCGTCCATTCATCAACTTTGGATTAATCAATCTCTGCTTGTCATCTTAAATAAAATGATTTAAAAGGGATTATAGATTTGTGGTTTCCGTTTGTCCGGGTTAGTGTTTTTTATGTCAACTTGAAACATTTATCTAAATGCTACTTCTCTTGGGATATATGCAATGACCAGCGCCTAAGAAGGTAGGAAAGCCTTAACTGAGGGACCTAGGATGTCAGCCTCCTTTACTCCTTTTTTCAGGAAGTTGGAAAGATCTGTTCTGTCAAGATGTATGTTGGACATGTATATATCCATTTCAGTCATGAAATTGTTCCTGAATAACTTTTGGGACAGGGTGCTGTTCTGGGTATTTCAGAACATACAGATGTGAGGAATATGTAGTTCCTGATTTGACAGTTTTATAGTAATGGCTGCAAAGTGTAGGGTAGAGGTAAATTATTAGTTGCCTGTGATACAAAATAAAATATTTGCCGGGGTGATTCAGAGGAGTGAAGTTCTCTACATGTTCTGAGAATGAACAAATAATTCGTAGACTCAAAATAGACTTTGAGAAACACACAGGTTTGACCAGACAGGCATTCACCTTACAGAACACATGTAAAACAATGGCCTGGCACTGGGCATAGCCAAGGTATGTTTGAAATTGTCTTCAAAATCTGTTGAAATGGGCCGGGGATTTAGCTCAGTGGTGCCATCACCTCCCTTGCCAGTGCAAGGTCCTGAGTTCAATTCCTGGTACAAAAAAAAAATCTGCTGAAAGTCTTTCGCATTGTCATAGAAAAAGGATAATTTCCCCTTTCTTGATATAAATAGGGGGATTGTTTTGATAGTCACCCAAGAATTTGTTAGGTATTTAGGCATTTTTATGACTCTCTTGAGAAAGAAACCTGGCATGTTGTAGGGGTTTATGAGCTGTGGGAGTGGGTAAATGGAAGAGGCTCTGCAGGCATAAGGAGCCAGTCCTGGAGTTTTGATAAGGATGCAGCACTGAAACATGGAGGCCAGAAAGTTCAGGAAAGCCAACCTGCTTATCTGACAGTATAAATGAAAAACACAAATGAACAAACAAACAGAACACAAAAAACACTGGAATTTGCAATCAGATAGACCTGGATTTCAGTCCAAATTTCTTACCACCCATGTTGTCCTAGGCATATGATTTAACCACTAAATATGATATGTGTCATGTAGCTGGTACAGCTGGTACATTGTAAATGTTCAATAAATAAGCTGCTGGGGTGTAGAGAGGCCAAGCTTCCAAATGGGATCATAAATGCTCACATGGGTTTCCATAGAACCCAAGTGTATTTCTCTTGGTTTTATAACATAGTATTTCTCCTTCAAATTTGAACTCTTTGCTTGACTTTAGCCAGGATCAAGATTCTACTTTAAATGTTGCTGATCTAGAAGAAAGAAATATCAGCTCTTCCAAGCTTATAGTAGCTTCCATGGAAGTTAGATTTATTTGGGGCTTCCCATCTTGGTCCCATCTTGCTGTGCTCTAGTCCCTACTTGGAGTGTTTAATATTGCTGCTTTTACCCTATCTGCCAGAGAGCTCTACTGCAACTGTACTGAGATACCAATGCTACCTCTAGGCTAAGCTACCTTAATCTCTTGGTAAATGTACTCTGGTCTTTGCATATGGCAGATCCTGCTAGCTAATCTTATGGGCTGCTGGTGATGGTCCAAAGTGATCAACGTGGTTATGAAAGAACCTTGGGCAGCAGTATGAGTCCAGCCCGAGCATTTGTTGACCTTGAGCTAGACTCCTAAACCCTGGAGACTCCTGAGAGATGATGTCCTTAGGCAAATGCACGAAGACGTGTGGTTCAGTTTGATTTTGTCTCTCCACACTCTGAATAAGCTGAATAGCCTTTAGCTATTAGGCTTCTAAGTACAGTACCTTCTAAACTCTGTGGTAGGCTGGGAGGCTTGTGGTGTAAGAGTTACATAACACAACACCCCAACTTTGGTTAACCCAGTGTTTTTCAGACTCCCTAGATCATGAAACCCTCTCTGCTCATTGGCATGGTAATTCATATACATGCCTACCAAAACTCTATTAATATAGTTAGATAATATTTTCCGTTCGCTCCTGCAAAATGTCTTAATTCAATCTTCATGATAAGACTGTGAGATCAATTTATCATCTCCATTTTATGGATGCAGGAAATGAAGTTCAAAGAATTTACAGGACTTGTCCAGCACCATCAATTAGCAAGTTGCAGAGCTACACGTACAAACTGAAATTCCTGCTGCCCTTCTGCCACACTCACTGTCCCTGAAGTGATAAAAAAAATCATGTAAGCACCAAGGTGGGAAACAATACCTTTCCATAGGGTGCCCATGGCAATCAGGAGCCTGAGTCTTATTTTCTGAGCCTGAAGCCTGAATTCAGACTCCCTGAATCTTACTTTCAGGCTGGACTGAACTGAGATTATAAACCAATGTAGGGAAGGCAGTGCTGGCATGTCAGTCACTCAATCTCATACTCAGGAGTTTGCTATGGGTTTGCTAATACCTTCACCTCTCTCTGGGTTGGGAGGGTTTCTTGGAAGCAGCACAGATCCCAGCATAATTACCACCTGCTCCACTTGTGGACTGTGTCAGCTTCTTCCACACCCACTCACAAGCTCTCACTCTGGGCGGGAGCTGGTGTAGAGGCTTTTGAACTAATCATTGTGATCAGGCTTCAGGGACCAGGGAAATAGCATGACAACAAAGCCCTTCTTGCTCGAGGATTTGACATCCACAAGTCACAGAGGAAAGCCATAAAATGAAAGCCGCATTATGACAAGTAGAAGTTCAGCCACTCTAGCAAACCTAGCTGCCCACATTTTTCTACTTGAATTCTTACCGTGACCTTTATCATGGTTGAGTTGACATTGGTTCAGATTCTGGTACTTAGCTGTGTGTCTCTCAGCCTCAGTTTCACCATTTATAAGATGGGGCTACTAATACATGTTCATCTTTCATCGGGTAGTTACATGGATTAAATGAGATAATTTGTGTACTATGTTGTATGTGTGTCTGATGAACACTCTAAGGCAGGATTTGAAATAAGGGAATTGTTTCAGCTGAAGGCAGATGTTATGAATAGTTTGGTATTAAGCCCACACTTCAGTAGCGATTGCACTTGAAGATCCAGTATTGGGCCAACTCTGACTCACAAGCGAATGCAGAATAATAGCAATATCTTTTAGCAGAACCCTGCAGAAAGGATAGGCTTCTGTAGCACACAGTAACTCTGGTCATGGTGACTTGAAGTAGTGGTAAGGTCCTAGCTCTTTAAGTTGCCAGTTTAAAAAATATAACAAAAATGTGTTTGTAGCAGAATGTCAGAATTGAAGGCATTTCAGGTAGTCTATCCTCCTCTTCGACGGGAAAACTAAGGATCCACTGCATCTAGTTCCAAAGTAACACAAATAATGAAAGTAAAGTGATATTATAACTGGATCTTTGTATCATTGGAATGTTTCGATTTGATGTACTCATTAGATAGCACTTTTAAAAATATGAAAAGGAATAAAGAAGCACAAGAGCACCCATAATCCCACTCCATAGGCAAATCCACCATTATCATTTTGGGAAACACTTTTCTTCCTGTCTTCTCCCTATGCATTTTATTTTACCTACTGGGAAAAAATATTAAAAGCCAATCCTTCCGACCACATGTTCAGTGCTTTCCCTAAAATACCAGGCTGCCTTTCTAGTTGGTATGCTTATTTGATATTTGATAAAGAGCATTTGGCTTTTAAATTCTCAAAACTAACTAAAGCTGCCTGTGAGCCCCCCAAACATCGCTTGCTCATTAAGAAAACAGGAATAATAATGAAATTGTGAATAAATCAGATCACCAGGATGGCCTAGTTCAGAGAGTCAAGTGCAACCTCACCCCTGCCCTCAAGGAGCATGCTCAGAGATATGGCTTCTATCGAAAATAGAGCCTTTCTGCCCGAGCTCATCCCAGCCCAGAAACAGAACAGAAAATGGAGAGGCCACATGGCATACTTCCTACAGTCCTGCTAATATGAGGAGTGCAGTGCCTAGGCCCTAGGCATTTTGACTAAGCTTCTCTTCTCTCAAGGCAGAATTACTAGAACTCCAGCTGCAGTCTGCTCTTTAACTCCCCGTTCTCTTCTCAACCCACAATCTTGTTGTAAGTTTGATTTGGGTCTGTTCGTGAGAGAGGAGGGGGTGCCTGCAGAGATGTGGCTAAGGGCAACTGAGATCAGGCAGAATGTTCTTCTAGTAGATTCTGTCTCGCTGAAGGTGCTGCTATGCCATCCTGTGTACCAGGCAGAGAGCAGGGGAACTCCCCCTGCCCCTATTCCCTTAGGTAGGTGAGCAAAGACGATCTCCCAAGGCCTCACCTGACAGTGTGTCCAGGTTGCCTCTGCCTCGCTGGCTGGCCATAATTCTTTGGGGAGGCAGCAACTCACTTTCCTGTCTTAGCCAACTTGAATAATAGGAAATAAGTGGGATGGAAAGCCAGGCAGCCTCTTTGTTACACAGCACTCAGTGAAGCAGTCATGTATTTTTGGAAAGAAATAAAGACAGCAGCTTACTGTTTGGGGATCAGCAGGTGTAATAATGGCCTGCCAAGCTTCAATATTCGAGATTTTTTAGGTGGGCTGTAAATGAGACTTTTTGCCTTCCTCAATGCACTGCTGTCAGGGTAATTTCACATCCCTGAGCAACCAAAACAGAACACAGGGGAAAGGAGACGTAGGACTCTGTCTCACAGAACTAAGGGTTGCTGGAACGTGCTGTACCGATCGCCTGAGCCATTGTGCTAGGAAAAACTAGATGGCCTAATCACCAGGAGAACTGAAACCTCATGTCTCTGCTCGCTCCTGGGTCGCCCTCAGTGAAAGCTTTTTGGCATCCTGTGTGAAATAGCTTTTGTCATTGTCTCTCCTTTTAGCCAGCATTATTGTTCTTCTCTGTAAATATCACAACCGAACATTACGTTTCTTATCTGTTTATTAATTTTTCTATTGTTCGTCTCACCCACTAGAGTGTAAAACTCAAGAAGATAGGGACTTGGTTTTATTCACTGTTGTCTCCTCAGGGACTAGAACAGTGCCTAACAAATGGCTGGTGCTCAGGAAAGATATGTCTAATGAATGAATAATGCATGAATAAACCTAATATCCACAAGATAATGAAAATATCAATAAAATGACAGCAATAAGAATAGTTAATATTTATTGAGTGTTGCTTATTAACCCATTTGCTCTTCACAGCAGCCCTGTGTGTCATATGCTGCCCCGTCCCCATTTTGGACATAAGGAAAATTGGACTCAGAGGTCAGGTGACTTGTCCCTGTGACCTTGGTGTCAGCAGCATGAAAAACTGGCACAAACTGAAGACTCACTGGACAGTGTTTTGAATTGAGTTGTTTGGAGTTTCTTTTTGTGGTTTTTACCCAACTCTGTGAAATTAGTTCATTAAAATGGCCACCTGAGGTAGATGTTTCTTTTGTGTCCGCTGAACCTGTAACAGCTACACACTTGTCATCATAAACTCAGACTGGGTGAGCAGACTGTGCCTCACTGTTCTGTGGCAGAAAGCCAAGTGTACATCCTCTGGCTCAGTTGTAGCTCAGTGGTGATACCAAACTGGGTAGAGAATGGTCGTTTCTTTCCTTGAAAGTTTAGCAATAAGGATTATAGGCCATTCTGGCACACTGTAAATGTGAACTTTCCCCTGTTGGCTACATGGCCTAAATAACTCCACTTACCACCTTACAGTGTTTTACAAAGCCAGAACATGCTAGGGCTTTCTGGTCACTTTTATATCACTTTCATTCATGAAAGTGCAATTTGTATGTCCTCCCCCTCCCCAAAGAACATGCAACAAAAATAGACCACAAGTGCACACTGAGCAAAAGCAGCCCCCTGAGCTCCTCCAAGGCAGTGTCTGTTTGTCACTGCATCCTGAAGTTGCCAAGGTTCCTATAGAGGTTCCTTCCTTTCTCCCATCCAAGTACTTACCAGGCCAGACCCTGCTTAGCTTCCAAGGTCAGATGAGATCCAACGTGTTCAGGGTGGTATGGCCATAGACTTCTTTCTTCCTTGTAGGGGGTTTCCAGGCATTGTCAGCTCCTAGGCTGGGGGAATGCATGGAGTCTCATTTTTATCCAAAGCATAGTTTATCCATGTGACAGCACCTGGCATAATCCATTGTCAGAGTTGTCCCATCATTATCTTGTGTTTATGAAAATGAACGTCTCTATCATGTGTTTATATTATAATTACCCAATTAAAGCATTTTGTAATTTCTTTTAGAGGAGATCTGTATTTGAATGAGAGACTCGGTGTATCCAAGAAAGATTTGAGAGATCACTGCTCTGTTCTCAAAGAGTTGGCAAACTCTACTCTGTGCTTAGTCAGCTTTCTATCCTAAAAATCCAAATTTTAGGAGAACTCTGTGCTACTTATCCCAGTTTAGATCTTAGTCCTTTCTCAACGTTCAAACCATTGCCAGACTTCCTGAGCCATTCTTCTTTCCTGTTGTCTGAGTGGGTCATGATTGTACTTATATCTACTATGAATTCACTGAGATTCCAAGGACCTTTTTAATAATTCATATTGACTTGTAGATAATGAGTAAATCTCTAACAGAAGGAGTATAGGCTCCTGACACTTGAATTCCTATCATTTTAGTTAAAAAGAATATTTTTAAAACCAAGTTTCATTTTACAACATACTCTATCAATTCAAGTTAAAAATTCGAAAGAAGAAAAATAGCCCATGTAATTTGCTCTCTTGGAGTACACACGTCTCTTCTACCAACTACCTCAGGGATTCTCACCATATTCTCTTGCATATTAAAGTCACTTGGGCAGGCTTCTGCAAATGCCAATGCCACCACAGGCCAAGTAAATTAGAATGTCTGGGGGTTAAAGCCTAGGGGCTTTGAACTTGTACCTAAAAGTAAGAATCACTGAATTGTAGACTTTTCTATTCCCTCCATGCCCAGTTTTACAGTGCAGCCAGTGCTGATTGAGAACCACTCATCTAGAAAGGAAGTGTTGGAATGCCTCTGTTTTTTCCAGTGCCTAGCAAAGGGCCTGGAATCTGGTAGGTGCTCAAAACATCATGCATAAAATAAGAGATTTTCCAAAAAATTGCATTTGCACCAATCACTTTCTGTCTATGCCAGAAATACCAATGCATTTTCAACCATATTTCTTCTCAGGACCCTCGCCTCCCTACCCCAACACACAAATAAAGTCAAGTCTTCCTAGAAATCTCAGAGTCCTCTTCTGCAATCTTCTTTGAGCTGCTTCTGTGTAACTGTACTTAAAATGTACTGACACAAGCTGGTGTCCTTTTGATCTTCTCATTTTGGGTTTGACAACTTACTTTGAAGGAGCCGTGATAATAATGCAGCTTAGGTCCACCTGAACCACCCCTTTTCCATTATAAGAAATAAAGATACAAACCCCATGTAGAAATAAGATGGTTTAAGTGCTTGACAAAAACTATTATTCTCGCCTGACCTGCAATGTAGTTGAGATACATGGGCAGCCTCCAAATGACTCCTCTAACCCTCCAGGGTGCTGGGTTATGCCCTGTTAACCAGCTATGGACTTCACTGCGCCAGGACAAATCATTTCCCTGGACTAGGTTGCCTGCTTGTTGGCTGATGGAGTATAGTTTTATTGGTCCCTACTCAGTTTTCCATTTTAATTTTTTATAGACTTGTCAGTTTTCTGTCTTCTTCTCTGGAATAACATTTTCCAGCAGTATATCAACCTTAAAATTTGACTGTTGGCATATTCCATAATGGGAATTTGGAGAGCCACTTTTTATTGTTATCATAGAAGCTTGTATGCAAAGGACAATCAGTAAGCTTATCCTTTGATGACTGACAATGACTGGTAATTAGTGTTTTTCTTTTTAACTGTCAACTGCTTTCAAGCTGTTAGGGATAGGAACCTCTTTCACTGGGAATTGGATCTTTTATTCTCCTTATTGTTTTCACTGTGCCCAGAAACAATAGTGGATCTTGACTTTTATGAAAATGATCTTCATTTAAACCTTTTTTTAGAAATAGTGGGCAATAAAAAGTTGACTCATTCTAATCCAATTCTCTACATTCAAATATTAATCACCAGGTGCTGCTCTTTCTCATATGACTCATAGCATTCTTTGTCTGGAGATTCTTTTCTAAATATTTCATTAAATGTAGTTTTTAAACTAAAATGTTTAGTCAAATTGGTGTTGGACCCCTACGAGTCATTTATAAATGATTTTATGGTTTTTAGGTAATGTTGCATATAATTTGTGTTTTGCTTTAAATATTGAGGCTTTTGGAAGATATATCCAGAATGTCTTTATAGATTTCAAAGAAGCATTGAATGTATTTTTAGTATTTAAATATTGCTACCAAGTTGTTTCTCCTGTGGGGTTTTAATCACTGATTCTCTATTTCTCCTTTTTTATTCTTTCAACTTCCTGTTGTCACACTGACAGAAATGTAAGGAAGAAATAGAAATCCAAAGTAGATACTTTTCTCAGCCACAAACAGTTAAAATTTGATAGAGGATTGAAATTATTAATTAAAATGAGATTGTGAGGGAATCTGTGGGAAAGAAGGTACAGGGGCGATTGGATCTTATTAGAAAAGAAGGGATGGTTTCTTTCTGAGAAGGAGCAGATTAGATGAGAGTCAGATTGAGTTAATAAAACAAGTGTAACATTCTCAGTTTATTTTTCTGCTGATAGGCCACATTAAGAATCTTTATGTATAATACAAAATAAGTGTCGCATTTACACCTTGATATAACCAACAACTCCTATTGAGCGCTCTGCTGTAGCCATGTAACGGAAATATTTGACATCACTAAATTTGCAACTCAGCAGGGTGTGAGGTTGGAAAGTAGATTTGCATGTCACTAGTCAAACACTCACAGCCAACAACAACCCTCTTCTGTTTTGTTGGTTCTCTTTAAAATGTTATGAAGTATCCTTAGTTTCACCAATATGAAACTATTCAGTCTTTGTACCTCTTCCCAATAATTTTGAAGAATATAGAATGTGTTAACTTTGATCTCTTGGTTATTGTCTACCAGTATTTAATACCATCTTGTTTTCAACACTCTCTACATTAGCTATTATTTCCTCTTAGCATTTAATTTAAATTGACTAGCAACTTCTTTGCTTGCCTTTCCCCCCTTGTAGCCCACTCCTTTCATTTTCATTCCGTTGCCTTCTGTTCAAATAAGGGTTTATTTCTTTAGTGAAGATTTTCACACAATAAACTCAGTTATGCTTTGTTTGTAGAGGTCAAATCATCCCTTTTACTCTTTCAATGATGGTCACGCCAACAAAGATGTCTCAGTCTCCACCAGCAACCAGAATACTACTCCACTTATTGTTGAAGAGATGCCCATTAATTTGATTGTCTTTCTTTTGTAGATAGTATCTTGTTTTCCTTCCATCACTTGAATTTTTTTTAATTCCTTATGATCCTATTGTTTCACTATAGGGTATCTGAGTATGAATTCGTTTTTATTTATCTTGCACAGAGCTTCCTCTCTTCTTTTCTTTTCTTTCTTTCTTTCTTTCTTTCTTTCTTTCTTTCTTTCTTTTTCTTGATACAGGGTCTTGCTCTGTAGTTCAAGCTATCTTTGAGCTCAGTATGTAGTCCAGGCTAGGCACTAACTCACAGCAATCCTCCTGCCTCAGCCTCCTGAGTGCTGGAATTACAGGCATGCACCACCACGCCTGGCCCATGTGTTTCTTAAATACCAGGATTCATGTCTTTTTCTTCAAATCTTGAAATTATTGTCATTATATCTTGAAACATTCAACATACTCTATTATCTCCATCAGAATATCTGGTTAGACTTTGCTTGGCATTCCTCATTTTTCTTTCTATGTCTATTAACTGAAGTCTCGGGACATGGACCTAATGTAAACACATTTTCTTCCAGAGAATAGCACACGTGACCTCTAGTTAAATTGCCAACTGAATCTGTGTTCCCAACTGAAACCTCTTGAGCCTGGCCTTTGCTGTCAGCATTCGTATCACCATTCTTGTCATGTGAGCTCTGATGAGAATCACCCATCAGGCTCCGTTTACAGCATTTTAGGGCTTCTCTCATCCACATCTCCAAGCCTTTCCTACTTCCTCTTGCAAACCAGTTCCAAAGACTTCTAAACCTCACGATCAGGTATAATCACAACAATGACTCTGGTCATTGGTCCTCAAGTACCAATTTTCTGTGTTAGTTTTCTTGCTGCTGAGACACAATACCAAACACCCACAACATGGAGAGATTTAATTTAGCCCATGGTTTAAGGAGATTTAGTATGTGGTCAAAAGGCTTCAAGGGAAGAACATCATGGCAGAAGGGTTTGGCAGAGCAAAGCAGCTTAGTTCATGGGAGCCAAAAAGCAAAGCAGGGAAATAGCATTAGAGAAGGAGGGGCCTGGGACCAGACATAGATCTCAAGCTTATGCATACATGACCCATCCAGGTACACCCAAAAGTGTGCTCCACCAATCCTCTAGGCAGATTTCAAAGCCAATCAAGTTGACAATTCACTTTACCACATTCAGCCACCTGGGATTGGGTATATTCATGGCTCTTGTAAGCAAAACTGCTAAGGACACCAAGGGAATATATATGATCCTCTGCCCTGGTCCCTTCCACAGGCAATGGTGCCCTTATCACACTGAGATCTCCATTTTTCTGTGCAGGATTTCTTGATGATGTAGGACAGAGAGAGGGACAAGATTACTGGTAAATTCCAGCAAATAGGCCTATCCTCTATAGCAGTGATGGTGAACCTTTTAGAGCTTTCAGTGATACAAACAACCTACTGCAGGTGCCATAGGTTCACCGCCACTACTCTATACCATTATTTAAACCATGCATCTCAATCCATATGCTGATTATTGAAAATGGAGAGGAAAAAATAATCTTAAAAAATACAAGTCATTCTCGCATGTTTTTCAATACATACTTATTGTTTATGTGCCAGAAAATATGCTGAGCATGCAGTGGTACACAAATGAGACTATGTATGTGACCATGCCAGGTAAGGCCTTGTAAGGAGTTAGATTTTTCCTTTAAGTGGCATAGGAAGCCATTGGACAGTTTTAAGCAGAAAACCAACCCAATTAGATTTCAGTTATTAGAGAGTTAATCTGGATATTGTGTAAATGATTGAGCAGAAAGGGGCCAAATGTAAGCTTGGAGATAAGCTGGGAACCTCCTGGAAGAGTCTGGAAGAGGAGTAATGGAAGCTTGTCCTAGGGTGGTGGCACTCAGAGTGGTGAGAGTGTCAGAGTTGAGACCTACTTTTATGCAGAGCCCGTAATACCTGCTGATGCATTGGAATTAAGGATATAGGAAAGAGAGAAACCAGAGGCTGTCCTGCATTCCAGGGTGGTACCTGGATTGAGATGGGGAAGCCTGAGAGAAGAAACAGAAATAAGGATCAAGGATTGTAGTTTTGAGCTACCAAGGAATAGAGGATGAGAATGGAGCTATTGCTTAAAGGACAGCTAGTTAAAGAGTTTGGACAGGATCCTATGTGGAAATCTGAGTTAGTGGAGGTTTAGACCATAGTAAGTAACATGATCAGCTTGTGGTATTTAGAATGCAGTTGAGAGTCAAGCATAAGTCTCAAAATGTTAGTAAATATGGTTTTGACTCACATTTTACTCTCAATGAGTAAAAAAAAAACCTGAATGATCTCTCAAGCCTGATAGGACATATGTCATTTACAACTTAAATTTGTATTCTTTTTCTCGTCTCCCATTTTCTGTCTCTAAAAATGTATCCTTTTACAATTATAAGCCCAGGGCCCATGCACATATAGTCACATGCAGACACTGACACATTCATATACAAACAAAGTTGCACTGTTTTTAATATCCTGAGCAAAAGTAAGTGATCTCACTTAGGAAGCTAGCCTAATTCTCTGCTTCATGCTTCTAAATTACAGGCAATTTTCTTAGGGAGGTGAGTTAATTACTTATTTATTAGTTACTTTGAGAAAGGCTAAAAGTAGAGTTTTTTTGTAAATACAATGCATGAAAATTTCTTTGGAGAAATCCAAGGTGTGGAGGATGAGCAGTTCATTCTTGCCTTGGCTCATCATGGAGTAACTTCTGAAACTTCTTTCTAACGCTGCTTTCTGGTGTGAGATTCAGAAGATGTCTCTGGGCATGTGTCACTTGGGCCAAGCAGCCTTGGTTTCTCATGAAACCTCACCAAGCTTTTCTAATTTGCCAACCTTGGCAACCATTCCCTCCAGAAATTGAAAGAACAATGCCAATGTGATGCTTTTGTTCTTCTGCTCAAGAAAGAGATGAAAATATGACTTCCCCAGCCGGAAAGGCTTCTCTGTGGGATGTGAGTGCAGGGTAGAGCTGCAGAGTGCTCTGTTGGATGCAGTGGGGGGATTGTCGTTGGCTTAACAATCATGACACTGAAAATTATATTGAAATATAGGCTTCCATTTCCCCATGTTTCTCCTACTCACACATATCTACCTCAGCCTACAGCCAGCAAGTATTCAGTTTCTCCAAATTCTGATAGCCTCTGGCCCACCCCCACAGCTTTTTCCCCCTCATCTATGCCCTTCTAATATGCAAGCCACAACAACCAACAACTCATTCTTGAATAAAGAACAAGATAAAAGGTATGGAACTTGAGAACCTGAGAGAAAAAAGAAAGATCATTGAGCTTGGGTTGGAATACAGTGGGCCTGACTATTAGAACTGTAATGGAACAGGAGAGGGAGGCCGGTTTACTTTCCACCATCAGCAAAGTAAATGTCAGAAAAACCTTTCCTCAACAGGAACTATTTTTTTTTTCCTTTGGTACTGGAGATGGAACTTGGGACCTTATACTTGTGAGGCAGGCGGCAAAACCACTTAGCTAAATCCCTGACCCTTCTGTTGTAATAATTTTAATGTGATAGTGTCTGCCTAGGCCATTGTGAGGAGCCTAAGAGACAGAATAAGAGAGGAGAGAAGGGAGCTGACAATAAATCACCTAACTCCTTTTCTCAATTATTTCTCTCTCAAAGTGCCAATTGAATAGGAGGCAGATGATGCAAAATCTCTTTCCATCTATAAAATTTCTCTGATATTATATGAAGATGTTAAAAGAAATAATTCTCTTTCTGATTCTCCTCCTCTCACTACTCCCCCTTCCTCAACATACTTGGGTCATTCAATCATTCTTTAATATTTTTTTGAAATTTCTGCTTTAAAAAATCTATGAATGCTTTAAAATAGTGACAGGACACACACAGAGGTAAAAGGGGGTATAGACCTGTTGACTGAAGGTGAAAAATATCCTTGTATTTCTTCCTCAAAGAACTGAGACATAAAGTGGGTGTAGATCCTCCAGGGTCTTTGTTCTTAAAGATATATGGTTAATATTCCTATTTCTCATCCTATTCAGTGACTGAGTAGAAGGAAATGTGACAAAACCATTCTCCACACAGCTACCAAGCACCCACTTTGTGCCTAGTAAACTGCCTGGCCTAGTAGATGTTCAAAACATCTTTACAAACCACCTACTCTTAGGTTTTGTGCTAGTTGCTGAAGACACAGGGGTGAACGATATAGGTAGTACTTGCCCTCACACAATTCCCAGCCCAGATTTTAGGTAAGCATGTAATGAAATAGTGTTCATACACCTTTCTTTTTACTTTGCTTGCCTCCAGCTCTACTAGGAAATCTTGATTTGTACTATTACTGTTCATATCAGAGGAAGTACTTTACATTTATTTATTTATGGATTTATTTATACATGTTTACGATGCATAATGTTTACATTCCTTGTGTGGTGTTGGTACATGTGAATAACACATTTTAATTCCTTTTTTTAATCTCCTTTCCCTCCTCCTCTCTACTTTAGAGGAAGTACTTTGAAACAGAAGAGTAAATATGTCTCTTGTAGCTGCAGAGAGATCTCATGACATTTGTTTAGGCAAGTGGGAATTAACTTCAGAGGCAGCGGATGCTCTGCCTAAGCTTCATACATGGGGTTTGATTTGTCATTGCTGTTACTAAATGCCTAAATGGCTGTTGCCTGATCTGTCAGGTGTTTTGAGAGTCCTGGTAACATTTGACCTCATCAAGGAAAAACAAAGGCATGGGCTTTGGGGTTTGTTGTCATGATGAGAATAATCCTGGATTAGATCTGAATATGGACCAGTGCCCCAGTCCTGAAAGGCATTACCATGGTGATTGTCATGGCTGACCATGCAGGCCCTAGATGCAGTGTGACTGATCCATCAGTAGTACTTTGGTGGAGTGAATTCATTGAACTGATGTCTGCTGTAGCCAGCTTACTCAGCAAATATGCCCAGCCTTAGGTGACCTCATGAAAGACTTCTGGCCCCAGAACAATGGAAATAGTGCTGGCCTAGCAGACAGAGGTGTGGCGTTTATGCAACATCTGCTATAGCTGGCTCTGTTGCTCTTTATGCTCCGCTGGTGAGTTTCCTTTCTAGCTTTCTAATAACTGTGCCTGATGTCATGGCCAGAGGGCCAACTCACATAATTGTTTGCTGTAGTTAGCGATCAATAAAGTATGAACTATTCCAAGGCTGAGATCTATGTTCCCTTAGTCAAGTGACACTGAATGGAGCCTCCTCCTGGAACTTTTGATGGGATCAGGTATTTGGATGCTCACCAATATCTGTACTATTTTGGAACTCTTCCTCCCAATGGCAACTGCTACTGCAGCTGTGTTCCAAAGGATGAGAAGGAGCTTTTCAGACAGTGATGGCAATGGAAGGCTTGGGAAAGCCACTCCACACAGAGTAACTAGCATGCCAGAATCTCAAGTGTGGATGAGCATTTGTTTCCCATTTAACAACAATAACAAAAATGGACACTGAGGCTTAATGAATGTAAGCATTTTGCTTATATTCAAATATCTAGTAAGTAGCAGAGCCCAGATTTAATCACATGCTTGACTCTAAACCCTATGTAGTTGTATCATGTAGTCTTATGAAGGCTAGGCTTGGAATTTGGATATGTCTTGTTCAGAAGTAGGGATTAACTGGAAGGTTAGAGAGGAGACTTAAATGATGAATGCAGTGTTTTAGGAAGATTAGATTGTCATGTGTAGGCTGGATAAACAAAGTGACAGCCTAAAAATAGAGAACAGTTGGAAGGTATTGTAAAAGCATATGCATAAGTGATGTAAACTTATTACTATGCACCAAGCTATGGATACTTAATTCTCATACCATAATATTTATCACAGTTATAATTGTTATTTTAACTGGCAATTAGTTATATATTTTCCTGGGTTGTGTTGTGATTTTTTGCTATATATGTATATTGTGGAATGATTAATGAAGCTAATTAATGCATGCCTCATTTTAGATACTATTTTTCAGTGAGAACATTTGAAATTTACTCTTAGCAATTTTGAAATACAAAATACAATGTTATTGACTATAGTTACCATGTTAGTGATAGATCTCAAAATCTTTATTCTTTATTCATGTCTAACTGAATCTTTGAACACTGTGATCAACATCTCCTCATTCCTTCACTGCTACTCCAGCTTCTGAGAAGCATCTTTCTACTATGAGTTTGACTTTTTTTCACTCCACTTGAGTGAGATCATGCAGTGTTTGTCTTTCTAAGTGTGTTTTTTTTACACTTAGAAAAATGTCCTCCAGGTTCATCCATCTTGTCATAAATGACAGGCTTTCCTTCTTTGGTAAGGCTGAACACTGTTCTATTGTTCACACGCACCAAACTCTATCCATTCATCTGTTGATGGATACTTAGTTGTTTTTATTTCTTGACATGGAAATGCACATGGAAATGTAGCCAACTCATCAACATACTCATTTAATTTCCTTTGGGTTTATATCCACTAGTGTGCTATCTGTCTCAAATAGTATTTATTTTTAATTTTTGAGGAATCTCCATACTCTTTTCTATAATGGCAGAACCAGTTTACATTCTCGCCAATAGTGTAGAAGATTTTCCCTTTCCTCACATCCTCACTAGCATTTATTATCTCTTATCTTTTTGATAGCAGCCATGCTAACAGGTGTGAGCTGTAATCTCACTGAATCTTTGATTTGTATTTCTCTGATGAGTGATGTTGGGAGTCTTTTCCTGTACCTTTTGGCCATTTGTGTATCTTCTCTAGAAAATGTCTATTTAGGTGTTTCACCATTTTAATTGAGGTAATTTGGTTTTATGGCATATAATTTCATATAATTATATAAATATATTTTAGATATTAATCTCATCACATAAATGGTAACTGGGTGGTGATGGATCCATTAATTAACTTGACTGTGGTGATCATTATATAATGTATGCATATATCAAATTATGTTTGAAAATATATATTTATACATATATATAAATTTGTCAATTATACCTCAGTAAAGAAAAATGGGTTATCAAGTGAGGGAGCTGAAGAGAAGTATCAAGTGTACATATAGAGCCAAATCACATGTTTTGTCTTCCTCGTCCAAATGTGTGAGCATGGGCATGTTGCCATTTCAAGGCCAAGACAGAAATAGCAACCTTGGGAGCTAAAGATGTGAGAGAGATGGAAGAAGTTGTCCAACAAGTGATTATTAGTTTTTTTTATGCCAAGAGGTTGTATGGCAGTAAAGTATACTTGCAAATGTCCTGGAGAGAGGGACTCTTTAATTGTCCTTGCCACAGACAGGCATGAATGAATGCTCTGATAGTACTGCTGCCACCTGGAGAATTTTACTGAGTCCCTGTTGTTGTGAGATCTTGTCTTTGGAACTCTCAAAAATGATCTTGTCCCTTCCTGGAGACTGTGTCTTTGGCTTTGGCTGTCCAACATAGAGTAGTAACGCCATTGCCGCACTGATTGCATAAGTGATGGGAGCAGCAGTATGGCCTGCCCCTGCCCTGCTGCCTGCACAGTATGGCCTGCAGGCTCATCCTTAGCTCTGCGTCAGGATCCATGTTTTGCATTCTCATTGGTGCATTGAACTTAGATCTTCATGATTCTGCTGTCTGGAAGGTATAGTTAGCTTTCTGTTGTCATAACAAATACCTGAGATAATCAACTTATAGAAAGGAAAGGATTATTTTGGCTCACAGTTTTGGAGCTCTTAGTCCATCGTCATTTGACCCCATTGCCATTGGGCCAGTGGTAAGGCAGTGTGTCATGCCTGGAGCACATGGGGTGAGCAGAGCTGCTCACTTTATGTCTGGGAATGAAAGAGAGTGAGGGACAAACTAGAGCACCCATATCTCCTTTGAAGGGCCCCGGTAACCTAAAGCCTCCCACTAAGCCCCACCTCTCCTAGTCTCCACCACCTCACATTAGCACTGTGCTGGGGACCAAACCTTTACCACTTAGTACTTTGGGGGACATTCCAGATCCAAACTCCCACAAACTCTTTAGTAGGATAGCTTCTTCGGCCTGTCTCCTCCAGTCCACTCAGGACAAATAATAAATGTAAGAAGCCGACAGTCATGTTATCTAGACCATTCCATTCCACAGACTGTGCCTTTCTTCTTACACTCAGATCATCAGCTAGGAATGCAGCTGTTTTTAGGGCAAGCCCACCTCACTGCTGTTTCATTGCCAGGCAGGAAGATAAAGAAGGCCCAGTGGACACTAAAACTCACGGTGACCAAAATGCTAGTATATTTCCATACAAACTGCCATCAGGCTGCCACGAGCTGCCCAGTGTATACCCACTGTCTTTTCTGTCCATCTCTGCTTGTATGGTACTGGAATTCCAAGGGAAAATACCAGTATTTCTCTACCAGGGGAGATATTTCTGTTCTAGAGTACATTTGGCAATGAGTTGGGAGTGCCTGGAGTTGTTACCTGATTGAAGGGGAATATTAGCATTTTATGGGCAAATGCCAGAATTGGGAAAGGCTCTGCCTTGAATGAAATGTCCCATACAAGAAGGAATTATCTGGACCCATATGCTAAATGCCACTGAAGGAAAACCATAGAGGGGAAACTGGTGTGGTTGGCAGAGCAGAATTCCTATGGGATTTCTAGAGTTATTAATGATCTATAACGAATGCTTAAAGCAGTGCTTCTGAATGTGTTGTGTCAATAATCAAAATATACAGTGAATGTTTATGTCTAAAAAAGTATTATAATAAAAGACACATTGCCATTAATCCCCCTCAAAATACTCCCCTTTGCTCCAAACAGTTATCCCATCATTTTTGCCACTTTCTGAAGCGGCTCTGGAAGTCTTCTTTTGTGTCTTTCTGAGATGTGTTTACAATAATATGATGAGTGCCACTGCCAAGTGCCATCCAATGGAAAGGCAGGGTTGTAAAAACATTTCAGTGTGTCCTCATCCACCTTATTCACTGAATCTGGCATTGCGTGACTTATGGCTCTTCTTCAGAGTGAAAGCGACCATGAAAGGTAAACATTTTGAATTAACTCAGGACATTGAGGCAGTCACAACCTTACAACTAAAGACACTCACAAAAGAGGACTTGGAGAACTGCTTCAGAAAGTGTCGAGTGATGGGATAAGTGAGAGGAAATATTTTGAGTAGGATTAATAGCAATGTGTTTTTGCTGTAATACATTTTTTTAAAATGCAAATATTCATTTTTTTATCATACCTCATATGTCAACTACATCAGAATTACCTGGGTGCCAATAAAGTTGACTTTCTGAGTCTCTCTCAAGTCTTAAATGAATCAGTCTTTGGGAGAGGCAGCAAAGGATCTACATCTCACAAGCATGTCAAGTGATCATTATGTGCACTAATGCTTGAAAGCCACTAGAGTAAAGAATCTTTCTAAGAAGTGAGAGGCTAAGGGCTAAACTAATGAAGATGTGTCTGTAGTTAAAGGCATGGAGGAAGCCAGCCTTACCCACTGAGAGCAGTAGAAAGGGAGGAGGGTGTGGGCAATGGAAAGAGATATTTAGGATACCTATAGGGAAATAAAGGAATGTTTATTTCTTCTTTGAAAATATTGTAAATCTCATTGTTTTTAAAATGGCCCCAGTCTTAAAGGCCTTGAAGAATCTTTTTACAAAATAGAATCTAGAAACAGCCAATAAACCTTTGAGAAAATGTTTAACTTCCTTCTCTAGGTAGTTATGGAAATTCAAATTAGTAAAACATCTATTTTTTTGCATTTATTAAGTTGACAATAGTTTCATTTATTTTGAATTTTAATAACTGCCATTGTCGAAGACAATCAAGTTGACACTGTTGGAGTGGTACATCCAAAGAGTCATTCTGGAAATCTTGGTAACAAGATATATCTAAATCTTTAAAATGTGCATATGATTGATTTTACATTTAGAGCATAAACTAAAAAAATTTCATTGTTATTACCTTTTGTCTGCAAATCAGATTTTGATGTTCATTGCTGCTTTGTATATTAATGTTTAGTATTGTAGGATTGATTGGTAGAATATTATGATATTATGTGGCTATTTAAAATTTAAATTGACAATGAATTTTAGTTACATAGATGATATTTGTTATATGGTGTTAAATGCAAAGATTGAAGAAAAAAGTCTGACTCCAGTTGTGTGAGAGAAAAATGTTAACAGTATGTAGACAAATAGAACTGGAATAAAAATGTTGCCAAGATGTTGATAGAGGACTATTCATAGTTCGCAGGTTTGTGTATAATTTTTAGCTTCTTTGTTACTTTCCCAATTTCCAAATTATCCACAATGGTGAATCTTAGTAAGCAGAAACAAGAAACAAGTTAATTTAAATATACTTATGGAAGAGACTGGAGGCAAGGAAGATGTAAAGTCTTTCAATTCCATTTCAGTGATTTGGGTGGGATGGGGACTGCCGATTTCATTTATCTTAATATAATTGGCCCTATGCCCACTAGCTGATATCAATATAGCATTACCTAAAAGGGAAATGTATTAGTGCTTGTTTTCACCTCTTGGGTACATTCTATTACTAGTCTCATATTCATTTCATGCATGTCATTCCCAACTGGTAGATGGTTGGAATGAAGTAGCTACTTGGGCAGTAGCATTACGTTGGGGTTTATTTATTTTAATTTACATTTCATGAATATCAAATAAGTTGGATTAACCAAAAGTTTCAGTAAGCCATCAACAAACTTTGCAAACACATGTTGCTCTTTTGTTTCCTCTTTCAGAATGTTGTATTGCATACTTCTCCCTTGAGTTACTTGTTGTTTGTAGCTCTCAGAGAATTACTAAATTGAATCTCTCTAGTGATATTTATGAATACATTACAGATATAATAATATACTTAACGGAGTCATTTTGTCAGGAGGAAGTTCGTTTCCTAGTGAATCAGATGCAACAAAAACTGTTTATTTTTAAATTCAAATCAACCAATACCATACTAATTCTATTTTGAGACCAAGCTTGAGAATAACTATATTTAAAAGATATTGATTATACCCATATTCTGTATAACTTCACAGATTCCTAAGAAAATTGGATTGAGTTACTGCAAATAACTGGACTTGGTACACTAGAGTGTTAGCAAACCAAACAAGCTGTAGGCAGTGCATCACACCACACACTTGCCTCACTTCTTTTGATAGAGGGAGTTAGCTTCTAATTATTTGTGAAGCTGTCACTACATCCTCGGTAATAATAACACGGTCTTCATAATCAGATACTTCTTTGACTCTATGCTATGAACAGAGAGCTGATAAATAGGGTGCATTAGCTCAGATGCTGTTTTTCTTCATGCTATTAGTTTTCTGAAAAGAAGCATTGAGTTTTGGGATTAGTCAGAAGACCCTGGAAGAAAATTCTCCCAAGTCAAGTATGTGTGAATACGAAGGAGCATCTCTGCTACAGGAAATAGATTTTATAGGCTATGGGGCCCACATGGAAATGAACCTCAGATATACATCTATCCTCTGACTCTAGTGGAGAATCGACAACAGCTAGCCATTGGAGATCTTCTGTGGGGGTGAGATCCAGAGTTTAGGTTAAACCTCCTGGATCACACTCACTGCATCAGTGCCTCCTCAGATTTCCTGGTGGATTGAAGTTTTGATCTTATTTTTCAGTGATCCCACACTGGTTGTAACCACTTAGATGGATGGTTATAATATAAGCTTGTCCTTATAGCTATAATTTAAATATTATATAATAATCATTTTGATTTTCATAGAACTTTTTTTCTATGACCTTCTAGGATATTCATACTAATTAGCTTTTCTGCTGAGAAGAATTGTGTCTGGTCAGCAAGGAAGGTACTATAGGATCTTCAGTCTTGTCTCACAAACCTCTGGGTCCCACTGTGTTTTGGAATATAGAACATTATTATATATTAGAATGGTAATAAAGTGGGATAAATAAAGACAGTAAGTAGCCTCAGGACAGTTTAGGTCAAATTTTCCTGCCAAATGTGTTCAGTTCAGGTCAGATAATGCCATGAAAAGATTTCTTTCTTTTGGTCTTCAGATGTCTCTGGATTCTGGAATTGCTGATATGGTAATAAAGTATGGTGGACCCGTGTTACCCAGTAATAATGAATATAAGCATTAGGAGAAGAGATATGCCATTCTGGGTCCTCTGCTTGGCTCAGTTGAATTATGGTTCTGCTATGAGTGCACCTAAGAAATATTTTGTGGACAGACTGGAGTCAGGGTTATCCTAATGGATCTGTTCTTCATCATAACTTCTAATGCCCAAGCAATATCTGGGTGCCTATGCTGGGGACTGTGCCAGGTGCCTCAACAGGCCAGATAACTTACTCAGACTTACTCAGAATTATCCACCTAGCAAGGGGATGAACAAGACAAGCCTCAGATGAAGCTATGCACTAAGGCTTTTTTGTCCTAGCCCCTCAGTGACTCAAAACATGAAATCGTCATTCTCAAGCATGAAGCTCAGCTTCTTGCAAGAAAGGCAACATAGCTAGGTGAAGAGATCATTTGGGTGGTCGTACTTGATTTGTCACTTGTTAGGTGATAATGTGTGCTCTTGGGAAAGTCATTTCAACTCTTTAGGTATCAATTTCCTTAGCTATAAAATGGTAATGAATCCCTCCCCAGCCCACTTGACAATATAACTGTGGGAATTTTGATGGATAATAATTTTGAGGGGGACCCCACTGCAGACAGGCAGGTCTGCCCACGCCCTACCCAGGTCCTGAGTCACACAGAACAGGCTGAATCAGCCAGCTGCAGACAGGCAGGTCTGTGCATGCCCTACCGAGGTCCCAAGTCGCGCGGAAGACAACAAGTCACCCCACTGCAGACAGGCAGCCACCTGGTTCCACACTTCAAAGACACAGAGGACACCAGACCACCAGACCAAGGTACTGAGTCCCGCTGCCCCCGGCCCAGAGGTAGGGGCTTCTGAGCCGTCATCCCACTGCTCCTGGTCCAGAGGAAGGGGCTTCCCAGTAACTCTCTCTCCCGCTGCTCCCAGCCCACAGGAAAGGGCTTTTGGATCACCATCCCTACCAGTGCTCACGGCCCCTGTCCCAACTCTCCCAGCTCAGAGGAGGTAATCTGGGCAGGCACTAACAGCCCTCCGCCCCAGTCAAAATGAGAAAACACATGAATAAGTCTCAAAACCAGACTTTCAGATCACCTACAGCAACCCCAAAGGGAAATGAGATGGAACACTCTGATGCTCAACCACCTGGACCCACTGAA
>NW_004624808.1:7853735-7876023 GCF_000247695.1 Heterocephalus glaber
GGCGTGAAGGGAGGGCTAGGAATGGGGAAAAAATAAGAACCAAGATGCATTATGTAAAGGTACAATTCCCAATGAGAAATATAATTGTGTTGTATACCTACAATGTACCAATGAAAGAATTCATAAAAAAATAATAATTTTGAGGGGAGCATGGATGGAATCCAAGCCCTCATGAATACTAGGCAAGTGTTCTACCACTGAACTACATCCCCAGCCCTTTTTATTTTTGAGACAAGGTCTTGCTAAGTTGCCCAAGTGGCCTTGAACTTGTGATCCTCATCCTCCTGAGTAGCTGGGATTACAGGCATTCACCACCTTGCTCTATCTAATAAATACATGTGAGGGCACTTTCTTACCTCCATAGTACCAGTCCAATATAAAATGGAAAATTTTGAACACATGGACAAGTCTTGTGTATCTACTTGCTTTAAGTCTCACTTGGGAGGCAAAAGGCCAAAATGAATTGGAAGGTATAGCTCAGGAAGCAAAGGGTCCCTGAGGGGAAGGGGATGTTTATCACCAGGGCAAAGCCTGTTATCCTTACTATCTTCCCTGCCCAGCCTTCCCAGTTACCTGTGAAGTCCTTCTTATGCTCCTTTGAGTTTCCTGGTTTGTCATTTTCTGTTCTATTTTCTGTGTTTCCAGCCTTGCACACAGCTGCTCAACTGGCTTGGAAGTTGCCCCTTGTAATTTTTTTTTTGTAGTTTCCTACTACACCCTTTCCTTCTCCCTCTTCTTACTGTCTCTCCCTCCCTCCCTTTTTCCCTTCTTTGCTTTCCCACATCTATCTATGCATATCCGGGTCCTAGAGAATGTTCAGTTAATATTGGCTGAATGCATTCTCAGGGATTTTAAACCTCAGAGAAGAGAAGCACTCAGGTGTGTAAGCAAATTTACCCTCCGTATATGCTCCCTGAGTTCTCAACCAGGGTCTCTAGAATCCTCTGATATCTGAACTCTATCTCTCCTTCCTGTTATTCAGGGGTTCGCCTAAACCAACCAATCTTATAACTGGAGGCTCCCACTAAGCTCAAGCTACTCCAGGCAACTTGATTCCCAGGTCAGCCTTCTGTGGGGCTCTGACTGTTGCCAGCCCTCGGTGTCTGTATTATCTCAGGTTGTTGGCCCATCTTAAAAGGCCTCCTTCTTTGGCTTCCTTTTATTCTTCAGCATTCTTCAGCTCTGATACCTGCAGTTTAAACTGCACTTCAAACTGTTCGCCTCCCACAACACTGGTTTCAGTATCACTATCTAATTGTTTCTAATTGTTCTGTTCTTATCTAATTGTTCTGTTCCTTGTGATGTATGTACAAGTATTTGTAGTGTGCATTGTTTGCTTTATGTGAAGTTTAGATGAGGTCATCAGTGAGGCGCCCTCATCAGGGCATTAATATCCTTACAAGAGGAAGAGAGGCTAGAGTTTCCTGTCTACCGTGTGAGGACATAGCAAGGAGGCAGTCATTCACCAAGGAAAGAAGCCTCACAAGAACCCTGCTGGGACCCTGACCTTAGATTTTCAGCATCCAGAATAATGAAAAGTAAACATCTTTTTTGTTGAGTGATTCATCTGTGGTATTTTGCTATAGCAGCCTCCAGTTAAGACATCTTTCTAGCACCTTGGAATAGACTCTGTAACTCCCTTGATGTTCAATATTTGAAAATCACTTAACTTCTCTTTGCCTTAATTTACTCATGATTAAAACGGGAATAACAATAATACCTTCCTCATATGGTTATTGTGAAGAATAAATGAATGAGTGAGGGGAAGCCCTTTATGTTTTTGCTCTTGGTATCATTGCTATTGTTTGCCATTGTTATGATCTGTGTGTCTTAGGAAAAGACAAGCTCTATCACTGCCTCATATGTAACTTGTCACCCTCCTGGATACTTTACAGTAATACAAAAGTATGTGTAAAACGAACAAGTCCTTGAAGGATCTCAAACCCTCACATATTATGCATATTATGCTGAAGTATGCACATAATAAAAGTTCAAAAGGTAGAGGTTGACTAATGTTTTCTCATGTTAAAATGAGTGGGTTTCCAGCATACACTGACATGTAGCCTCTTGCTCTGTTCTGAGACCTCTGAAACCCAATTTTTGTCTCACAACTCCTCTTTCATGACTGACTATTCTCTATTCTAGCCTTGATATACAGTTACAAGCAAGGATGCCAGAGTAATAACTTTGTTCTCTGTCATATGAATAAAAACGATTTTTCTTGGAACTCTCTTCATGCCTGCTGCTTCAAGTTATTTGTCATTTCCTTTAGGGACCTGTCCAAGAGAGTCAGGCTATGAGATATGTCGCAGAAAGCACCTGTGTTGTTTTCTCTATGACATGAGGGGATTTGATGGGTTTTCTTTTTGTAAGATTCTAAGCAGTTGTTCTAATCTTGGATAGACTGCTGTTACCCTTGGGGTTTGTCATGGTGGCATCAAATCAAAAGACTTTTGTTCTGTTGGGGAAAAAGCCATCAAGCATTCCTGCTGGATAGAGGGGGTCTTTGAGTCCATCTGGTCCAAAATCCATCCAAGGCAGGGAACATGTTTGCCTTATTTCCCTTTGCGTCTCCGGTGCACATCACTATACTTGGCATAGAGTAAGAATACAGTCAACATCTGTTGATAAATAAATATCATGCAGGGGGGAATATTGGAGATGCTTTATGTTGTTAGCCTATTTGGATTTGGACAGTCTCATCTGTACTGCATCAAAGAAGGCCTTTTCTATCCACCTGTACCTGCAGTCTGGATTATCCAGCTCCTCTCTCTACTTCCACAATGCACATTATTTCTCCCACTACAGCACTCACTGTATTGTGATGTCCATTTACCTCTATCCTTCTGTCCCCACTCTTATACCTAAAGCTCTGTGTCAATCTTGTTTCATGCTGAGCCCATGGTTTCTGCTTAAAAATATTTTTTGGATGCATGATTCTAATGGCCATGGTGGGCAGGAAGAACAACAATTATAGAGCCATGTATCATAATTATATCTCACAAAGCATAGGAATAGTGATCATAAGATCCTCAAAAGGGAGCTAGCTCATGGATTTTATACTAGAAGATGGAATTTTGGTTTTCCCCTTTTCCTGGGACCTATGAATGTGCAGGAGAATAGAGAAGAAAAAATGGCAGTATCTTGCAAGCAAACAGAGATTCTCTTTTTCCCATCTCCTCCCTCTTTTCACCCTCCCTAAATGTCACATGCTACCATAGGGAGTCTGGGAAGCACCACCCCAGATAAAGACCTGCTGAGCGTGGGTTGCAGTGAACCAGAGCACTGGGGTGCATGACAAGGTAGAAAGATAAGTGTCTGGGGGCTCAAATCATAGAAGCAGAACAGCGATGAGGGTCAAAGAATAGGAAATGTCCCTCATGATCATGAGGTAGATGAGTGCTCACAAAGACTGAGGTAGAGTCCTGGCTTTCTCTGTTTCCATATCTAGTTATGTTTTGTAGTGCTAATTTTCTATTAAGTAATAGGGCTTACAGCATGGTATTCTTTAGAGCATTGGGAATGGAATTATACCACACAATGGTGATACTCTTAACTAACAACCAGAATGTTCTATAAAAGGTTGGGGCAGACAGGAACATCATTTCCAGTTTTTCTTCTGCTTCTCATGTACTCATTCACTTGTCCATTCTCTCATTCATCCAGCAAACATTTATTAAACTGCTGGTGGAGCTTAGTACCTGGTTAAGGTACAAGAAATATAGTGGCTTGGCCTCTGACTCTAGCGCTGTTTCCAGTGTCACATTTTTGCTGAACATGGAAGAGGCCTGGTCAGTCACATCTATGATAACTTGGTCAGCTTAGCTTTTGTTCTAATGGCTGCTCAGAGCTTCCTTAATTGCCCATTGAGCAAAGGGGGAGCCTGGGATAGTAAAAGTAAAGTTGAAACAAAAGCAGAATTTTTGCACAGCTCATCTATGTGACATAGTTGACCTTTTTTTGAATTTTCTGTGGGCCAGAAGCTTTCCACACTTTTTGTATTTAATCCTAACAACAGTCCTATAAGTGGGTTAGATACTACTACTCATTTATCCATTTTCCAGAGGGGGATGCTAGAACTTAGGAAAGTTATGAAGCATTATTAAAGCTTGTTCAGTTCATAATTCAGGACTGTAAGATGCAAGTGTGTAGTCTGACCTGATAGTCCATGGTCATAGTTACCATGCTCCACTGCATCTATTTACCAGTAGATAGTAGATAGTAGTAGAAGTAGATAGTAGTAGTCCAGAGACAAAGGAGTAATCTGGGATAAATGCCAAAGATTGATCTTCCTGGCAAAACTCCCAGCCATAGTTGTTTAAGAGATTAAAAAGCACAAGATTGGACTTAAAAAAGTAGATTGACCATATCTGCTAATTCCAGATGTTAAGGGACTATTAAATCCCAGTTTCCTACCATCATGTCCCATAGCACATTGTGGTCATAACTTACAAGGTCCTGTGTTTTCCTAGTGTGCATCCCCAGTAATTAAAGCTAACAAATATAACCCTCATTCAAGCTGAATCTTAGAGGCCAGTTGGGAGGCTGGCTTTACCTCACACTGTGTATCATGTTTTATGGAGTCCTTTGATATCCAGGATCTCATAGGGCGATCACAACACCACCAATGAAGGTTCTTCTCATTTTGTAGTTAAGAAAATATGAAATTGAGAAAGTTCAAAGTCATGAAGCTACTAAAGTTTTGGAGCCATTGCTGGGAACCTTTGTTTTGGGGCGTGAGTGGAAGCTAACACATTCTTCCAGAAGCCTAGGATTGGGCACGCAATTCTCTTTTGGTGCTCCCCACTGAAATGAACCAGTCAGTGAAATGTTTGGCTTGTCAAAATATGTACTGTGTATGCAGGAGCACAATGATATACTAGGATTGCTTTTTCATTCAAGATCTAAAAACATTTAATGAGTATTGATTGTGTACATAAGTACTATCATATATTATGGGAGGAATATAAAAAGTGCCATGCATTACTTTCTAGGCTTCCTAAAATAAGGAATGTATAATAGATATCTTCAACCATCAGATGCTACATGGATTTCTATCTAGATAAAACTTATTGGGTGTTAGAGAGGTGGGCTTGGTTCTCTTTTAGAAGGGACAGCACACCTTTATTCCATTTGAGTTTTATTTGGTCACTTGGTAAGTGACAGTGGGTTTTTTCTTATAGTGTCTTGTCCCTCATGACTGACAGAATTGGTAGCTTTAAGCATTTTCTCTTTCAAAACAAACATGACTCATCACCCGTGTGGATGCAATGACTGTAGTTGATTTGGTGAACATTTTAAAATACGAAGTAGGTATAAACAAGACCATTACTGTAAATGATTTTTAAAATGAACCTAATGCACTGGAAATAGTGTAGATGAGATAGAGGGAGAAATATGAACATTAGAAATACATTCCAGTTAGCTGAAGCATAGAGGAGAGAGCATTAAAATTAAGAAGATATGCATTCATTTACTAAAAAAATATTTAATGGACCATTGTTGTAGATACTAGATATACATCAGTGAATTTTAAAAAGCCAAAAATTGCTGCCTTCTTGGAGCTGACATTTGAAAGGGGAAGAAGGAAGAACAAACACAAGTAAAACATATTTTATGCTGGATGGTTATCAGTGGTATGTAGAAAAATTCAGAAAGTAGAAGTGCCAGAATTGGGGATGGTTAGCAAAAAGGCTACATTGAGAAGATGACATCTGAATAAAGACCTGAAGGAGGGAATGGAGGAAGACATGCAGACACCCAAGGGAGGGGAAATCCAGGCTGAGGGAGCAGCAGGTGCAGACCTTCTGATGATGGAGTACTCCAGTGTGGCTGGAGAGGATTAAATAAGGGAGGGAATAGTAGGAGATGTTATTGGAGAAGTAACCAGAAAGCTGGCTGGCCCATAGTGGGAAGTATGCTTTACCACCAGCTATCTGGTGAAGTCCAAACAGTGTAGCAGGCACTACAGTAGTTGGTGCTCTGCTCACATTCCCTTTACCAACCAGATTGACCTACCTCATAGCTGCTAGGAGTGTTGGTTGCTGAGACACACAGTAACACCTTTCTGTCTTGCCTAGAAGATATTCTCTCCTAGCTGTGGGTGCAGCCCACAGCCAATAACTGGCACAACCCTTTTGCCTCAAAGTGGGACCAATCCTGTGATACAATTTGCTCCCCGTGGCGTCAGGTTAAAGTTCAACTCCTGCTAGGACCACAGACTCCTTTAGCTCCTGACCCTGCTCTCATTTTCCCCCAGTGAATCCCTGGCTCAGGATCTGCTTCTAGGGAACCTACCCCAAGACAATAAACTGTCAGCAACATAATTTTAGAAAGCTACTATGCTCCATTTTTCTCTTCAGAGATCGACTTTGGGTTACATTTTTTTCAACCAGGTGCCCCGTATAGTGAGGCACATCATTCATGACAGTCTCCACTACCTTCCATTGTTTTAAGGAGGCAGAGAGATGCTTTGTGAGCTAGATAGTACTAAATGTACCATTGTGAACACCTGTGAATGTTGTTCTGATCCCGCTGCTTAGTGGAGGAGCGCATTTTAAATAGGGTCTTGCTGGCACTGTGTTCCAGTAATTGATTTGTTTTTACCCTGGTAAGTGAATCCACAGGAGGCTCCCTTTCGATGCCTCATTTTAGTTATTTAGAATCTTAGTCAATACATATCGACTTCTTTCCTGTAATCTTGCAGTCATGTGTGAGTGAATATTCCTGAGGAATCCCAAAGATTCACATACCTTTTGCTTAACCATAGCCTTTTTATTCCTGGTCTTTGCTGCAGGAACAGGAAACAAGCTGTGACTGGAAAATGGGAACCATCTCAATAATGCCATGTAACACCTATGACATTCTCCTGCTTCTCTTAAGGGAGGGGTAATTGGCTTTGTTATGGAGGGCAAGGTTAGAGAACAAATGTTTTGCATAGTAAGTGTTGGTTACAAATCCAAACTTTAGCAAGTAGTGTGAGAAAACTCTCCCTTTCATGTGCTGGAATGAACAAATTCGAGGTCCCGAGTCTGAGCTCTCCTAGGTTTTCTACTACCACCCCTGTCTTTTGGCATAGGATTTGACCACTGTCTTGAGAACATTTGATTCCCCTTTCTCAGTGCCAGTCCTAAGGTGTAAGACCAAGCAACTGACATTATTATATAAGACGTTCCCTTTTCCCTGCTCTGTCTTCCTCTAACATATTCATCTAGAGCAGTCCAGATGGTGTGAGTTGTCCTGTCTCCCACTTCAATTAATATTACCTGTGAGGTAGGAGAGAAGCATAATTGTCCCCACTTTGTACATAAAGAAATACAGATTTGAAAATTTAAATGACTTCCTCAAGATAAGGAAACTAGTAAGTGGCAGAGACAGAAATCGAGCTCAGGCCCTCTGATTGCTATCCAGAAAACAGTGATGATTTGTTTCTTGGCATCATGCTTGCTAATATGGTCGTTTCACGTGCTCTTGGTGTCAGGATGCCAGTGCATCTCCACTGACTCAAGCCAGTGAGAAGCTTTGCTTCTCCCAGTAACGTGGTGAGGTCATCCCTCCTCCTCGTTAAAGCCTTCCGGTGGCTGGTGGCTGTCTATGCTTCTCAGGGAGTGGCCTGTGAGCCCTCACCTTCCGGAATTTGTTTGTATTACTCTTTGGTCTTATTTTGCATTTCATCACTTGCACAGCAACCAGTTTCCTGTCCATCTCTGTCATCTGGCATCATATTTGCCACCTTCTGTTTATTGTCTTGGCTCCTTGTTGGTTATTAATCAATCAGTGCCATTCTGTGTTGTACAAGATCCTGATCCAGACTCCTAAGAACTGGTCTCAGTGCTGCTTGTGCCTGTATCCTGGAGCTCCCATTACTTCCCATTACTCCCGCATGGTTTGCCAGCAGAAACCAAACAGAGACAAACAAACCTACCAATAAATCTCAGTGTGTTGGGATCAGCTTGCTTGCAGTTCACCTGGGTAGTCTAAGATTTAGAGAGCAAGCAGTGAGGGGAGTAGGTAATAGGTAAAAACATTTGTGGCACCTTATGGGGAAGCTGGTGATTGTGCCTCTTGTTGAGGAAAGTAGAAGTCCTCTCAATGATGCAGAGCACCAAAGATGGAAGAGACCATTATTTTAAAGATAGCCAAAGTATTCCATTGAAACTTTTGACTGAACTCCTTCCTATTCCTGGACGTGTGGGAAACTGTCTAGGGAACTTGTTCTGCAGGATTTTGATGAGCTCTCCTTGTGGTTAGTCACCCCTAGGATGGGATGGGGTCGCTCCCTGGAATTTGATACTTCTGATAATTGCTAGGATTTGCCCATTCTTTGTGGCCCAATATTCCCAGTAGTAAGAGTGGGTCTTGTGAAGCCATCTTCACTCATTTTACTCATCCATGGCCAAGGGTGGATTGAGAAGGGCACAGGGCACAGTACACAGGCTTGAAACACTCATTGCAAATTCAGCCATGCTGTGACTTAAGTGGCCAAGCTTAGTCACTAGAGGTCCCGTGGTGAAGTTGGGTTTGTGGTACCTCTGTGTAGGTGCCAGGATACCTATGAAGCTGGCACTGTGCCCCATTCAGTGGGAGAGAGTAAGCCTGACTAGAGAGGAACACCCTATGAAAGGCAGTTTCTTGGGGTTGGGCAGCTCCTGTGAGCATGTGGAGACCCCTTCCTTCTCCCACCCCAGATGCTGAATGGTGAACGTACCTCTAACTGACAGTATTCATACATTGGACTTACACATACCCGACTGCATTTAAATTCATGCCAAACCCAGGGGGCATAGCTACTTATAATTTTCTTGCCAAAACATGGAAAAATTAGAGGTTTGTTGCCTTTTAATTCAGTGAGAAAAAGCGCTACCATCTCCTCCAGCAGCGAAGTATGCAGAGGTGCTCATTAAATATTTGTGTTTCTCTGTAGAAGTACAGTTTCTCGGCCTGTTTTTGGAGACCCCCTTCAACTCTTTTTGTTGTTATTGTTACTGTATTTAAATTCCAAAAAGGAAGATAAAAAGAGTTGTCTGAAGTAATTTGCTCTCAAGAGGCAATGGGGGCAGACTTTAATTGAATAATCCCTATCTCATGGTGTTTTCCTTCCCAGGGTGGCTTCTAACTTTGCCAGTGGCCCCCCAATTTGCCTAGCTCAAGAGGTTTTCATGTTTTATACTTTCTGCATTTTGTCTAGCATGATACCCCACAGAAGGAAAAGTCTGTTATTATAAAATCAACATATCTGTCATATGTGTCTTCTCTCTCTGATGGAATGTATGAGACAAGACTGGAAGGGACCAATATTAATTACTTTATTTATTAACCTCATGAAAACATTCATGGCCTTGCTCACCCCAGAGTCTAGCATAACAGCTGGAATACACTGGGTGCTGATGAAATGGATATGCTAGTTAATGAGTTTATCAGATCTAAAATCTATGTTAGATGCTAGGATAGGGATCAGAGATCTGGTTGTATCTCTCTGTCATGTATTTTCTTGGTAACCTCAAGCAAATAACTATCTGGGCCTCAGTTTTGCTCACCGTTACAACTAGGATAAATGCTTGCCTTCTGTCTCAGAGTAGCTAAGAAGATCAAAATCAAGTCAGAATGAAGGACTCTAGGGGAAAGCATTTCTTAAACTGAATGCTTAAACACTTAAAATTGGTTACAATCTACTGGTAACACACTGTATTGTGTTTGGGTTGTCAATATGTCATCATGATAACAACATTCAGTTCATCAGAAATTTTGATAGCATCCCATGGAAATGATGCTCATTACTGAGAAACTTCATTAAGGGCAAGCAGCCCAGCAGGAGGAGAACACAGAATTATGTTGAAGTGTTGATTTTAACCTTTACCAATGTATAAAGACACATGAATATAAAACATGAATTGAAATATGAAACACTTTACATGAAATAAAATTTTACTCTTTTATAGTACTAAAAGAATTTGAGAAAAGATTCCAACTCTGCATGCACACTATAATGCCTACAAGAGTTGGGACCTAAGCAAAGAGATGAGAAAAATCACTGAAATCCACGGTTTATGGTCTCATAGTTAGACTAGATGAGTTTCAAAACTGGAGATAGAGGAAGCAAACTAGTGCGCTGTTAGGAGGAGTGAGAAGGCTTGGAGATGAAGAAGGGAGACTCACATCCTGTGACCTGTGAATGGTCAGCCTTTTAACTTTCTGTTTGCTAAAACATCTCTGGGCTTTGGAAACCTAGCAGTCTGGCAGGATACTTGAGAAAATTTATGAAAATGATCACATAAAGGAGAGTATTGGGACCTAGAAAATATTCAACAAACACAAGATGCTATCATCATTGATACTGCATTATTATTAATTATTATTTTTAAGCATCATCACCATCATCACAACAGTAAGACATGTTGGCCCTTATAGCCTACTCTGTAGGACAGGCACCCAATTTAGTGTTTGCTTCTATGGCTCGCCTCCTATTGATTGTGAGAGGAGACGGCCTTTGTCCCTGCCAACTGTCTCAGAGAAAACGAAACTGGAACACAGACAGGAGTTCACTTGCTTTAGGTCCCACAGTTAAGGAGTGGCAGAACCTAGGACTCACTGCCCCTGATACTGCTTACTTGTTGGTCATTCCTTCTGTCTCTTCCATCCCTATTGGAGATGTGAATATTCTGCATCCTGTTGGACAGTAACTCTCATCAGTGGAAAATTCTGTGAATGCTGTGCTTCTTGGACCCACAAATTCTTTGGAGCAGTGTCTGGCTTATAGAGCCTGCTCAAACATTGGTGGAATGAATTGATTGATTGGTGAAATGAATTGATTTCTGACTGCTCATTCTCCACTGCCAAAGAGGTGGAGCTCATTGTGGTTTGTCCATCTTTCCATGAGTATAACTGTATGTCTCAGGTGCCTGGTGGCATGCCTTCTATCCCATTGAAGAGATGGAGCCTCACTCTATTAGCTCAAACTTGCTCTCTTACACGCAGGTCTTGCCTTCCTAGTTTGAAGATGAACTCTCCTTATGGGTCTGAATGACAGCTTTCTTTTATGAGGTAGGATCACATATCTGGTCACTGGTCTTTCACACACCCACACATTGTCTGAATCCCACACTGTGGCTGAAGAAAGACAAATTCTAGCTGATGGAAATGAAGATGAGCTTTAGCTACAAACCAAGCGAAGTTAGTTTGAGAGACTTTTTCAGTATCTAGGAATTGTGCATTAGAGAAGAAAGTTTGTACAAGCTGATTCAATTTGCTTGGAACGTGGAGGAGTGGGAGTGAGATGAATGTTGACGCTGCAGGAGGGAGCTTCTTTGTTAAAGCTAATGCAAGCTTCAGACAGCTGATGCTAAAGATTCCACTGCACTTTGCTTGAGCCATGCATCTAGATTTCCTCTCCACATCCTTTCGACTTCTGGGCCTGTCTTGGCACCCTAGAGGGAAGTGGTGGCTAGGACTGACTGTCCAAGAGGCCGAAAACAGAAAACTTATCTTGGGCAGACTTCTCCATCCTTTTTCTAGCCTAAAAGACTGTGATCAAGGGCAATGGTGAATTTGAGGGAGAGTGGGGGAAGGAAAAAAGTCAGCAGGGTTCTCTACGTACCTCCTCCTAAAACCAGTTTATGAATTGGATTTTCATGCCAGAATTTGTTTGAACGAAGGGTTGTGCTATCAAAAAAAGTTTGAAAGTCACCGGTATGGAATGCTAATTTGGGGCCTGGGTGCCATATGTCCTCTGTTCTAAAGTCAGCCCATTCCTTGTGCTACAGACTGAGAACTGCAGCTAACCACCAGGCGACCTGCATGATGTGAGTTTGCTGAGGTATAAAATGTCACCATGCATTCCTTGATATAATACCTTATTTAATGGAGAGCTGATATTTCAGTTGTCTTTGGCTCCTTTGAGGAAGGTCAGAAATAAGATTTAGTTTTTCTGAAAGTTACTGGATGCCAACATGGTAATGACAACCTTTTCCTCCTAAAAAACTCATTTTATAGAATAAAACTATATGCCAACTAGATTTAACAAGCACATCCAGAACAGTCTACCCAACAACAGTAGAAAAAACATTTTGCTCGAGTGCACCCAGAACATTCTACAAGATAAGCCATATGTTAAACTATAAAACAAGTCTTAAACATTGTGGAAAGTTTGAAATTATCCAGAGTGCCTTTTCTGATGAGAATGAAATTAGAAGTCAATAAAAGAAAGAAAACTGGAAAATCAAGGAATGTATAGAAGTGATGCAACACACACTTGAACAATCAGTGTCAATGATGAAATCATAAGAGAAATCACAATACAGAGAGATTAATGAAAATGAAAACACAGCAGAGCAAATTTTATGCACACAGTGAATGCAGTGCTCAGAGGGAAATTTATAACTGCTAATGCCTATATTTTTCAAAAGAGAATTAAACCAGGAGCCTAACTTTACATCTTAAGAAAACATAGAACAAACTGAACCCAAAGGTAGCAAAGGAAGGAAATAACAATGATTAGAGTGGAGGTTTTAAAAATAAATAAGTAGAGAATAAAAAATCACAGAGAAAAAGGAACAGGAAGTTGGTTGTTTGAAAACAGCAACAAATTTCACAAAACTTTAGTTAGATTGAAGAGAGAAGACCCAAATAATGAAAACCTAAAATGAAATGGGGGATATTAGTACCAACCATAGAGAATAATATGAAAAACTGTATGCCAACAACTTGGGTGATGTAGACAAATAGACACATTTATAGAAATATATAGTTTACCAAGAAGAAAATCTGAATAGATCTACAATTTATAAGGAAATTGAATCAGTAATTTAAAGCTACCCAACAAAGAAAAGTGCTAGAACAGTTGGTTCTCCTGGTACATTCTACCAAACATTTGAAGAAGAATTAAAAACAAACCTTCTCAAAAACTTCGATAAAATGGAAGAGATGGGAGCACTTCCTACATGTGCTATGAAGCTGTAATTACCCTACTAACAAAGGCAGATAAAGACATGAAATGTAGAGAAAATTATAGACCAACAACCCTTGTGAATATAGAGTCAGATACAGATTGAGAAAAAATCTCCATAAAGTACTTGTAAACTATATCCAACACTATGGTAGAGTGATATTGAATGATTATAAACCATACACAAAAGGAACACGAAGGATTTTCAACATATGAAAATCATTGTACTTCATCACATTGCAGGTGCTTCCTATATGATGAAACTGCATACTTTTCACATCTGTTTTTCTCAAGATTCTCACTAAAAGCAGCAAGTAGTACCCATGCCATAGCCTGCACATTGGACTGCTTTGAAATTTCCTCTGCTCTTTTTTAACTTTATTTTTTATTAGTACATATTTGTTATACATAGTGATCACACTCATCATAGGAAATTTGTACCTGTACATAATATACCTTAATTAATTTTTCCCTCAGTCCCTTACCATTTATCCCTTCTCCCTCCCTCATTTATAAAAGCTTTGTTTTCATTTTTTCTCCCATTCTTTTTTTCCTTTTCCCTTCCTTCCCTTCCTCCTCCCCCTCCCTTACTCTCCTTCCCATTTGAACATGTTCTTCTTACTTCCCAATATCCATCATCCATTTTGGTCCTTATTTATGCTTTTGGTTTCTCACACAAGAGAAATAATGCAATATTTAAACATGCGTGTCTGATTTACTTCACTTAAAAGTATGGTCTCAAGTGCATACATTTACCTAAAAATGTCTCAAGTTGATCCTTTTTCATGGCACAGTGGTACATCATTGCATATAAAAACCACATTTTCTTTAGCCACTCATCCATCCATTGATGGGCATCTAGACTATTTCTAAGATTTGGCTATTATAAGTTGTGCTACTTTTAAACATGGGTATGCATATATCACTGTGGTATTATCTTTTAACTCTTTTGGGAAGATACCTAGAAGGGGAATATTTGAGTCAAATGGAACTTCTAGTTTTAGTTTTTTGAGGAATATCCATACTGATTTTCATAGTGGTTGAACCAATTTACACTCCCCTGGCCTTTCCCCTGGCCTCACTGACATTTGTTATTAGTTGATTTCTTGATGATAGCCATTCTTTCTGGTGTGACATGGAATCTCAGTGTTGTTTTAATTTACATTTCTTGAATTACCAGTGATGTTGAACATTTTTTCATATATTTATTTGCTGTTTGTACTTCTTCCTCTGAGAAGCATCTATTCATTTCAGCTGCCCATTTTTGGATTGGGTCTTTAAATTTAGGCAAGGGGTCACATTATTTTAAGTTCTTTTTATATTCTAGATATGAGTCCTTTGAAGACTAGCTGATAAAATTTTTTCCCATTTTGTGAGTTGTCTCTTCCCTCTGTTGGTGATTTCTTTTGCTGTGCAAAAGCTTTTTAGTATGATGAGATCCCAGTTGTTGATTCTTCGTAATACTTCTTATGCAATCCTGGTTTTGTTCATAAGTTTTTACCTACACTTGTCTTCAAGAGTTTTACTTTTTTATCTTCCAAAAGATTAAGTGTTTCTGTTTTAATATTTAGATCTTTGATTTGTTTCCATTTTAGTTTAATGCATGGTGAGCGATATGGGTCTAGGTTCAATCTTTGGCATATGGAAAATCAGTTTTCACAGCACCATTTATTAAAGAGGCTATCTTTCTTCTGGTGAAGGTTTTTGGCCCCTTTGTCAAAGATAAGATATCCCCTGTTATTGGATAGGCAGAACCAATATAGTGAAAAAGGCCATACTTGTAAAACTGTTGAACAGATTCAGTGCAATCCCAATAAAAATATTGATAGCATACCTCACAGAACTAGAGAAAACAATCCTAAAATTCATGTGGAACCAGAAGAGACCTAGAATAGCAAAAGCAATTCTGGGCAACAAAAGCAAGCCAGCAAGCATCACAATCCCTAATTTGAAGCCACATTACAAAGCTACTGTGGTAAAAACAGCATGGTACTGGCAAAAACAAAACAAAAAACCAAAAATATAAATAAACAGACTGGGGATCAATGGAACAGAATAGAAGATGCAGAGACAACTCCAAGCACACTCAGCCATCTGCTTTTAGCCTCAGTCTACTGAAAAGTCTCAAGACGTGGGTAAAATGTAGACAGCTTCCTTGCCAGAGTATAATAAGCATGGCCTCTAGTCCAGTTTCCAATAGAGTCCTTGTTTCCTAGTGAAACCTCCTAAGCTTGGACCTTACTGTCCACATTTTTATCGACATTATTATCTTCTGAGTTCCAGGCAGAATCATCCATCAGACTCTGCTTACAGCATTCTATGTGTTCTGTAGCCAGCTTCTCTAAACCTTTCCAAACTCGTCCACAAACCAATTCCAAAAGCTTTTAAAAGACATGGTCAAATACTATCAAAGTACCTACTCCATTCTTGGTGCCAAAATCTGTTTTAGTCTCTCTGTCATCACTGGGACACAGTACCCATCACCCACAATTTAAAGGAGAAGGGGTTAGGTTTTGCGTGGCTCAGTTTCTGATGGGTTCAGTCCAAATTTCACTGGCTCCAAGGCAGAAACACATGTTTGGAGGGTATGGCAGAGGAAAGCTGCTCATCCCATGGCAGCCAGGAAGCAGAGAGAGCAGGGAGGATCTGGCAACAAAAAGATACCCTTCTAGGTCATTCCCCAGTGACTAACCCTGTCCCACCAAGCTCCACCTCTGAACATGAAATTTTTGAGGGACATTTTAGATCTTGTCCAGAACAGTGCCACAACCTCCCAAAGTATAAACTTCATGAAAACCAGGGGTTTTGTACATTTTTTTCTAGCTGCTATACACTATATACCTCCAATACAATGAACCATATAGTAAGTTCCCAGTAAACATTTGTGGAAGCAATGTTGAAAGGTAGTGTTATGAGTGGGAAGGGAAAACAAAAACCTCAAAAGAAGCATCTTTGTTTTCTTTTCAGGTTAAAGACAATGAAGTTATGTCACTTACCTATATATTTTAATATTGTTATTAAAATAACTGTTGAAAGTTCACAAGCTTTAGAATTCATTTAAACTTTTAGTATTAAGGCTTGAATTGTGTATTAGTTTTACATTGCTTCCATGACAAATTACCAGAAACTTAGTGGCTTAAATGACACAAAGTTATAATCTTACATTTTTGTAGGTCAAAAGTCAGATACATCTCTCCCCAGGCCCAAATTAAAATCTCAGTAGAGCTGCCCTCGTTTTCGTAGACTCACTTGCCTTTCTCATTTTAGTCCTTCCCAGAATTTAGTCCCTTGTAGGTTGGAGATCCCTGTTTCTTTGCTGGGTGTCAGGTGAGGGCCATTACTAGCTTCTAGGAGCACTGTGTATTCCTTCATTCAGAGCCTCCTTCCTCCACCTTTAGAGCTAGCAATGCCATCGTGAATCCTCTTACACTGTTAATCTCTTCTGCCTCTTTTTCAGTTTCATTCTACTGACCTACTCTTTTACCACCATCTTTTAATTTTAAGAGTTCCTATGATTACACTGGGCCTGGATAATCTAGGCTAATTACCCTCGTTTAAAAGCCATTACTACATTTAGCAACTGTAATTCCATCTGCAGCCTTAAGGTGACATTATCCTAGGTTCCAGGGATGAAGGTAAGAGCATTTTTGAGGGATCATTATTCAGTCAGCCACAGATATACAAACACGCATCAGATAGGGTTTAGAGGGTATGGTGTAGGCTATGGAGAAACGTGGACCTGGCTGTGAAGCCCAGGTCTGCATCTTGATAAGTTAAGGTGTTTCTCAAGCTCTTAGACATCCAGATTTCACTGCCTTCAGTGAGAACGGTAGTGTTCCCTGCTTCTTGGTTTGCTGTGAGTGCTAGAAAATGTGAAAGTTGGTAGTGCATATCAGGAATTCTAGTTTACTACTTAGAAATAATGTGAGTATCCCCAATGTCCTAAATCTGAGCACCAAACCCAGTTCAGAGTCCACCTTGGACAACCTGACTTTTAATAGGATGCAGGGGACCAAGGGCTTTTGATTAAACCTCACTTAACCAGCTGGGTTTACAGGGAATGAGGGGGGAGTCAAGTCTAAGTATTCATGATTCATTTACACCTAAATCATTAAATTCCATTTTAAGGACATTTGATGCCTTAAGGCTTTGAAAATAATCATAATGCTCTTTTCTTAAACAAAAATGCTATCAAGAATACACAGACTTAAATACCATTTGCTTTAACATTCTTCTCAAACCAAATTAGAGTGGATTTTAACCTGGCATGATATATTCTTCCATCTGAATTCCCTGAAGGAATGCCTAAGAAAAAACTACCAGTTCCATTTACTGAATGGGGAGTTAGAAACTCTGGCAGGCATGAGTGAAATGAAAAGCACCCATTTAATTGGAATGTTTTTCTCTCTATTAGAATTATTTTCTGGATTTTACTTATTTTAATTGGGATTTATATTCTGGTGCTTTCCATTAATTAAAAATGTGCTTCTTTTATCCAGGGAGGACAAATCCCTCCACAGTGTAAAGGTGGAAAATTGCATTTCCTGGAGGTGTTAAGGACCGTTTGAACTTGCAGACTGATGAATATGATGTTGTGGCCAAATTAAACTAACTGCCTTTTGATGAGTTTGAGAGCAGCTTGTGCATATTTTAAATGAAACAAGAGGAGCCAGGACTCCTGTCTTGATCAGTTGGAAGAGCCTCCTCTTACTCTTCTTCCCCGTCTTACTCTAATCACTGGCCCAGCCACATTTCATGGGAAGCCAGAGAGCACAAAGGCACAATGATAGACTCATAGCTCCTAGTTTTTGAAAGATGGTTTTTATAGATAAGCCCATATATTGGTATTAGCTTTATGGTTCCTACCAAAGGGTCAGTCAAGATGGGTTACTAATGTACTCTCGTGATTTTTCATCAGTGTGACTGGGGTTGGAGGGAGGCACAAATAGAAGCACATATGAGCATGCGAAATTGGCCAGAAGGGGAAGGAAGAGATCTCCATCTGCTTGAAAATGAGGGTGTTTCCTGATGAATATAAAGTAAAATGAGTTTGCTACTTAGATACCTTTGGGCAGAAAGCTATGGAAAAATGGAGTTGAGCTTGATGGCCTTAGTCACTCTCCCAGTCATATTCATCATTAAGCAACATTGCAGTATAGTTTTATAGCCACTAGCACTAAGACAAAGGCATTGCTGGCAGTCAACAGAGCTCATGAACTGAGATTTCCTGAGCTCATCCTAGATGTCTTGAAGCAACCATCAGGATCAAACTACTCCGCTGGCCCAGGATATGTGGGTCAGGGATCAGCTTTCCAAAAGTGGAATGTAGATCAAAAGGAACATGTGCTTATGAGTAGAGTTTGCAGGTGGGGTGTACAGCAGCACGTCTTCTAAGAAGGCAAGGCTATGAGGCTTGAGAGTGCATTCTGCAGTATGTTGGTGTGGAAGCCTCAGTCCTCTGAGCTGTAGTGCTCTAAAAATGGAAAGGACTGAGGGGAGAAAATAGATTTTCTTTAGCAATTTAGCCTTTGAGTTGCCCAAGAAAGGTCTTAAGATCAAAGGCTGAAGAGATTTCAAGCAAGAAAGTTTCTGTGAGTAGCTATGACGTCACTCAGTGGGCCTGAGTGGAGCTCCTGTGCTAATAGTTTTTAAAAGCATAGACATGTGTCTAGGGTCTAACATACACACACACACACACACACACACACACACACACACACACACACTGCACAGAGGCTAAGACGGCTGGAACAACATGCACTGGGGAGTTATCTGAAAACCTTCCCCTTTGAGGATGTCAGTGACCTCCATAATTATGCATGGAATAGGACACAAAATTTAGTGCAAAAGCAGTGCCTGGAGTTGATCTACAAGTACTCACTCTTTCAAGGCTACTTAGATGTTTTTGTACCTAAGACACTGTGACCAGAAGAACCTGCATTAATAGCAAAACAAGTAGGACCATATAAACTTTTTCAATGAAGCCTGTCACAATTAAACTTTTTCAAGAAATTCCAGATGGCATTTTGAAAGAAGTATGGCTGATCAGTCAATCTGAAAATCCATAAACAGTACAGCTTTCTTTATTTTCCCTTGGTTTGTTCCCCCTACTTTGGCTCAAAACCTAATGTGAGGGTCATATGAACACTTCTCTGGACCAGCCAAAGAATAGGTAGTTGCTAGCCTTCCCTTAGGAAAACCACTTTCAATGTTAACTTCAGTTTAGCCTCAATTAACATTTAGAGAGTACTTAATACTTAATACATGACTGAGTACCTATCATAGGCTAGGCACTATGTTGAATGCTTACACTCAAATCCTTTTTAAAAAACAAAAAACTTGTAACAACTCTTTTAGGAGTTCAGTGTTGAATTCAGTTTGGTCATCTGTAAAAGGCAGGTAGTTGGCTTACCTAGGGTCATGCAGTAGGGCAAAGGTGTCCTATGTCCCCCTCATGGCTGTGTTTCCACCAATACACATTTAACTGCTGCTCAAATCACTGTTCAGTCTCAGAAGAGAGGGTAATGAACGTATGCTTAGTTCCAACTATGTGTCTTTGTGCCAGCCACTATGCTAGATGAAACTCAAGCTTTATTGTGCATAGCAATCACTCCGGAACCTGGGTGAGGAATCTAAAGAGGATGTAAGACTTGCCCAAGGCCACACTGTTGCTAAGTGGTGGGATGGCCATGATGGAAACCAAGTTGAGTGGTTATAAGGTCTTTGGCAGCATACTCTATTACTAGCTAAGGCTTCTGAAATTTTCTCCTGAAGAGATCCATTTGTATCCCACACTCATTCAAAATGCCTAACACTTTTTTTTTTTTTTTGGTACTGGGGATCGAACTCAGGACTTTTCCTTTGCAAGGCAGGCACGATGCCACTGAGCTAAATCCCCAGCCCCGAAATGCCTGACACTTTTAAAGGCCTAGTTTCTTCTAGATCTCTTCCTTTGCTCAGGAAAACATCTTTTTTGTAGTTAACTATGCTTACACTTGGGGTTTTTCTCCTGTTCCTGCAATTAGCCGCACCCTGGAACCACCTGGGGGAACTTAGACTTCCAAGGCCCAAACTCCTCTCCTAGACCAATTAGACTGGAGTATCTGGAGGCAAGTTCCAGGCATGGATATTTTCTAAAAGCTCCTCAGGTGATTCTAATGTGCGGTTATCAGAACAGTGAACTACGGGATTCAAGGAAGCAGTGTCTGGAAAATGTAGCCCTTACCCCGTTTTCCTGACCCTTTAAAGGAAGGCCTGGCATATTTAAGCACTCAGTCTCCAACGAGGTACTCAGTGAGTTTTTGTACCAATTTGTAACCATAAGCTTTGGACTGCCCTGAAGTTTCAGCTGATAGAAAGTTTGGTGAGGTTCTACATGAACCCTAAGGGCTTCTGTATGGGAATCTAAGGGGGAGGAGCCTGTTTGCCCTTTTTGGGAGGCCAAAAGGAAAGGATCAATGTGGGGAGATGCAGCCTTATAGACTGGCTCCAGGGAAAGATGCGGGTTCAAAGTCCTGACCCACTCACCAGCTCAAGATTGTGAAGGGCAAGAAGAGGAAGCAGGCTTGGTTTGATTCATTTAAATAAAACTGGCTAGGAAGGAGACAGCCTTTTCTTAAATAAACAATTGGACAGGGATGGATTAGTATGGTAGAGATCTGGATACCCTTCCACAGTTGTTCACACTGGACAGGGCATGCTGTGTAGAGATGTGTGCTGCTGTATCATTTTCCACGGTGAATAGCACCACTGGAGAAGGGTAAACTGCAAGCCTGCACCCAGGTGTGGGAAGAAATGGAATTAATAAGGTAATCAGAGGCCAGAGCCTGTTCTCAGGAGACAAAGAGTGGGATTTTCACTGGGGAGAGCCAGGAAGAGCTTTACTTAGATGGTAATTCTCACTTGGGCAATGCAGTTGAGTCACCTGAGGAGCTTTGAAACCTACACAGGCCCAAGCCAGGAGATTCTGGTTTAATTAGTCTGACTTGCTACCATGGGTATTTTAGTTTTCAAAAGTCCCTCAGGCAATGCTAATGCTTTCCACAACTGAGAACCATTGGTTTAAATTGTGTTTGCGTTAGACAGAGGAATATGAAGACAGGCAGAGATAGCTGGGAGAGACAAAACAAACATCTTTGGGTACTTGTTTTTCAAGAGTGATCCCTGAACAGCAGCATCACACCACCAGAAATGCCGATTGTCAGAATCCACCCCAAACTACCGCAGTCAGAAACTCTGGGGATGGAGCCCAGCCACCTGTCTCTTAACAAGACCTCTAAGTGAGTGTGTTGCATGCTTAAGTTTGTCTTGGACTTGGGCAGCATTTATGGGAGGGGAAGACAATGAGATATGGCTAGAAACTTTCACCGTCACAGCCTAGTGTCAACTCTTCTGACTACATCATTGAGAAGTACAGCAGTACTCAGTGTTCTAAGGTAGAGTGTACTTCTCTCTTATCTTGCTGTATTTTCTCACATGCTTACAATCATAGCAGGGATAAAGTATATGTATTTTGGGATGGGGCCGAGGACTACTGAAAGCACACTCAGCTCAGCTGGTTGGAAGGTGCACTTTGCTGTGGACCTATTTGTGGCCGTAGCAGGCAGATGCATCCATCTTCCGTGGCCACGTGGGCCTTCAGACATTACGAAAGCTGGGCTTCCAGGAAGCTGCTGATGCAAGGCCAGAGAGGGTTTGTCAGCCTCCCCTCCTTGCTTCTAATGCCAGCCTGAGCCAAGACTTTGGTTGGCTGGGCCCCTCCTGTTATTCGTAGGAGTGCCCTAAGACTCCTCACTGAGTGCCAACCAATGCCACCTCATCGAGAATGCTCTAGTCTGAGTGAGGACACCACGGATGTATAGCTGTAAGGCTTTACACTTGGCCAGGCAGAGCGATTCTGCTCCAGGACTGATTGGCATGCTCATTGGTGCATTCCCTTTTTCCTGGTTGGGAACATGTGGAGCAAGCTGTCATGAATGGATATGCTGAGTCTCATAGTATATGGAGCACCTCTGAGGGTCACAGGAGGTTCCTGGGATTGGTGTAAGTTCTTCACAAAGAACTTACCTATGATACCTATCATCATGATGACCTACCATCATGTCCCATAATACTTGCGTCAGGCAATTTGGGTTTCAGTGTGTGTATGTAGGGTTTGCAGTTTATGGAGACAGTTTTGGTTGTCACAGCTTGGGAAGGTGCTACGGGCATCAAGTGGGAAGAGGCCAGGTCTGCTGCTCAACATCCCACAGTGTACAGAACAGCCCCCTGGACAAAGAATTATTGGGCCGCAAATGTCAAAAGTGCCAATGTGGAGAAACCCTGGACTAGTCCAAACTTCTTATTCTT
>NW_004624808.1:7876123-7904155 GCF_000247695.1 Heterocephalus glaber
GGGTCCTTGCATTTGCGCAGCAGGTGGCAAAACCACTGAGCTAAATCCCCGGCCCTAAACTTCTTATTTTTGCAATGAGGACATTGAGGTTTAAAGAAGTGAAATGGCATTGCAGTGGTCACACAGAAAGTTGTGAGTCAGGCCAGGGTTCCCTGTTTTGTAACCACCAGAGTGCAGAGGTTCACAGTTTCATTTCTAACACCGGCAGCGTTTCCTTCACAGTAGCCCCCACTTTGTGCCCACTAGGTATCAAGCAGTGTGTCGACCCTTTGCGTTTATTACCCCTCCTTAGTGAACACCTTTAAGGTAGCTATAACGATCTCTAGTAGGGGTTTTGTGCATGCAAAGCCTCCTGTGCAAAATGTCACAGCCCATTAGGAAAGTGCAGATGATCACGAAGAGACGGATATGTGGCTTTTGCCTTCTGGAAGCTTACATTGAAGGTGTAAAAAATAGGCATGTACGTGGCAATCACTATCAATCTACTTTCCAGTGAGAGTCCATGATAATAATGCAAAACCTATTCTGAAACGTCGCAAACTACGTTGTGAGCATGATATGACTAATTGCCTTAGTGTCGTGGGAAGGCTGCAGGAAGAAGGAGCGAATCCTTCAACTGGTTAATGAGAATCCGTTGATTGCGTATTTTGATTGAGGCCCCGTCCTGAGCATCAGATGTGGAATGCTAAACAAGACATATAATGGCCCTGACTTTTGCAGCTTGTGTTCTTGTGGGGGAGATTGAGACAATGATAAATACACATATATAGAGATACAAAAAATTATAGACCGTGACAAGTGCAAACCTACCTGAGGTAGCTGAAAAGACATCTCTGAGGTGGTGCATTTCAGAAAAACCCTGAAATACATAAAAGGACAGGAAGAGGCAATAGCAAGGGCAGGACCTCAGGGCAGGAAAATGCTGGCATATTCTAGGGACTAGTGGAAACTAGTGTGAATAAGAAGAGTGGCATGTGATGGAATTGAAGAGGTAGGAGGAGAACGAGGGTAGGGAGTTTGCATTTCATTCTACTACGAAAACAGCAAAACAACCCAAAGAAGGATAGGATGGAGGAAGACCACTAGTGCTTCGGGGGACTGAATAGAAAATGGGAGAGATTGCAAAGGAGAAGGTAACTGAACTTTCTAGAAGTATTCTTTTCTTTTAGCTTATTAGTACAGGAAGGTAGTACATAAACTTTACATCCCTTGTGTGGAGTTGGCACATGTACATAACACATCTCAGTTCCTTTTTTTCATCCCTTATCTGTTCCCTCCCTCCCCTTCCCTCCATCTCTCCACAGAATTATGATAAAGTTGTTTCTGCCTTCACCAAATCAAATGACTTTTAGCGTTGATCTATTTCACTTGGTGAATTATTTCCTTAAATTACTCATGTACACTCAAGCTTCCATCTTGAAAGTGTCCACTGTGGCAATGAAGCTCACATACATGTGCAGATGTGAACAGTTACCTGCGGGCAGATCGGAATACGAGCTAACATCTCTCCTGTGGTTCTGTGTACTTTACAGGATGATAGGTGCTCGGTGACATGGAAACTTAGTGGTGGTAATGACTTCATTTTCCCCTTCAGTTTCTGATTATGTGAGGAAATTCGGTAATCTGTATATTTTGCCAAAATTTCTGTTTCATGCAAATTCTAAAGTATTTTCTTATTGGAGTCACTAATTTATGTCTAATGACTTTGATTGGTTATTGCTCTATTCATTTCTGTTGCCAAGGGGATCACATATTTGCTCTGATTTAAAATCATGTATCATTAATATTATTGAGTCATTTTTGGAAGAGTTAATTGAAAAAAAAAACCCTGTATTTTCAAGTAATTGAGGTCTTGTTAACTGCTTCCAGTTTAAGTTACCAAGCCTTGTGCATTACTGGTGTCTGGTGAGGGGGAAGATGCCTTACGTAGCTTTGTCTGAATAGCTTTCTAGACTGTCTCTGTTTACTTTTCTATCTTGCATAAACAAAGAAATCTTCATTGGAGACAGAGGTTGGTGTAGAAGCTAAAAACCCCTGAAGAATCTGATCGCTTTGAATACATCGATGCTTTTACAAAGCAGACTTACTTTAGACTTGCTGGCTAGGCCACTGGGATACTGATATGTAGTTTGGGCTTTTTTAGTCACTTATGTGTGACTTTTGCAAGTCACTTTCCCTTTGTGGGCTTTGTTTTTCTTATGTTTTAAGCCAAAAAGATTGTACTAAATTATCCCCGAAGAATTTTATTTGCAATGACATGGAAGATTACATCATAGTGTTTGTATGTAGCAATTTGTAATGCCAGTGTTAATATCTATTGATACAACTTTTATAAACCAAGAGCTGGGCTTACTAAACTTAGGAAATACAATGATAAACTTCTTTTATTACAAATACATTTAAAAGATAGAGTAAAATGGAATGATAAATTTCATCAGAGATTAAATTTTGCTATAGATTGGCACTTTATCTTCAGTTTGAAATGGGGTATTTCCATGCATATGAATATTTTAGACCATGGCAGCAGGCGTAGACTCTACAAAATTCTCTTAACTGTGCCTGTTCCATGATCCTGTCCTTGATATTTCTAATGGCTGAAAAACCTAGAGAAGTGTGGGTTCATTTTCTGCCATGTACTGTTGCCAAGAAAGCAAATCTAGATGAGGCTCTTCCTCCTAATGGTTAGTAGAACTTTTTTGTTATGGGAACTAGGTCCTTCATAAATTGGGCTCAGAACTATCATCCCACCACTGAGGTCACTTATTCTTGTCACCTTTGTGTCTGAGTATGCCACCCGTCAGCATCTGTGTGTCTGTGGATGTGTGGATTGACATGTGTGCACTTGTCCCCTCCAACTCTGTACTGGTGTGAGCCTTTGGAATCCTGAGCAGGTGAGCTGTGTGTCAAGGCTGGGGGCACCGGCTGTAGTATGTGAATTTCCCCCACAGAGGCCTGCTGCTTGGCACCTGCTCTCATGGGACTCAGCAGCTGTGAGCCGCTTGTACCACCTTCTCTGGTGAAGAGTCAAGTAGAATATTTAAAACAGGAGGATGCTTTGTGTAAATCCATTGTCTGCCTAATCATGGGAACTTTTTGTCCAACTTCAAGTCTGGATAAATCTAGTATTAGAAAGAGCAAAGAGCAGGAGTCACCGAATGAAACGAGGACAAATGGTGTGAATGAGCAGAGGAAAGAGTGGTTGTCAGAAGGTAGAGCTTGTATGCTAGAAGGGAATACACTGGAAGGGGAAAATGGCTGAAACCTTTGGACTAATCCACGGAAAGAAGAACCCTAGTTTTGGCCCTGTTTTGATGAGCTGACTGTGTTGTGAGTCTTCTTTATCCTTTCCAAAGCTGGTGCCTCTTGGAAGCACCGCATCTTCATCTCTTCCTTAGGGAAGTGGAGCCCCACCTGCCTTTGTGCCGGAGTCTAGGGGAGTCCTCTTTCTCTCCTGTTGCCACTTGCGCATACAGTGACTCTTCTACTTGAGGGGGCCCTGGCAACAAGTGGATTTGATATAATAGTTTCAATTGTTCATCCAAAATATCATAAAGTTCAGATAGTTTATAGATCCAAGTGACATGTTGCTTATAAAATGCTGTTTCTCATTAGACAATTCAAAACGTTTGTAGTTCATGTGTCAGTACCAAGGACTATTAGATAGACTAGTTTTGGTTTTTTTTTTTTTCTTTTTTGCCAGAGTTGACTGATGTTTGAGGCATTGAGTAGAGACAGCCTGAGACCCAAAGCTGAGCTATTAACCCCCAGATGTTCACTATTTTCAAGGAAATATTCTGTGTCTGTGGTTATTGCTCAGCTGGCTCCTTAAATGCTCTCATCTTGGCACCTTTTGCCCTTGCTAAATTCAATTTAAAGAAAGAACAGGAGAGAGAGGGAATTTTGTGGACAGCAATTATGCTGCTCTTTTGTGACCTTCAATGCTTTCCCCATCGTGATGAATTTTGGGCTTAGCTCTTGTATCAGTCAGCACGTTGCTTTCACTAGAATTTTGTTGTCTATTACAGATAACCAGTTGTATGTAATTAAACAATAACGATGGTGCAAGGCATTTTCTTTGAATTAATGACCAGCTGGGAAAAGCTGATGGCTGGATTGTCAGCCAAAGGCCGTTAGCTTCGGTCCTCCATGAATCTCCAGAAATGGCCGTTTGTGACATCATTGTTGGTATTGAACAACAGGAAATGGAGGACAGTTTACTGATATTTATCACATACTCCTGAATAACGAGTTCCCTATGCCTTGACCAAAAGTCGTTTTTTTCTTTTATTCTCCAATTGCCCCTTAATCTTAAAATATAGCAGTGTGTGAAAATGGAATTACACAGTTCTCTATAATTGTGGGTGCTTTTTTTTCAGAGTTCTACATTTGCAAGTTTTCTTTAAATATTTTGAATGGTAAAACCAGAATTTGTTTTCAGCTGTGATACTAGAATTTGATGTGTCTATATTATCCTATCTGCTCATGGCAGGAAATGGTTGCAAATGTTTCGACTGGCAGCTGTTGCTAGCAAAGTTGTGCATTCAACAACAAGATCCTAAGAAGCTATAGTAACATTCCTAGTAGATGAAGGGGAACTCTCTGACAGAAAAAGCTGTGGTGGTGTGCCCATATAATGTTGTTGATTATGGCTGCAAAATGCTAGAGGAAAACAGAAAAGTGACTAAAATGTTCATCACTTTCTTGCATAATTTATTGACTTGTAAAAGAAGACAATAATCCCACATACAGCCAATTTATCAAGAACTTGTTCTAAACTCATAATATAAATTTAAAAGTTATGTCGATTTTTAGAGTATTTTCCCCCAACATGAAAGAAAGTTCTTAAGCCCATTAAGATCCCAGCCAATGAGCTAGGAATGTTTGCCAAACACAGGAGCTTCAGATCCTATCTAAATTCAGCCACAAGCTGTTTATTTGTTACAAACACCACAGCATTATTCTCCCTATGAGTCTGCTGGGGTACAGGTCCTTCTAAATGCATGTTAACTGCATGCATTTGGGGGAGTAAAATGTGTCAGAACATCATTAATCACAGCTTTGGAGGCACTGACTCACTCCTGGGGAAATGCAGTGGCCTCATTGGGAAGGGTGTGAAAGAAAAAAAAAAACATCATTCTGGGATCAGTTCTGTTTCTGCAAACGCAGATCAAATTTGTGCAGTTTTGTCAGTGGTTTTCAGACTCAAGAATGCAGCAGTAGAGCGTAAAAGGCCAGAAACCTGGTTTCTGTAGGGAAAACATAGTCCTGCATAGTCCTGCTTAGGTGACACACAAAGTTGCTAAAAAGGAAACAGACTGAGAGGAGCCTGGTGTATATCTAAGGCCACGATTATTAAGCCATGGCCTGCTCTTCTGCAATCCAACAAAGTAGATATTTGATCCACTGTTGACTATGATTAAGGGGTTTTGAACATCTGAAGGATGTTTACCACAACCCCAGATCTGTGGAAATCAAAGAGTAAAACCTACATTATCTGTATTTAATTCTGTTTCAGCAATAAAATAGTGCATTTGCATTGATTTTTGACTCATACTTGTGGCATTCAAGCTATCCACTTTGGGCGTGAGTTCTGATGAGGACACTTACTCGTCTGTCAGACTCAGTATATGTTTCTTGGAGATCAGGCCTTTGTTTACCAGGAGCAGGAAGAGAAAAAAGAATATAAGCTAACTTTCTGATAATTGGTCCAGAGCAGCCACTTTTCATCTGTCAATATTGATACTGCATCTCAAATTGCAACATGTGAACTCTACATGGTGTTGAGATACAGCCTAGCTATCAGTATTAAAATATTTTTGTACCATGAGCACAATTTCACACTGTTCCATTTTCCTTGTACTAGCTCTTGAGTGGCTATTCCCAGGGATTTAGTATTTTAAACTCAGGCCCTAAGGAGAAAATCGCTAATTTATTAGATGTGTTCCTTTGAAACTTTGTGTGGAAATGTTATTCGTTAGTCCTTTTCCCTGGGAGTAAGTTTGATATAAGATGTTCTCTGCTTTCATGAAGCTCTAACTTGAGTTCATTTTGTTATGTGGTGACCACAGTTCTGGATGACGCCCCCCCTGGCACACAGGAATACATTATGTTACGGCAAGATTCCATCCAATCCGCGGAATTAAAGAAAAAAGAGTCCCCCTTTCGTGCTAAGTGTCACGAAATCTTCTGCTGCCCGCTGAAGCAAGTACACGACAAAGAGAACCCAGAGCCCGAAGGTTTGTGCACAACACACGCGTGTTTTGCTTGTTTTCTTTCATTATTCTTTCTTTCATTATTCTTTCTTTCTCTTTCCTTGTTTTTTCTTTCTGGATTGTGCATTGCCCTCTGGTGTGCTACGTGTTGTTCGGCCCCTGCTTTAGCTAGGGCCTCCGCAGCTTGCCGGTGAATGTGTTATGCAGTCTCAGAGACAGCACTGTATAATGCAGTCATCTTTGGCATAGCGCACAACATCCTCCTGCTTTTTGCAGCTGAAACATTTTCAGTTGGTGTCATGACACAGCCTGTTTTGGCTGTTAAAGTTGCTTGCTCCTGTAGCCAACATCTGGCCGAGTCTGTTCCCATCGCCTACATTCCTGAAGCAGCAGTCAGCTGAGGAATGACATTTCCAAAATGATCTAATGAGAAGAGTGTTTCCAATTTTCTAGCTTTCCTCCACTCCATAAAGCTTCTGCCTTGCGCTGGAAGAATGCCCATGATCTATTTGGTTTGCTGAAGCAGGCCCAAACTGCCCATGTAATGCACGTCCAGTTGCCCTTTGCCATGATGAAATGCATGCCGCCAAGACAACCATGAGTAGTTTGTTTTCCTTTTCAGCTCAAGTACAGGTTTGGACAACTCTACTTGCTGTTACTTATACCAGATTAATAAGGTATTCATTCCCATCCCTGCCAAAAATTATCTTTGAAGTACCTCGTCTGGCCAGCAAGGGTATTTACTCATTTTTTCCCCATCAATTTTGCATATGTTGAACAGGATTTTTTTTCACATTACCAAAAAGCGGTACTTTTTTGCCATCTGTGTACATTTCATCTTCCAAAACATTTGAGTATATAATGTTTATGCTAATTAAACACTTATTGGGAAACAGCCCATATTCCCTTAATATCAAGTACTACTGATGCAGTTTTTCAATGAATAATGTTGGAAGTGACAGAATTTACCTGCCCTTTGGCAATTGGTATACACTCCTCCATATATGGTTCTTGTATGTTTCCTAAAAGTAGCTTTGTTCCTATTTCAAGTTTCCCTTTTTAACCATTATGGGAACCCTCATTACAACTGTCTTTCTGATCTGGAAAACACTGCCACCTGGTTTTGTTTGAACTTTGTCATGTAAAGAAACTACTTCAAATGGGCTCCAGTTCATAGTTTTGGAAGCAAAGTTTTATATCTCAAACTTTCCCCTTCTCTTTTTTTTTTCCCTAAATAGAGTTTTAAATATTTATTGGCAGTAAATTAGGAACCTATATGTGTCTGTTTTTAATCCTATTTCCACAACAAAATAGAATAATTGTATTTATTTTCTACTCATGTTATTCAAGCTATCCACTTTGGGTGTGAGTTCTGATGATAACACTCATTCATCTGCAGGTAGAGAAGGTGACCCTTTACAGTGAGTAAAATTAATCTTTTGGTGGTTGAGTAGAGAAGATACTAATATGATTTTGATTTTAACCAAACAAAAATGTTAACCAGTGACAATTACTTTACCATATGATATTCCCTATTTTCTACTTGCTTCTCTCAAATTATATATGTGTGCATCCACACGCACACACAGAGAGATACCATTTTTATAATTGCCAATTAGCCTGAAGGGAAAATTTGGGTAAGAAAAATAAGCCATTTAAAAAGCCACTGGTTAAATTTAGTCAAGCAATTGGTTAGAAATTTAAAATTATTTTAACAATACTTTAGATTAAAAAATAACACGTGAATAACTAAATTCAAGATCCCTCATCTTTTTATTACAAATACTTTTGACAGATCTATTAATTTTCATTTACTATCTGAATGTAACAGAATAAGGAATGTATTTGAATGTAATTGTGAATACTATTATGAAGGTTTTCAGATATGAAGAGCTCTGCAGAAAATGGGTACCAGTTAAATTCTCTTTTATAAGATAAGGACTGTTTTTAATCTGTCATTTCATCCATATATTGAGTGGCTACCATCTTGGTGAATGTGGCTGTCATCTTTTCACTTGTATACTTCAGTCTTTCAGACTGAAGACTTCCCTTGGTTTTACCCTCCTGCCAGGTCTTCTGGGATGGTGGAACTAATATTTTCCTTCTTATTCCTGTGAATTATTTATAAATAGTATGAGATTCATTACAGGTTCTTTTGTGAAGTGGCATTTTAACACTTTGTTATCATACCGTACCCCTTCAAACAAGAGTCTAGAAGTTAGTGGTGAACCCAGACCTGCAAATGAAAAGACTTGATCTCTGCCTCCAGAAGACGTTAGACAGGGGCAAAAGAAAACATGCTGTGGAGCAAACCTTGGATAAATAAGAAAACAATGGCAAGAAATTAACCTGCTTATTTCATGTAGGATACTGAAGCTTGTCATTTCCAGGAGGAGAAGTAACTGTGGGTTTGGTTCAGGAACTATTCTGGTAACCTGGAAGATTTTTGCAAGGCTGGTTTTTAAATGCCATGAGGTGTAGTCTTCAGTTCTCTCTTGAAGTCGCTCTAACATTTTGTTATAATTTAAAGAAATTAAAGATGTCCTTATTACAAATGGACAGTATCTTAGATCTAAACCCTGTGTGCAGTGATTTTATGCTTTCAGGAAGCATCTTAAAGAGCTACTCCCTCTCAGGGTCTCTGTTCCAAAATATGAGACCTTAATTAACATTGGCTGTGGCTGTCCACCAGTGTCACTACAAGAGAAGACAATGGCTCAGCCATCCATTGTTTAGCCTGTGCAAGGCTGACCTTCCAGGATGATGTCTTCTAACGAGGTGCTGTTTACATAGTGTCAGAAACCCTCAAGTGAAAAAATGAAAAGTTACTTAAATTTGAGGAAAATAAAATTTTGAATTGTATAAGTTATAGAAAGATTAAATTAGGTCATGAAAATCTAGATGTATGAGTTGGAATTAATTTGGCTTTTCTCTTACTGAATTGACAAAATCAAGCTACTTTTGCCTTAATACAGAAAAAGCCCTGGTTTTTCATTTTGTTGGCAATAGTTTGCAAAAAGCCCGATTATTTCCATAGTTTGTGGCCACTTGAGATTTGGTCCAGCTAACTTTGTTAACATTGTTCATAGTCATTTATCTTTTGAAGACATTCTTGGATTATGTCCAGGGTCATCAGAATCCATGTAAAAACATGGAGAGATGGACTGAAAAATCTCACTATCTTTTCAGGACACACTAATGCCAAATTACACTTTGCCAAAAGCAGGTTTCTATTTATGAACAGCCAATTCCCCTCAAAAAAGTTTAATCTGTTCCAAATATTTGTGATTTTCAGTGATGTGATTATTTCCATAAAAATCACTTGTGATGTAAGTGAGTACTTATGTGAGTACTGGCATTTGGCTGATGAAGCACATACAAATATCTGAGAGTTTAATTTGGCCCAGTATCAGCAACACTCTTTGTTATAAGAAAGCTGCATGGAAAGTGAATCATTACCAAAACGTTGTTCTTGGTGTTCCAAGAGCCTTTTGGCAAGAGAAAGTATAATCTTCATAGCTTTGTTCCTTTGTTCACTTTTTGTTTCTGTGCCACTTATGCCAAAATGAAATCACTGATTTAGAGTCACTCCTGGAGGCCAATCTACTATCATCACCGCTCCAGCTTCTTAAACGCCACTCAACCTGCGTCTACTGATATTTGAAAACTGTTAAAAAAGAGTCCCACCAGAAGACACAGGTTTATGAGTAGGTAGTGCTGAAAATCTACAGAGACAAAGCACTGATTTTTAGAGTTTTCTTTTAGGGTTGAAAATTCTGATTACAACAGTAAACTTGAAGGAATTAATGTGATACAAGAAGATATTACTGAGCTTAATAATTTGTCACCCTCTTAATCAGACATTTGACCCCTTTTGTATCTTCCTGTTTTCATGTGAGATACATTCCTCCTCCCTCAGGACACTCATAACCTTTTCACTCTGAGAACTATCCAGGAATAGTAGGTTTGGTTGGAGTGGAAGAGAATCGGCGTTGGAGACAAGTGATCAAGTACCACAGCTTTCGCCAACCACGAGGAGGCAAAATTCTTTGCTACATGTTAAGGGAGTATATTGGTAACTATAAAAATGGTGTTACTCTGATAATGCCTTGCTTTCCTCACCCCAGAAATAGTATATGTCGCCATCAATATCAGTCTTGCCTAAATGGTAGAAGACAAGAAAGATAGAAATTAAGGAGGATGCTGAGGGAAATATTTTTCTTTTCATCTTCATTTATAGTATTCCCAACTCTGTTGTCTCCTATGGTTGTGCCTTTCTCACTTTACTACTCATTTTCCTTTTGAGAAATGTAGGTCAATATTAACACGAGTTAATAGTTTGATACAACCGAACTACTGTTATTAAGTCTTTTCATCACTAGGGTAGAATAGAATAACAAATTCTGGAACTTTACACTTGAAAATCTCTTTTAGGAGAAATATTACTGGGCTCTTGCCGTGTCCCTTTGAGGATAGGAATTGAGGGTATATTCCTATTTTATTAGAAAAACATGGGGTCATGTGTTTGGATCACTACAAATAGATAAAAGGACTTTATCCTGAATATTTTTGTTTCACAGTGTAACGTAGTCACCCTGCCTTTGTTTTATGGCCTGGAAGATGACAAAATGGTCCCAGAGAGTTTCTTTTACTCATTGAAGCAAATGGCAGCTTAAGTGCAGAGCCCCAAGAAAGATAAAAATAATCGGTCCAAATAAAAGCCAGAACCCAATCCTCTCTCAACCAAGTGTTCAAACGTGGTTCTCTTGGTTACACGTCAGTTGCTTTTTAGAAGACAACTTGTTATGTCATAATAGCACTAGGCAACCAGCAACAGCTTTACAACATGCTCTCTGTTCCCTCCCATTTCTTCACCTTGTGGCAGCAACTATGAAATTAAGTCATATTTTGGGGATAGCTTCTACTCTCTGGAAAACTCATAATCCAATCAAGGAAGTATACTTAGCCCCCAGTAATTCAGTTTCAGGACAGGATGAGCATTTATTATTCTCTTATTGAATATATGCGTCTCAATTCAGTCTCCAGGCTGGCTTTTACAGTAGAAACTAATAACCATTCATTCTTTGAAAATATGATTCGCTTTTTAAAGCAACAGGCCTTCCCATCTCCTTTGAGCTTAGGTGTGCCAGTCATGGTGGTGATACTTTCTTTAGAAAAAGTAGTTGCTCCCTGTTAAATTGTGGGATATTATGTAGATTCTCCCGCTGTGTGAATCCAGCACTGATGACCCATTTCAGGTGTATGTTTAATATGGCAGCAGCTCTGAGAAAAGGCTCTGAAAGTGTACCAGATGAATAATAGTGTATAGTACTGATTTTGATTATTATTTTTTAAAATCAAGGTCCAAATCAAAGTATGATACTTAAAAATATCTGGAAATTTCCCATCCATATGGGTGCTGTCTGCCACCCCCCAGTGTGGCTGACATACTCCTGAGTGTAATGGCTCAGCACCTCCTCTTCTTCCTTATTTTCTTTTCCTAGCCAGTTGACAAACCATGTAAGAAAATGTGCCCTTCTAAGCTAGCACAGGGGGAGCCAGCTAAATTGGGTTCTGCATCTGGTAAAGGCATAGTCTGAATTCGACTTTTCACTGATTTCCCAAATCAAGGCATGGATATTTTCCTTCACTAATGAGGTGCACAAGAATGTGCTGGTGCCTTCGCTCAAATGTCCATACTGTCTTTGTTTAAATAATAACTTGTTTTCCTGGCTGAGGAGAATGCAGGAAGGAACTGTACTGTCTTATTAGATTCTTAAATAATCATTGGATCAATTATTTCCAACTATGTTTCATGCAACACTGTTTATGTAAGGTAGCTTTGTGAAAAGAAAGAACCTATAGTCAAATCTGTGTTTCTCAAATTACATGGTACTCCTAGAGAGTTACAACGTGGATGACTATATTTAAGATTTTGGGGAGCCTTGCAGAAGTTTTTACCTCAAGCAGTACCATGGCAAACCACACTTCCTAGCCACTGGAAAGTTCTTATTCCCGGTCCCTATTAACATCCCACAAGTATACCTCGAGAAAGTCTGTGCTGGCTTCACAGAGCAGTGTGTTCCCATCAAAGCTGGGCTTTGACAAGTAGCACACTTTTGAAAATGTTTAGCATTCCCTTCTTTTTCTGACCCCGGCTACCACATGTTTCTTAGTGTGGCCCATGGAGCAGCGCTGGGTTTGAAATTGTTTGTTACTAGTCCATGGCTATATAAAGACCTTGTGCCAGGTTGTAAATAATGTACCATTTCTTTCATCAAAAAATTATTGCTGTCTTGCTGGGAAAAACAGCGTCAGCTGAACTGAATAAAAAATGAGCTTAGTGACGTCGTTCATAGACCAACCCTACATCTGTGGACTACATTTGAGTAGTAACTGCTTTAGATTAGTGATCCACAACCTTGTTTTCAAATCATAATCAGCTGAAACATTTGAAACAGTACATATTTATACCTGAGCCTAACATCAGATCAAAACCTACCAAAATAAAAAAATATTATAAAATCGGTTATGGTAGATGACTCAACATAGGGGCTTTGAAAAAAAATATCCCCAAGTGATTCTAATGGGCTTCCAGAATTGGAATCAGTGCCTGAGAAAACAATCACATTGTCATAAGGCCTGTTGCTTGAGGTCAGCTGTCAGTTCAGAAATCTTATCGTGTTGATTGCACGGGCGTCTGCTGGAGGTGCCCTGTGATTTGAAGGCACAGTTGGACGGGAAGCACTTATATGCCCTTTAGATCTTGTGGCTATGTAAGGTATCCAGGTTTCCCAACCCGACATGCCCCTTTCTGAAGTTTTCTTGCCCATTTATCATTCTGCATTTTTAGAAAAATAATCAGGCTTCTCCATCAGAGCATGATAACCTGCCACCTTGTGTCCAACATCCTTTCTTGCAAATGGTCACCACACTGGTTCTGCTCACAAACTCCGATGCAGCTTGCAGATGTGGGTGGAAGAGCCTCTTGGGATCCATGCGTGTGAGTGTACTTAACAAAGAAGATGGAGAAGGAGAAAAGGTGTTTTGATATGCTGGAAAGGTACTGCTACTTCTTTACTTGCTTGCTACTGATCGAGAATAAGATGCCAAAGTTTGACTTAAGCTGCTTAGGGCCTGGGTGTCCCTCACTTAGGATAGAGGCTGTCATCATTGAAGTACGGCCCTCTTACCACACACACATAATCAGCTATTGCAACATGAAACTGTAACAGCGGTATGTGTGTGAGAAGAGACTTTGACATGATTGGAAGATTTTAATTGCTAGCCACGTTTATAAATCATTCCTAGCATTCTCAATTATGTTGATTCAGGTATTCATTTGTTATATGCTACAGCATTTCTCAATGTGCTTAAGAATAAGCAGCTTGAATAATACCCATGGGAAAGTGTTGAACAAGAGATATTACATCCTGCATTTTGTCAGCACTTTCCCTTGCCTTGCCTCACAGCCAATATCCACACTCGCTCCAACACATGAAAGTCACATGTCCACTTCCATGCAGGTGCTAGCAGATATGTACTTATGAGACCCAGCTATTTTAAGATATATATTCTCAGAACAGTTCCAAGGCAGCCTTCAGACATGTCCTGCTTTGGAAGCAGCAAACAACACGAGCTTGACAACCAGCCCACCCAAGGGGGAAGGGGAGGCAGCACCCCATGGCTGGGCCACTTCTCCATGTAAGGACAGCACAGAATGCAGCCCCTGAGAGGCAGGGCACCAAAACCCTGACAGGTAGGGACTGCTACTACCATTTTACATGGGAGCTAAGATACAGGAAGCTTATGTCACTTCCCCAATAAAGGGCAAGACTTGATTCAAATCTGGTTTTTCTGACTTCCAAAGCCCATGGCCTTGTCCCTCTATGGGTTCCCCACATGTTCAGGTTTCCCTTTCATGCTCCATACATGCATTTGTTATTTAAAAAGCTGAGAATTTTCTCAGCCTCGTAGGAGTAATATTGCTTAGAGAACTGGATAATAGCAACAGATTCTTTTTCATCACTGCGAGAACCTTATTCTGTAGTCTAAGGTAATGGATAATGAAAAGTATAGTTGATAATTTGCCAAAACATAGTATGTGCTGCCAACTTCACCTAAAACTGTCTTTGATTCTCATAACAATCCTTGGAAGTAGGCAGGTATTTCCTTTACTTGACAGATGAGGAAACTGAGATCTTGAAAAGTGAAATAACTTCTCTGAGGTCACCTGGGTTCAACACATAGAGCCAATCCTCAAGTGCAGCTTGCATCATCCCCAAAATCCACGATCTTCCTATTAATAGAATGTGTCTCATACGTGAACCAGACCTAGAGGAAGCTCCCACTTTATTCTCTAGCAATGCCAGTGTCATCATACTGAGACACTTTTGCCTGATCTTGATAACCAGAGGTGGAGGGGCCTCGTGTGTGCTGTCAGGTGCTTGCCCTTGCAATAAAACAACAATAGTCACATATAATTTGAGAATATTTTCAGGGTATGTTCTCATCAAATTTGACTTGGTCAAAATGCTTTACAGTCTGCAGTGTTCAGAGTTGGAGTTGGTTCACTGTGCTGACTTAAGCTTCTCAACTGCAGGCCAGTTCTTGATCACCTCAGGCCAATTGACTTTCACCCTCTAAACCTTTTCTTACACAGTGTTATCTGATGTCCCATGTCTCTTTGTGACAAAACCCTCATTACATAGGGAGAAGTGATTAAAAGCATATGAAGAGCAAGTCCTGCCAAACTGGGTTGGATCACTGTCAAGACATTGTTCTTTGTGATTTTCCCAAGGAGTGGGTTTGTATTCATCGTATACATTTCTCTCTGGAAAGCATGAAGAAAGAGGTCCCAGAGATTTTCATGATCTTTTCTATGCCAGACATTCTAGACTTGATGTTCAGCTATCAAATTTTAGCTTCTTTTATGGGCCAGGCTTTTCAGGTTTAGTACTGCTAATCTTCCCAACCACCCTATGAAGTAGATGTTACGAGTCTTGAAGGGCATGATAAGGAAGCTCAAGTGTAGAGATGTGAAATAACTTGTTCAGAGTCACATAGCTAATCAATGTGTTAATTGAAATTCAGAGCCAAGTCCATTTAGCTCCCAAGCATAATCTTCTCTACCACACTGTGCTGACTCAGCTCGTCCTATATCCCGACTCCTCCTTTCAGGCACAAAACATGAGAAAAAAGCGTATCACCAACTTATCCACTGCTGGTGAGAGCTACTGTTTAAAAGGAGACTATCTTTAATGGCTCAGAAGTGTGTATTTATTCAGTGCACCCAAGGGAGAATTTCCTTTGTACACTTTGTACATCTTGGTTCAGTTGGTGGCATAAGCAGTAGGCAAGGGGTTAAACAAAGTAGTAGTCATGAGATATATCACACATTCTTCTCCTTTGTGCACTCTAAGTGCATTTACTTGCTGTAGGTTATTTTTATGCACCTCTTGCTTAAATGGAGGAATGCTTCAAAGTCATGGCTTACCTCATGGAACCACTAGGCCTTAGAGTGGGATTAGCTGATTCTGCCATGCACCTCTTCTTCACAACAATGAGAGATGGCAAGGCCAAGTTCTAGAGCTGACATGTATCTGAGAAATGGTCCATATAAGTGGAGAAGGCCTGTATGTAGGTCTTGCAAATTTGGAAACTCTTATTGAGGGCTTACAGGTTGAATCATTGCTCTGGATTTTTATACTCACCTTACATTATACGGATCTTGTGCACTGAGAGGAGCAGACCCCTTTTTAGGACAGTCTTTCCACAAATACAGGGAGATTATGGGGACTAACACATCCATATTGGGATTATGCACTCCTTCTGTCTCTGTAAGCGTGGCTGACTTGCCATGGCCTAGATGCAGACTCTTCACTGAGGATGTCAGTGGGGCCAAAGCTATCTGGATTGAACTCTACCAGAGACTTGCAGTTGTCCCCATGTTGACATAGTTTTTGCTGGTTCTTTCAGAAACATAAAGGAAATAACCCCTTTGTGATGGCAAGTTACCGTTCAAAGAGGGTGCAGACACACACCACTATTTAAAAAAATTCATTGGGGAGAAATTACATGAAGAGAAGTAGCAGAGCTCACATGATCCCTCTCCTGGAGTCCTTTCTAGGATTCATCCAGCCCAGCAAAACCCATACTAATCATAGCCCTCAATAGGATAATATGGGCTCAAGGTAACCATTCATACAGTGAGAACATTCATCTAGCAGGCTGCCTCAGGATGTGAAAAAATCTGATTCTTTTCATGGAACAAGAAAGGAATAAAGAGCATTTCAGAAAGTGAGAATTACAGAAGCTGCCAGCCAATAACTTTTCTCTTTTATTCTTTCTTCAGCTATTTTTTTTCTGTACTCACTTGCTTTTTCCCCGAGAACACAGCATTTTGGAATCAGGTTAGAAGATTCATAATTGATTTAGTAAATCTCTAATTGTCATGCATAGTTAGCTGCTAACTTACTGGAAAATTGGTTGATTATACCCAGATATTACTGAGGAAGTAAGAGAATCCCCAGTAAGAATAAGACTAGTTTGGGAACCTTTTCCTCTAGTACAGCTTTTTCTTTGAGAAAAGATACTAGTTTCTTAAAAGAGATCCCTTTTCCTTCCCAGGTAGGACTCTATTTAAATATGCAGGCTTTATTTCATTTCTACTAAATAAATGCAAGAAACATAGCACAATGTCTGGCAGTAGTAAGTGCTCAATGAATATTTATCATTACAAGTCAGTCTAACAAATTGGGATAGTCTAAGTTCAATAGGCCATTGCGCTAATGCCAGGTAGCAGGTGACTGTGTGTTTTTATTCACCATTAAAAGAATGGATATATTTATCAGTGGATATTTTCTGCATGTCCTGCATAGTAAGCAAGGCCTTATGCTAGGTTCTAGGCACAGCATAACAAAAAAAGGACTAACTTTATCCACAAGGAGAAATTAGACTGACAGAAAAAGCAAACTTTGGACTAGTATTAGATACATTGGGTTGCATTTAAATGCACTCTGGAGCATAGTGGTTTAAAACAGCAACAATTTTTCTTTTATTTCTCTTGGACTGTAGGTTGGCAAGTTGGTTCTGCTGGTTGTGCCTGGCTCCATCATACGTTTGTCATCTCCTGGCAAGCTGGCGTGGCACCAACTGGTCTAGGATGCATTTGTGTAGGACAATTTGACTCTCCTTCATGTGTCTCTCACATAAATCCCATGAGTCCTTTTTTATCTTATATTCATTTGTTCATTCAGCACTTATTGACCGACTTTTCTGTGTGTCAGGCACTACTGTATATGGCGTTGCCTTCAAATTGCTGGCATGAGTTCTGGGCTACTGATAGATATTTAAGACTTATCAGCCTGTGACAAGTATTAAAACCATGACAGCAAAGATCGCTTTTATATACTGATTTTGAATCTTTTAGGTAACTACTCAGAAGCAGGATCACCAATAATGGCATTTTTAGTTTTTTGAGGAATCTTCATACAGTTTTCCATAACGGTTTTGCTAATTTGCATTTCCATCATCAGTGGATAAGGGTTTCCTGTCCACATCCTGGCCAGAACTTGCTATTTTTTAATTTTTTATATTAATTATTCAAAAAGGTATAAGATTATATCTCATTGAAGTTTTGATTTACATCTCCTTACTGATCAGTGGTATTGAGAATTGTTTCACATATCTGTTAACATTTTTATATCTGCTTTTGAGAATTATCTATGCAGGTCCTGTGCCCATTTCTTAATAGGATAATTTATTTTCTTCATAAAGAGCTGTTTGTGTTCCTTATGTATTTTGGATATTAACCTCTTTTCAGATGTACAGCTTGTAAATATTTTTTCTCATTCTGTAGCCTGTTTCTTTGTTGTTTCCTTTGTTGTGCAGAAAATTTTATTTTTATAATTACATTTGCATACTTTTGCTTTTTGATCTTTTTCCTGGTGCTTTTTGATATTTCCTCAAAAGATTTGAAATCATTATGTTGAAGAGACATCTGCACACCCAGGTTTATTACAACACTATTCACAATAACCACGTATGGAATCAAACTAGATGCCTATCCCTAGAGTAAAGAATACAGAAAATTTGATATAAATGGAATGGAATACTGTTCAACTTAAAAAGGAAGAAATTCTGATATTTGTGACAGAAATAAAAAGCATTATACTAAGTGAAATAAGCCAAATATAATATAGTTTCATGTTCTCATTTATTTGTGGGATCTAAAGCAATTGAACTCATAGAAGCAGAGAATAGAATGGTGTTTAACAGAGGCTGGAGTAGGGGGATGAGGAGATGCTAATCAAAGGCCATATACTCTCTTTGGTAAGATGAATAAGTTTAATTATTCTGTTTTTGAGATCGGTTGTTCAGCTTGGAGAAGATAGCTAATGATTCAGTATGTTAACATTCAGTTTCTGGGAGAGCAAACCTTCAGTGTTTTTATCACAGAAGATTTCAAAGGTTGAAGTGGTAGATGGATTGGTTGGGTTAATTTGATCTTCCGTGTTGTATTAAAAATCATAACATTACTTTGTACCCCATAAATATGCATGGTTATAGTTTGTCAATATATAATAATATAAAAGGAAAAATTTAAAAGCATGAGAGCCAAAGAGGCACCTAAGGGAGACAGGGCACATATAGACGTGAGCACTCAGATGTAAAAGAAGAAAATTCAGGACAACGAGGTGCTATGAAACCTAAGGGAAGATTTGAGTTTCAGGAAGGAAGGGTATGGATAGAGCAGGGTGTAGTAAGGAGGTGCTAATGTAATATAAGCCTTTGATATAGCCCTTTCTTATCTAGGCGTTTAGTCCAATTCATTGCAACAAAGAACGGAAGTCTCTCCACCTCTTATGCTTTGACATAAATCATCAAAATAGATTGGTTTAAAATGACCCTTTATAGATAGAGTTATGAGGATTCACATACTATCTAAATGCTGAAGAAAGTAGGTCCTCATAAAAATGTCATTGATTTTTCTTCCCCATAATGCATCTAAAGTTTAAGTCTTTGCCAAGACCAATTTATTATCTTGTTGTTTGTCCTTTTTAATGTAGATAAAATTGCTCAATATATATTTCCAGTGGCCTAAATTTATTGGGTCACTGGGAATTAAATTTTTTAAACTGACATACATACCTTGGAGCTGTATTAATAGGCTGCAATCAAGGATGACATTATGCGAGTTTCCAAAAAAGCAAGTTTTCTGCCAACTTTATAAACGTGCAGTCTTGCTAGACTGTGAAAATTGATTCCTTATCTAGCGGTGAAGGTTTCTTGCTGAATCAAAGAGATAGTATTTTTTTATATAAAAAACAAGTACACAGTTTTATAGTGAAGAACTGTTGGATTAACAGTATGCTACAGAGTCCGTGCAAGTGAGCTGAATTTTCATCTGGGGTTTTTGAATTTGGATCCCATGGGAATAATAACTTCCCATAGAAAATTGGATAGAGGTTTTCTATACAGGTTGTCTCCTTATCTAAGGTCAAATAATTCTTCCTTAGTGGCCTCAAGTGGTGAAAGAGGCTTTGTGTCTTCAGTGTGAGAAAATAAGAAATTAAATTAATTCACTTTTCACAGAGTAGGATACAATATTGGGGGATAATTTTCCTTTCTGAAAGCAGCCTTGTGCTTCGGTCACCACTTATTTTTATCACACTTTTAGGGTTCTATCACTTCTACACTAATACCAGAGGCTAGGGCCGCTATGTGCTTTTTCCTGAATGTTCTTTTATTCAAGATATAAAATGTCATGGTAGTAAATACTGTATTCGTGCACTTACCCCAGTAACATTCAGGGATTTTTCCCCCAGAATATCCAGTGCTACATTCTTTCTTGAATTTGTCTCAATTGAATCTGTCCTGAGACAAGACCTTGAGCTTTAAATATCAGTTAGGGTCTCAGTAGTGGAACATATAAGCAGGGAGACTGTATATTCCTGCAGCATATAAAACCCTTGGATATCCTGTCATTCTTTTCTCACCTGGCTGCTACCCTTGAGAAAGGGCTTTGAAGAAGGAGAAATATCTCAGCAGGTGAAAAGAAGAAGGTCAGATTTAACATAGAAAGTGAACTTTGCCTTCACTACTGCTGAGATGAGGGGATGAGAAATGACCCCTACCCTGGAGTGCTCCAGGGCTTTGATATCTGTTATTTTTTGCAGTGGTGCCTAGTTTTTCCATGTAGATTTGGGCAAGTTAACCAACACATTCTTATATCTGATAACAAATAACATTAGGTTTAAAACTTACACCAGTTTAACCTGGGGTACACAGGTGAAATCTAAAACCCAGCATCTAAATTAACCCGATGCTTCAATTTTCTTACATCAAATCACTGAGCGCTCTACTATAAAGACTTACAAATAGCTTAGATAAAGGTTTGGAAGGGCAGGGAAAGCAGAAACTTAGTTGATATATTTATCTGTCCTTCAATTACTAGTGTCTAGCCCTGTTTTGGACAAAGGTAGGGTATGTTAATCTCAGCACTGTTGACTTTTAGGACTACAGAATTCTCTGTTGTGAGAGTCTATCTTGTCTGTATCTTGTAGGACATTGAGTAGCATCCTTGAACTCTACTCACTAGACAACAGTAGCATTCCCTCATTGTGACAGCTCAAAGTATCTCCATACATTGCCAGATATCCCACAAGGAGAAATATTACCTTGTTTAGCACCATGGGCTATATTGTAATTATGCAAACAGAATAGATATTGTCTAAAATTATTTCTTTAAGATCCAGGATAAATCTATTTAATCACAACCAATGTTTTTCTTCCTTGAATTACTAAAACAGTAGTTTCAACTTAATCCAAATTCTTTCTCATCCTAATACTTCCCCTGCCCCCCAAAACCTTTAAGATATCTAAACTGTCAATAAGACTTTCCCGTAGGTCTCCAGGTGATGATTTGATATAAGAAAATTGAAGCAACAGGTTAATTTAGTCATTCTACAGTTACATAAGGAGTACCTACTTGGTTTCTGCTCTGTGTCTACTATAGAAGACCTAGAGAAATGTAACAGAGTCCTTGCCTTTTAGGAGCTTTGAGTTAAAACTCACATTTGAGAAGAGCTGTTAGTTTGTATGGCCCTGGCTCAAGTATAACCTTATTCCAGAAGTTCTTTTGGTTCCAATCCTTTTAGAAGGTTTTGGCTCAGTCCTGTCTTTCTTCTGCAGTGCTGATGAGGAGCACAAGTGAAGGTGTGTTTTCTTATCTAGTTAAATATTCATAACCTTAGTACATTCAACCTAACAGTTCAGGTTCAACAAATATTGGGTGCCTATAACAGTGCCAGGGACTGGGCCAGTTACTCCACTCAGAGTATTTAGTCTTAATACAGCCTTAAAAAAATAAACTGTCACCTGCATCTTCTTGTTTCCATTCGACTGCCAATAAGCACATAATATCAGAGAGAAAAAAGAGATTTTGTGAAGCATTCCATAATAATTTGAGGTACCTATAGGAATTAAATTCATCAGAGTTCTGAGAAAATACTCCAAAGGACTATCAAAGAGCAGAATTAAATTTATCTCTCAGCTAATTTAATATGTTTTGCTTTATGTTTTCAAAAGCAATTGTAGTTTAGCTGGTTCCTGTTTTTTAAGCTTTGATTTTTTTCCTTTATTGCAATAAAATGCCTCCAGTGATGGAAATAACTTCAAATAAGCTCTGCTCCTTCCTTGGGTCTCCATATTCTGATCTGTAAAATGAATAAAAAAATAAATAAACCAGAGTATTGTATTCTCTTTTTGTTTTATACATCTAAGATGATTCAAAATAAGACTCAGTATGTTACTATATTTCCTGACAACTTCATGCGAGCCAGAATGGAAGTTGGACTCACAGATATTATTGAAGTCTGACTTCATAAAAGTTTCAAGATGTTGCTCCCTTAATTGGGCAAAGGGCTTCATGAGCTTGTGGTGATGGGTGGTGGCCATGAACTTTTCCTGTTTTAGATTGTTTCCAAAAATTGTGATCTTGATTCTGGACTGGCTTTGGAAAGAGTAAAGCCTAGGCATAGGCTAGCGTGGTAAAAGGGAAAAGGAAAAATAACATTTTCTAAGTACTTGACAGTTTTCATTTGAAAAATTAGTTAATATTATCAAGTTGTCTGAGGAATTTATCCTATATCATACCACTAGGAAATGAAGAAATTGAAGTACATAGCCAAATTGCCTCTCCTAATCTGCACTCTGCTTTCTAAAAAAGGGAGATTCTCAGCCTTGCTTTGAAGAGGATTCGGAAAGCATGCTTTACCTTTTAGTGACCCTTTAACTCTTCCTTTTAGTGCTTCCAACCTTGACGTCAGAGATCTAATATTGCCATGACCCGAGTGTAAAGAACTTCTTATTTTGTGTCCTTTTGTGGAGAAATACTTTGGAGTGAGGATCCCCTCCTCACAGATGGAAAATCCGAAGTTGGAGTGAGAGAGAACACTTGGTGGTAGACCAGCACTCCAGCCTTTGGACTTCACACTTCCATTTCTTGATGCAGAACTACCTCATGCCTCAACCCAGTAGGCCCCCACTTTGGGGCTGACCTGCCATTCATGCTTTCCTACCTACAAGGCCATTCCTTCCCTTCCAGACAAATGGGGTGACTCAAATACGGGAAGCTGTATGCTAGCAGGAGCCAGATAGACATTCACTTATCATCCCCATTTTCGTTTAAAAAAATGACAACAACAACAACAACAACAACAAAACACCTGCTGTTCCACTACAGTTTCTCCAGTGGAGAAATGCATGCAAGTAGGGAGACTTGTGCATATTGAATTTCACCATGCATCTACTCTCAAATTTGCCTATTTCTACTGGAGGAAGCTGAATAACAATCTATATCCTCTTTGTGTGTGAACTGTTCCTAGGTGAGAATTAGGTGCAAATTTAACTATGGAGCTTTCCAGATTATCTAGATTTCTGTTAAGTAGTAGCCTATTGTCTGCCCATAGAATGAGCACTACTGTTCTTTGAGTACCACAACCACTCTCATTCTCTAATAGTCCTGCAAATACTCTGAATTCTGACTGCTAAGGGATGGAGATGTATAATGAATACTTAGGCAAATAGAGTGATATTTCAGTTTGAGTGGAATCTTTGGTAGAATATTGCATAAAGGCAGGGTCATATCTCACCTCCTCTGTCTCACCTCTGGTCCCTAGCATCTGACTTTAGATTAGGAGCACCAGTAACCATAACCACCATTTCTTTGGACACACACTTCTTCAAATTTCTCTAATCTCTATAAACATCCTGTTATGTAAGTATTTATCTCCATTCCAGCTTCATCATATGGGGTATCACCTAAGTAGGTGACTACAATTGTTGTTTAAGATGTGAATAAATTTGGTTTTGTTTTTTGTTTTTTGTTTTGGTGCTGGGGATTGAACTTGAGTCCTTGAGCTTGCAAGGCAGGCACCAGAACCACTGAGCTAGATCCCCAGCCCAAGATGTGAATAAATTTAAATAATTTATATTCCCTATTTAGAAAATATTTGATTCTAGAGTGATAGCTATTCTAGATGCATAAGATACTGCAGTGGTAGGTGGTATCTGTATTTATATACATTCAACTCTGTTGATCCATAAATAGAACACTTGCTTTATTGATTGTCTTCATATCTGGACATTTTTCTACTTGAAAATTTTCACTTTTGTTTTACTGTACTCAGCATAGTACATCTCTTCCAAGTTCAAACTTTGTCAAGTTCAAAACTCTCAAAAGCCTTGCTCCAGTCCAACCTCAGCTTTTGCCGTCTCGGATCTATTGGTAAGACTCCCATCCTGAGATACTCAGGGAATCGGTCCCTTGATCTCCATTCCCCATCCCGTTTCTGAATGCTTCCAGCTTAGTTCTTAACAGTACCTGCTTGAGATTAAAGGGCTTTGTTTTCCCACAGAGGACAGGGCCAGTGTCTTCTTCCTGAGACATACTAGGTGCCCAATACAAACGTCACAATTGAAAACCATTCACCACTGCTGTAGAAAGAAAGAAGGGGGCACACCAAGTAAATGGAACCCTGGGTTAACTTTTAATGCCCCCAAGAATACTTTTCAGAATTGGAAAATGCTGTGTGTTCCGCATCATTGTTAAGGGCATGTTTGTCTTCCTAGTAAGTGACTTTCATAAAATGTGTTGAAAATAAGGTCTGTCTCTTAAGTGCTGTTTTTCTTTAATGGAAATTGTAAAATGCAGAGTGAACAATAGATTCATTACTTTATCAAGGCAATTAGCCTCCGCATAACATTTTCTTACATGTTACTTTGGGTTAAAAAGCATTTTGATTGCTGATTATATTTTCTATATTTTTAAATTCTGAGCTGTGAGAATCGATTCATTTTCTCCTAGTGCCTTCTGCTGAGTGCAATTAACTATAGTTTAAAGTACCGTGCATGATATTCTGATGGTCCTTCAGAATTTATCTTCGCCAGTGTTTTCATGAGAGACACTTCTAATGGCATGGGAAGAATACAGACCTAGTTGTTCAAAATCTACCTCTGCCACAAAGTAGGGTGATTGGGGACAAGTGAAGGTAAAATAGAGACAATAGGATTCAATTTACACAGTTGTCCTGAGGATTGATTGAGCATAGTGACTAGAACATGGCAAGTAATCAATAAAGAGGAATTATTGTTGTAGCTCTGAGTGAGCCTTTTAACGCATCATGATATTCTTAATCCTACCCAGAGTTATCTTCAGTCTTTAGCCATTTCCCCATGGTATTCTCTGGGACCAGTCTTAAAGTCTGCTTCTAGACTGGTTCCTGAGTTTCACATATTCAGTGCCTGCCACTTAATAAATGCTGGTTATTATAACTGTTGTTGTTAACATGGTGTTTAGAGCAGCATTTTGCAATATGTTACCCAAATAAAATACTCCCCTAGGAAAAGTCCCATGAGTAAAAACTGTTTGGGAAACAGCTGGTTGCCATATACATACCCAGGAGATTTACACCACACATTAGAATATTACAGACTCTGAAGAATCCTATATTATTTATTTTGTGCACATGAAAATTTTTTTCAGTGACAAAGCACAGCCCCCTGATAAAAGTTCTTCTGTTCTTGATGTCTTAATGTCTATGTTTAGAACCCTCAGTATTCTTCCATTCTTTCCTCTTCAGGGAGGCCTTTCAATAGGCAAGACCTATACAGTTGTATAACTGTGATCAGGCCATCAGGTCCACAGAACATGCCAACCTGTTCATTAGAGGTTTCCAGGGTGTTGGTTCTTGATGCCAATTTCCACCTTGCCTACAAATTCTTGCGGCATTGTATCATGTTTTGGCAGCTGGAAGATTTTTCATCTGACACCAGCTAAAGTTTTTTTCTTTTAAATTATTTTATTGATACATTTTAGGTACACAATACGTTTACATTTATCATTGGGTGCTTGTACCTGTACATGATGAATCTTGGTTCTTATTTTTTTCCCCATTACCTGCCTCCCTTCACCCCCTCCACCCTTCCCTATTTACATAGATTTTGTTTCCATTTTTTTTCTTTTCTCAAAATTTTTCCTTTCTCTTCTTTCCTTTTCCCTTCCCCTCCGACCACCCATACACCTTTGGACCTTTCAATACTTCAAATTATCAATTATTCATTTTAATTATTTTAATCCTTATCTACACTTTCAGTTTCTCACACTAGAGAAACTATTCGGTATTTACACATGTGTGTCCTATTTATTTCACTTAAGAGTATGGCCTCGATATGTATCCATTTAGCAATAAATGACTCTAGTTTCTCATTCTTCATGGCTGAGTAGTACTCCATTTTATAAAAAAAACACAACAGACCACAGCTTTGTTATCCAATCACCAGTTGATGGACATTTGGGCTGTTTCCAAGATTAAGCTATTACAAACTGCCACTATAAACATGGGTGCACATATATTGCTGTGATATGATTCTTTTAATTCTTTGGGGAAGACACCCAGCAAGGGAATAGCTGGGTCAAATGGGACCTCCAGCCCTAGTACTTTGAGGTATCTCCATACTGATTTCCACAGTGGTTGCACCAGTCTGCACTCCCACCAACAATGGAGAAGGGTTCCTTTCTCCCCACACTCCTGCCAAAATTTGTTATTGCTTGATTTCTTGATAGCAGCCATTCTTTCTTGGGTGAGGTGGAATCTCAGTGTTGTTTTCATCTGCATCTCTCAAATGACCAGTGATGTTGAACATTTTTTCATGTATTTATTTGCTGCTTTTACTTATTTGTCTGAGAAATGTCTGTTCATTTCAGATGCCCATTTTTGAATTGGGTCTTTGAATTTGGGGGGTCTGATTTTTTTTTTCAATTCTTGATATATTCTAGATAGTAGACCTTTGTCTGAGGAACAGCTGGTAAAAATCTTTTCCCACATTATAGATTGTCTCTTAGCTCTGTTGGTAGTTTCTCTTGCAGTACAGAAGCTTTTTAATAAGATGAGATCCCAGTTGTTGATTCTTTGTGCTAGCTCCCATGCTACTAAGGTTTGGTTCATAAAATCTTTTCTATGCCAGTGTCCTCAAGAGTTCTACCTAACTTATCTTCCAGCAAGTTTAGTGTTTCTGTCTTAATATTTAGATGTTTAATCCACTTTGATCTTAGTTTAGTGCATGGTGATAGGTATGGGTCTAGTTTTTTTTTTTTTTTTTTTTTGGTATCGGGGATCGAACTTGAGACCTTGCACTTGCTAGGCAGGTGCCAGAACCACTGAGCTAAATCCCCAGCCAGTATGGGTCTAGCTTTAATTTTTGGAAGGTTGAAATCCAGTTTTTCCAACACCATTTATTAAATAAGCTATCTTTCCTCCGATGAGGGTGGTTGGCACCTTTGTCAAAGACGAGGTGGCTGAGTATGTCTGAAGTTGTTTCTGCATCTTCTAATCTGTTCCTCTGATCCTCGGATCTGTTTCTTTGCCAGTCCCATGCTGTTTTTATCACAGTAGCTTTGTAGTATAGCTTCAAGTTGGGGATTGTGATACCCCCAGCCATGTCTCTGTTGCCTAGAATTGCCTTTGCTATTCTAGGTCTCTAATGGTTCCAAATGAATTTTTGGATTGTTTTCTCTAGTTCTGTAAAGTATATTGTTGGAATGTCAATCGGCATTGCATTAAATTTATTTAGTAGTTTTGGAAGTATGGCCAGTTTCACTCTATTCTTCCTGCCCAGGAACAAGGGATGTCTTTCCATTTTCTTATATCCTCCTCGATCTCCTTTTTCAGAGTGCTGTAGTTTTCAGTGTAGAGGTCTTTTGCTTCCTTTGTTAGGTTGATTCCTAGATATTTCGTTTGGATCCTATTGTAAAAGAAATTGTTTCCTGCATTTCTCTCTCATTGAGTCTCCTATTTGTGTATATGAAGGCTATTGTTTTTTGAGTGTTGACCTTTAATCCAGCTACTCTACTGATTCTGTCAATTAAGTCTAGAAGTCTTTTGCCTGAGTTTTTTGGGTATTCTAAGTAAAATATCATATCATCAGCAAATAATGACAGTTTCACTTCTTTCTTTGCTATCTTTATTCCTTTTATTTCTTTCTCTTTTCTAATTTCTGTGGCTAATGTTTCCAGAACTATATTGAACAGGAGTGGTGATAGAGGGCATCGTTGTCTTGCTCCTGATTTTAGCTTGAAAGTTTTCAGTTTTTGACCTTTTAGCATGTTGTTGGCCATTGATTTTTCATAGGTAGCCTTACTCAGGTTAAGATAAAGACCTTCTATTCCAATTTTCTGTAGGGTTTTTATCATGAATGGGTGCTGGATTTTGTCAAATGCTTTTTCTGCATCTATTGAGATGATCATATGGTTTTTGTC
>NW_004624808.1:7904479-7982176 GCF_000247695.1 Heterocephalus glaber
CAGTGATGCCATCAGGACCTGGGCTTTTCTTTGTTGGTAAATTTTTTATTACATTTTCAATTTCACTCATTGTAATTGAGGTGTTTAGAATTTCTATATCTTCTTCATTTAACTTTGGCAATTCGTATATATCTAGGAATCTGTCCATTTCTTCTGTATTTTCCATTTTATTAGAGTATAGGTTCTCAAAATAGGTACTGATGATATGAACTAGCATGTGGTCTATTTTAGAGAAAGACCTGTGTGCAGCCGAAAAGAATGTGTATTCTGATCTTGTGGGGTGGAACACTCTGTAAACATCTATTAAATCCATTTGTTCAGTAGCTTGGTTCAGTTCTAGAATTTTGTTGTTAATTTTTTGTCTAGATGATCTTTCTATTTGTGATAGTGGGCTATTGAAGTCCCCCACTACAATTGTATTAGTGTTTATTTGATTTTTCATGTCCATTAATATTTGTTTTGTATAGTTGTGGGCATTTGTGTTTGACACCAGCTAAATTTTAAAATGTAGCCAATGGATCAGGGAGTGTAAACTCATAGAGGAGGGGCTATATGCCATATATATATGCATATATATATATGCATATATATATATGCTTGTATTGTGGTTCATGATGTCACACCTTTGTGGCTTATCTTTCCATTTACTGTGCATTAGTATCCCTGTCTGCATGTGTAGTGCCATGAGGTCTATCTTGGCATAAAAGTTGCTTAAGGTTTGTAGCTATTGAGCAAGGGTCTCTTGAGTCATAAGTAAATCCCACTTTAAGCATTACTATTTGAGCATTTGAATTATAAAGAGATAAATTGGAGTGATTATTCATTTTACTAATGGATCCCCTACAAGATTGCTTTGTAAAGCCACTCCAAAGTGTATTTAAATAAGCATTGATTTATGTGTAACTTTCTAAGATGAAACCACTTTATTAGATAAAGTAAGAAAGAGCTGCCATAGGCTATGTGGTTTGTTTCCATCCCTCAGCAGAGTTCCTTCAGTTTGAGTTTTTGCTTCGACAGTTGGAAGATCTTGAAGACACTTTTATGACGGCAATATTTTTGTGAAACATCCTGTGACGTTTGGGCCATTTGAGACATGTGTACTTTAGGCCTGTAGGTTTTTTTTGGTACCAGGGATCGAACTTGGGTCCTTGCGCTTGCGCAGTAGGTGGAGAAACCACTGAGCTAAATCCCCAGCCCAGGCCTGTGTTTCTATGTTTTACATTCCTGTGGAAAGGTATCATCCCTTGGCTTCATTCTGTGTGGATTTTCTGTATACTATAAATGGCTTATGGGAAATGCATTAGGCATTTTAAGGGATGTGCCAACTCTTAGGCTACCTGGGTACCATTACTGCTTCAGAAACGTATACTGTCTGATGGTATTCCTTTAACCAAAAAGAGTTAAGAGATTTCCAGACATAATAAACTCATTCTCAAGAGTACCCAATGCAGTAGGTAAAGCATTCCAGTGCCGAAGAGTTATAATATTAATGTCCTGTGGGAAATAGCACAGCCAGATATTTAAGAAAGTGCACATGTAATGCTCTTCTAGAAAAGATCTGCACAAATCAGAAAACTGAGCTGACCATGACTGGAAGGATGGATCACTTTTCAATCAAAAGCTTTTTGTTGGGCATTGGTTGCCTAGACAGTAAGAACCACAATTGGGGATATGGAACTCCTCATAAGTTGGCCCACTATAGCCAAACTATTTCCTCATTGCCTAGGTAGTTAGAAACTCTTTAAGAACCTGAATAAACAAAGAATCACCCTGATATGAATATGACTGCCACCTTGGAGTGAAATATGTGTGAGACATTGCACGCTTTGGTGGCAAGCCTAGAATTCAATTTTTTGTCATACTGCCTCTTGAAATTGTCAGCTTATCATCATGAGCTAAAGGGGAACTGATGCAATAATAATGTCGATTCCTTGCATTTATGGTATGCATTGTATGCTAATCACTGTACTTTACATACACTATCTCATTTAATTCCTAATTTGAAGATAAGAAAACTGGGGGTTAGATAAGTATCTTTTCTGAGTTCACATAGCTTGGAAGTAGAAGAACAGGGACTCAAAGCTCAGCTTAGAAATGAAGGCTAGAAAGGTAAAGATGAAAAGGTGATGTTTCCTTTTTAAGCAAAGGCATTACATTCATTTAGCTGTATATTACCAAGCACTACTGTGTAAGGCTTTACATGAAGTATATGTTGAAATCCTTGCAACAATATTGTGAGCTTAACCTTATTATTTGCCCCCAACTTCAAGATGAAATAATATATACTGAGAACATGAATTTGAATTTACTTATCCAAGGTCACCTAGTTAGCCAATTGTGAAGCTGAGATTTGAGCCCGGATCTGCTTAATCCCAAAGGTTCTACCTTGCAACTATTATGTATATGTAACCCCAGTGAGCAACTCCTAAGAGCACTGAAACAGTCACATCCTGCAAATGGATTGTTCACATACAAGATGTTGCAATAAAAGGTAGAGAAAGGAAAAGGGAGTAAAATAATGGTCGTGCCTTCCTATAGTCTCACTCATTGGGTCTCAAGTCATCCTATTCAAAGGAATGCTTTATTCCACTCCTTGGGTTAGTGGTTCTGTATACAAGAGAAATGTATTGAGAGCTACTTGCACGGTGGAGGAAATCCCCAAAGGAGAAAATGTTTGAGTATGAATATCGTTCATAACCACAAATAGAGCAGGGCATATAATTCCCTTGCAACAAGATGTAATAGAGTGCCTACTGAAGCAGAAAGACATTGTTCCTTTTCTTTAGGGATCTTAAAGTTACAATTAACTGAAGGAAAGGTTGTGTGTTAGAGACTTTTTAACATAGAAAACCCTAACCACACCCAGTCCCTTTTTTAAAAAGCCAAGTGTTAACATAATACATATTGTATGAATCTGATTAGAAGGAACATAGGCAGAATTTTGCTATTATTATGCATTTTCAATGATCACTTAACTTTTGACATCCATTAGGTCAATTCTTTTTTTTTTCTTTCTTTCTTTCTGTTTGGTACCGGGATCGAACTTGGGTCCTTGCACTTGCGCAGCAGGTGGCGAAACCACTGAGCTAAATCCCCGGCCCAAAATCGCTGAGTTCTGAACATCCTTATAGGGTTGTAGTGTAACTTTTCCATGTATACTTTTTTTTTTTTTTTTTCTACCGGGGATTGAACTCTGGTCCTTGTGTTTGCGAGGCAGGCGGCAGAACCACTGAGCTAAATCCCCAGCCCCCCATTAGGTCAATTCTGAACAACAAAATAATCACAGTTGGTCAGGCTCTAACTTTTTAGGATATTTGTCCTCTGACATATAATGAAGGGAGAATTCTCTGTATCAGTCCTTCACACTGGCAAGTGGGTAAGTCAAGTGCATTTAGCATACAACCTGTCCACTGACTATCTGATCGGCCACATAGCCTTTTGTCTTTCTTTTAATCTTTATAGCGAATGTCTCAGATCTCTGCCACTGAGCCCACCCTCTGCTCCATTGGAAGCCTATACACCAGATAGACACCCAACTCCACAGAAAAACGTCAGAGTAAACTCCTTAAGCTTCCTTCTTCTGCACCTTCAAAGTTCCATGTCCCCTCCATCTCGTTCTTAAGGTCCAGGGAATGTATCTTTCTATGCAAAGTTAATCCACTTTGCCTTTCTGCATTTGCTGTGGATCTCATTCTTCCTGCCCCTTCAGTGACCTTGATCACAATCAGCCTTTCCTCTGTTTGATTTCTGGCTTCTTCCTTTTCACTTCACTGACTGTGCTGTCTTTCAAAATAAAAATATGCACCAATAAAGGAGCTCTGAGGACTGGATGCCTTTTGGTGCTAATTGGCAGGGATTTGAAATACAGGAAAATGAGTTACAACTCTCGTCCCATGATAGAGCTACCTGTGTATAAAACCAATCCATCAGTGAAATGTTTTGATATCTGACATGGTTAGAATGATATGGACATAGTATGTTTCATTTCAGAATCAAATGAAACAATGCATATAAACTCATAGAACAATGTGTATCACCAAACAGTAAATGCTCTAAATGATGACAGTCATAGCTGTGGTGCTATTTGTAGTATTTATAGTGATAACAGCAGGACTAATTGTATGGGATTACTGAATAGAAATACCTTTAAAATGCCCTTTCCTTCTACAAGTACAAGTTTGGACCATTAATCCACTGCCCTATCCACTGACATAGTGTTTTATGCATTATCACTGCATCCAGAATTTCTCCTGGTCTCATTTCCACTCAAATCCTCCTGTGTTTTAGACACACTGAGAAACTTGCCATTCCTGTCATGGACTTTCATGTATTATGACTCTATTCATGCTATTGCATCTATTTTCTATGCTTTCTTCCCTTCTCCAAAAGAACTAGAATGGTTTTCCTTATTCAGTGATGTTTTCCTCACTCCCACCCTACTCTGGGCAGAGTTGATGATCTCACAGTTTCTATGTGTACTGTACAACACTGTAGGTTCAAAATTGTTTCATAGTCTTATACTTAGAACTCCTGAAGGACTAAGGTGAGTTCAGCTTTGTATCACTACTGCCTGAATACTTAGTAATTGCACAATGATTCTGCCAATGGGAAACTACTACGATCTCTTGCCACTGCCCACCAAGTAAAAGAACTCCATGGCTCTGTTAACTAACATTTCGATGACATCATAGGTTCTTTATGTTTCAAAGTTTAAGGCAGTTAAATAGGAACATCACTCTCTTAAACATTCTATAGTTGGGAAATTAATATAATCATTAGTTCCATTCTGTTCAAACAGATGCTGAGAAACCAAACCTTTTAGCTTCTTGAGCATAATGGGCAGGTAGCCTCTTAAAAAATAATTGCCTCCAATAAGGAGAATCCCTTCTCAGACACTCTTCATTCATCTCTCTGTGACGGCCTAAGTGATTTTAGTGATTTCTCATCAAATTGAAAGACAACTTTGCCATCTTACTTGTTCAATGTGTATGAAGCCACTTAGTGAATTTGGAGGCAGTAATTATCATCAGCTTACACTTTCATTCAAGATGCAAAGCATAGCTTCAGGATTTAGCAAAGAACTGCAGTCAAGAGAATCAGATTGGCTGGAGCTCAATCTTTTTGGCAGGGTCAGGGGTATGATGCTGGGAGACAAGAAAGTAATTGAAGAAGAACGAAAAATGCAGAATTGTCTTAGACAAGGGCCTGGAATTATTGCTTACTTTTGAGGTTGACAACCTTGTGACAGCTAAAGGTTTGGTGACATCTTAGTCATTAGCTATAGATATCTTAAAGGCCTTGCTTTCCTTTTCTTACATGGAAATCAGATCTTTTCTTCTAAAAGGGAATTTTCTATTTATATCTCAATTTGTTGGCAACCTCAGGTTTAAAGGTGACCTAAAAGGTCAGTTTGTTCAAATGTTCCCTTTTATTTTATTTTTTGCTTGAATTATTGCAATACTTCCATATTCTATCTTGGACATGGTAAATAAGTTTTCAGCTCAGCTGCTGCTTAAATATTTGACCAAAGGCACAATATTTAACCTCTTTCTGCCACCATTTACATAAAATAGTTATCCTATTAGTACCTACCAAAGGGACCTTTGTGAATATTCAATAGGAACAGACAGAGGGAAGTTGACTTTAATTATAATTAATTTATTTACTATCTCCTTATACTCCTTCTCCCTGCTATGGGACCATGCTCAAAAAGCTCAGTGCCTTCTGTTAGTTTAAAACATTCATTAATGTCCTCAAGAGTCTTGAAAAGTTTCATTCTATGACCTGACATCTCCTGATCATTCTTTCTTTTAAGAAAGTGAGCTGGGCATAATGGTGCATACTTATAATCCCAATATTCTGGATGCTGAGGCAGGATCACAGCAAATTTGAGGCTGGCCTAGGCAGTGAGTTCAAGGCCAGCCTGAACTATATAGCAATTCCCTGTCTCAAAAAAAGGAAAAACAAAAGAACAACAACAACAAAAAGAATGTGAGTGCCAGGGTTCAGTCAAGAGCAAGTAGGGTGAAAGATATTGCACATAAATATCAGTTAATATCCATTGTCTGAAGATTCTCATGTATAAGTAATACTACACATTGAATGAGCAATCCGACAGACTAAAGCCTGGCTTCAAAATAGTCATCTGCTAGTACCATGCTGTTTTTATCATGTAGCTCTATAGTATAGTTTCAAGTCAGGGATTGCCTTTGTTGCCCAGAACTGTTTTTGCTAGTCTAGGTCTTTCTGGTTCCAAATGAATTTATGACTGTTTTCTCTAGTCCTGTGAGGTATGCTATTGGTATTTTGATTGGGATTGGATTAAATTTGTATAACGATTTTGGGAGTATGGCCATTTTTCTATGTTTGTTCTTCCTGCTCATGAGCAAGGGATGTCTTTCCATTTTCTGATACCTTCTTTGATCTCTTTTTTCAGAGTACTGTAGTTTTCAATGTAAAGATCTTCTATTTCCTTTGTTAGACTGATTCCCAAGTATGTCCTTTTTTTTCAATGCTATTGTGACAGGTGTTGTTTCCCTAATTTCTCTCTCAGTAAGTTTGTTATTTATGTACAGAAATGTTATTGATTTTTGAGTGTTGCCTTTGTACTCAGCTATGCAAGCAAACTTGGTTATTAAATCTAGAAGTTTTTTGGTGGAGTTTTTGGGGTCTTGTATGTGCAGCATCATGTCATCTGCAAATAATGATAGTTTAACTTCTTCCTTTCCTATCTTTATTCCTTTTATTACTCTCTACTCTAATTGTTCCAGCTAATGTTTCCAGGATTATATTGAGTAGGAGTGGTGATAGTGGACATCCTTGTCTTGTTCCTGATTTTAGAGTGAACTCTTTCAGTTTTTGATCATTTAGTATCATACTGGTTGTTGGTTTGTCATGGATGGCTTTTATCAGATTGAAATAAAGACCATTTATCCCAATTTTCTCTGGGGTTTTATCATAAATCAGTTTTGGACATTGTCAAATACTTTTTCTGCGTCTATTGAGATGGTCATGTGAATTTTGTCCTTATCTCTGTTAATATGGTGTATTACATTTATATATTTGTGTGGCTTGAACCATCCCTGCATCCCTGGGATGAATCCTACTTGCTCATAGTGTATAATCTTGATGATTTGCTGCATTCTGTTTGCCAGTATCTTATTGAGGATTTTTGCATCTAGGTTCATTAGAGAGATTGGCCTGTAGTTCTCTTTTTTTGGTTGGATCTTTCTCTGGTTTTGGTATCAGGGTAATACTTGCTTTTAGAAATGACTTTTGGAGTTTTACTTCCTTTTAATTTCATTAAAGAGTTTCAGAAGAATGGCATTAGATCTTCTTTAAATTCTTGTAGAATTAAGCAGTGAATCCATGAGGACCTGGGCTTTTCTTTGTTGCTAGGTTTTTAATTACATCTTCAATTTCATTGAGTGTTATTGAGTTATTTAGAATTTTTATATCTTCTTGATTCAGCTTTGGTAATTCATATGTATCTAGGAATCTATCCATTTCTTCTGTTTTCCATCTTATTAGAATAAAAGTTCTCAAAATAGGTATTGATGATCTTCTGGATTTCTGCAGAATCCCTTGTGATTTTACCCTTTTCATTGGTAATTGCATGGATTTGAGTCTTTTCTTTCTTTTTTCTGATAAAGTAGATGAAGGGTTTATCAATTTTCTTTAATATTTCAAAGAACCAACTCTTCAATTTGTTGATTGTTTGCATTGTTTTCTTAGCCTTGATTGCATAAATTTCTGCTCTATTCTTTATAATTTTCTCCTTTGTATGAGCCTTGAGCTTGACATGTTCTTCTTTTTCTAGAAGTTTTAGATTCAACATTAGGTTGTTTATTTGAGCTCACTCTGTTTTCCTGATGTGAGAGTTCACGGCTGTAAATTTTCCTGGAGGACTGGATTCATTGAGTCCCATAAGTTCCAGTATGTTGTATTGGCTTTATCATTTAACTGTAGAAATTATCTAATTTATTCTTCAATTTTGTTTGTGACCCATCAATTGTTCAGGTGTTATATAATTTCCATGTGCTTATGAATTTTTTGTGATTTCTTTTGCCATTGATTTCCAATTTCATTGCACTATGGTCTGATAATATGCATGGGATAATTTCAGTTCCTTTGCATTTACTCAAACATGTTCTAAGAGCTAGTACTCAGCCACTTTATCTTTGACAAAGGGGCCAAGCACCTTCACTGAAAGAAATATAACTTCTTTAATAAATGGTGCTGGAAAAACTGGCTTTCCACATGCCAGAGGCTAAAACTAGACCCATGTCTCTCACTATACACTAAACTAAAGTCAAAATGGATCAAAGATCTAAATATTAAGACAGAAACACTAAATTGGATAGAAGAGAGAATAGGTGGTTCTCTTGAAGACATAAGTATAGGGAAAGACTTTATGAACAAAACCCTGATCACATGGGAAATATTAAAGAATCAGCTACTGGGATCTTATTAAAAAGATTTTTCACAGCAAAAGAAATCAACAACAGAGTAATGAGACAACCAACAGAATGGAGAAAAATTTTCACCAGCTGTTCCTCAGACAAAAGACTGATTTCTAAGATATATAAAGAACCAAAAAAAGTCAACCTCCTCCAAATTTAAAGACCCAGTCCAAAAATGGGCATCTGAGATGAATATACACTTCGCAGATGAAGAAGTAGAAACAGCAAATAAATGTGTGAAAAAATTTTCAGCATCATTTGCATCTTTCAAGAGATGCAAATTCAAACAATGTTGAGATTCCATCTCACTCCAGAATGAATGGCTATTTTCAAGAAATCAACCAATAACAAATACTGGTGGGGCTGTGGGGAAAAAGGAACACTTCAACAATATTGGTTGGTGTGCAGACTGGTGCAACCACTGTGGAAATCAGTGTGGAGATACCTCAAAAAACTAGAACTAGAGATTCCATTTGACCCAGCTGTCTCCCTTCTCAGTATCTTCCTGAAAGCATTAAAAACATGATTCCACAGTGATATATGCACACCCATGTTCAATGCAGTACAGTTTGTAATAACTGAATCTTGGAAACAGCCCAAATTTCCATCAGCTGATGAATGAATAAAGAAGATTTGTTTTTTTTTTACAATGGAGCACTACTCAGTCATAAAGAAGGATAATCTTGAGACATTTATAGCTAAATGGATGCACCTAGAGGCTGTACTCTTAAGTGAAATAAATTGGATACACATGTATAAATATTGCATTGCTTCTCTGGTGTGAGAAACTGAAAGTGTAAATAAGGACGAAACTGTATAATAGATACTGTGAAATAGGAACAAAATGTTCAAAGGGAAAAGGGTACAAGGCAGGGTGGGGAAAGAAGGAAGGGAATAGAAAATGAGAAAAGAAAGAAAAAAGTGGAAACAAAGCTCTAGCAAATAAGAAGGGAAGAGGGGTAGAAAAGGGGAAGGGAATGGAAAAAATAAGAATCAAGATATATCAGGTACACATACAAATTCCATGAAATGAATGTGATCATTATTTCTAAACTATACCAATAAACTTAATGATAAAAATATCATCATCTGAATATTTTTAAGAGAGTCACTTTAATTTCAGTACCTACTTTGATTTTTCTGTTGCAGAGACAAATACTTTATCTTGGGGAAAAATTCTTTTTTAGAGATCTACACTACAAATTTTTAAAAGGTTCTTTAGTTTGGTATACCAAATCCTTTTTTTTTTTAACCTTCTTTTTTCTACATTCTCACTTTCTTAAATCAACTAGAATGTTTATATTTTTTTAGTCTCAACCTTATTGATATTTGTGGCCAAATATCTTTGCTATAAGGTGTTCTCTGCATTGTGGGGTGTTCTTCAGTGTTTCAGCTCACTTACCTTTGACATTCACGTAGCAGGTCACCCCTTCCCAGTGTGACAACCAAAAATGTCTCCAGAATTTCCACATGTGCCCTGGGAGACAAAAACACTTGTGTCACTGACTTAAAACATTTTCTCCATTTTATAGCCTTAGGGCCAGAACATGGAGGAAATGCTCTGTTTTGGAAAGAGGAAAAAAAATATGGGAAATGTCAGATTTCTCCCCAGAATGACATTGAGTCAATCCCATTGGTACTGCACATAATTTTGTTATGTTTATCTAAGTGCAAGAACTTGGGTTTACCTTTTTCCCTATTAACTGATGTCTCTTTTCATTAGCTTCTTCCTCATTCAGACATAGATTATGCTTGTACTTTAATTTCTACTGTAGGATCTCAGATTAAACATCTGGGCTGGAGATGAAAGGCAACATTCCACATTTAACATTCCACGTTCAAGATCCATGCTTGACTTCTTTGGAGCCCTGCTCTGGCCATAAGACGTAGGCCAAATGGATCATTGCACTGATTCACCCTCTGGCCTTACATTTGTTCAGTTAGTGCAGGCAATGGAAAGCCCTGGCAAGGAGTTAGAGGACAGGGGAGAGAGAAAGGTTGGTGTTCCTCTCGTATCAGTGGTCTTTCTCTCATGCTGCAGCTCTTGCTAGGTTCCATTAAAAACTATCTCCCTTTATCCTTCCACGTTATGTGAGATAGCAAATTACTACCCTTGCTTATCCACTGTATCAAACCCTCTTCAGTTTCCCCCTTGAATGTGGTATCTATTTTCTTCTAGGACTCTGCTCATATCAAATAACCCTTCTCTCTCAATGACCCCAAATAACCTTCGATAACTTGTTTTTGTCAAGTTATTTATTACAGGTTTCTGGCGAAATTCATACCCCACTATCTATAACTCTGATTCAGGAACTTTCTGGTCAAACCTTAGCATTATTGTGTATAATAAAGAAAAGGCAAACAATTGCTCTATCTTTTCCAATACAAAGAATGTGGTGACTCCCCCCATCCTTGTTTCTGCAGGAAGAGATAAAGGAGGGCTCCTGTTTCCTTTAGAGTGCTTTTAACCAAGCAATAAAAATCCTGGGGAGAGGAACAGTCATCTTTCTTGACTTGATGTGATCATGAGGTTCAGTATGTAATGATGATCATGTCAACTTCATCAAGTATTCTCTGCCTGCCATACCTGAGGACCTAGACTAGTTGCTGGGTATGGAGAGGCAGGATGTAGTATGCACTTTGGTTCCTCTTCCCACATTAAAGAAACTCAGCTCAACATGAAGTCTGTGGGAGGATACTTTGGATACTTTGATTTTTTGTTTGTGTTTTAAAGATTTTAAATAATCTTTCTCTATGCTCTACTATCATTAATCTCTACTATCTCTACTATCTCTATTCTCTACTCTCATTAACCATTGGTCCCTCTCCTTTTTCCATGTTGTTAGTTGTAGAATCCTGGAAATACTCCCCCTAAAGCAATACTATCAAATAGAAACATGACGTGACCCACATGTGTAAATAATGTGTAAAAACTATCAAATAGTGTGTAAACATGTGTAAATACTATCAAATAGAAACATAACATGACCCACATTAAAAAGCTAAAGAAAAACAGATAAACTTAACTTTAAAATATATTTTACCTAATCCAATCTGTCCAAAAGATCTTTTCAACATTTAGTCAATATAAAATTATTTCAGTGAAACAGTGGATCTTTCAGATGCTAAGTCTTTGAAATCTGAGATATAGTTTACACTTTTGGTATATTTCAGTACAGGTACCAAATATTCATTGGAAATACTTAGTATTTCAATTTCATCAAATTTATAGTTAAAAAATAGATCTGCCTTACTCAAGTTGTTCCAAACACACTCAAAAGTTTCTCAATAACTGAATTGAGTACTGGAGTTTACATTTAATTTAAAAATAATTAAAATTTTAAGCTGATTAAATATTCAGTTGCTCAGTCACATTAGCATAATCCAGACAAGATCGGGCATGTTCAGGGCCATATGGCCATCGTTATTAGCTCCATTTCAAGTGCTCAAGAGCTTCATGTTGCTAGTGGATACTGTCTTGGATTATCCAGGTGTAAATTATCTCCAGAATTCATTTCTTTCCTTACCTCCCTAATAAAGCCTGAGATGATGGCTTTTCCATTGGTTTTGAGATTATTAAACATATTTTCCTAGCTAACTTCTTTGTCTTTGATATTTTGCTCCCTCATTGAGCCTGTTGTCTTCACTGATCCCAGAAGAATTTTAGTAAAATACATATCTGGCCATACTACTTTTTTGCTTCTGCAATCATCGGTGTCCACTGTAGGCTGCAAGATAAAGTGTGAGTTTGTGATCCTGGACTGCTACACTCTTTCTGACCTGGTCTCTTTTAATCGCCCCTGCCTCTTATTCTGCCAATCCTGATTTGTCCTGTGCTTTAGAAGTGCAAGACTGATCCATTGTCTAGGAGTTCCGTGTAAAAGCAACCCTCCATTAATTCTCCTGCATTGAGTTCTCCCAAGTCCTGCTCTTTCTTCAAAGCTCAGTTGGAATGCCATCTTCTACAAGAAGGATTCACCTAGCACTTCAGCCAGGCAGCATGTTTATTCCCTCTTTCAAATCTCAAATAAGACATGTTTCCCACTGAATTATCTTCAGTTTTGGTCATTTGTCTCATGAACTACACTCAAAGCTCATAGCACGGGTCAGCAAACTGCAGCCCATGGGCCAATTTGAGTGTTTTAGGAAATAAAATCTCATTGGAACACAGCCCTGATCATTCATTTATATATTGCCTATTGCTACATTCATGCTCCCATCACACATTTGGATAGTGTCAACAGAGAATGAATGACACACACAGCCTAAAATACCAATTCTCAGGCTTTTCATAGAAAAAGTTGACTTACCTGTGTCCTAGAGGACGGGGGCTCTGCCTCATTCAATGCCTGGCATGTGGCAAGAACTCAGGAAATGTTTGTGCAATTGAAGGACACATGTGCTGATTGAAATTAAATTGATGAGTTGGTATTTTTGTCGGTAACTGATAAGTTTTTTTGAGCACAAGAATCTTCTTTAGTGTCTGTTTAGAATTCTCTAAGATAGCTACCTTATCACCTTCATTTCATTACCTTCATTATTTTTAATACTACGTACCACCTACCATTGTAAGTGCAATTTCTACGTGATTTTACTCGTGTCTCAAGGACATAAATTGATTAAATCCCTAGAAGTTGAATGCCTCTAACACAAAATTAAATGGTAGAAGCTGTGAATTCAAGTCTTGGCTTGATGTTTGGCCTAATTGGTTACTATGGATAAGACACTTGACCTAACTTGTTAGTGCTATTTTCTGATTCTTTACTGCAAATTACAGTATCCCACCTTCAAGTTATTGCTTGAAGTGTGTGTGAATGCAATATGCAGTTTTATCATGGGTATTATGAACTTAGCATAGAGTTTCCTAAAATAAAGAAGCTATTTTTCCCCCACAGAGAATGGATAAATAAGCACCATATGCCCTGATTTTAAACTTTGCTTAGAGTCACCCCCCATTAATGAAAGTTTCCTGTTTGGGGTAGGATATTGGTGATCATTAATACTTTCATGCTAATTGGATAGTAACACTAAAAGGACACTTGGCCATCACTTTGAATGTCACTTTGAAACTGGTATTTAGAAATAAAACCTTTGGAAGTGACTTCCAAACTAGAGCTTTATGAGTGAAGAACTTGGAAAGCAAGAAGCTAGAGATCTCACAGAAAGCTCTGGAGGCTTCACAATATGAGGTAAAAGTAGAGGAGATACAGGGAGGAGGCCTTTCAATCCCATAGTGCCTGGAGGTCTACAGTAACTACCCCACCCCCAATCTTATAGCTTAAGTTTTAAGACGTATTTTTTTCTCAGAATTCTTATGGTCCAGGACAAATTCCACTTATTTAGCATGAGTAAATACTTTTTATATATTTTGCTTATATTGTCTCTCAAATGCACAATAACTTACTGAGGTAGGTATTAAAATCTTCAGTTTATAGATAAGGACCCTGAACCTGCCCCAGATTACATAACAAGCAAGTGGCAGATTTGGGCTTTAAAACTATTTTAGGAGTCCATCCTTCTAACTACTAGAAAAATTGGTATTTTCTGAGATGAAAACAGTGAGACTTTGGGGGCAAATAAGGTACCTATACTGTGCTTTGAAATATTTTACCTTTCTCATTTGAAATACGTCCTAGAGCTAGTGGAAATCAAACACATGATTTAGCCATAAGAAGTTAAACAATTTGCCCAAGTTAGCTCGCCAAGTTAGTGGAACTTACACAGTACTCAGGCCTCCTGACACCAGGTCAGCTGTTCCCTAGATTATGCTCCAAACCATGTTTCTGGTTGACCATAACCAAGTGTGCATACATTTTATTTTATTGTAATACTCATTTTGAGTATTAAAGAAAAGGGAAAAGATAGTGTTCCAAATATAAACAAGGGATCATTTATGTTTCCCAAATCTATAGGGACATCAGCACATACCGAATTGCCTACTTAAAGGTTCGGTTGCAGATTATTTGGGCTACTAGGGGCACATTTCTAAACCTCTCTGAGCCTTAATTTCTTATCTGTAAAATGAGAAACCTGAGATAGATGAAGTCTAAGGTGCTTTCAGGTCTTACCATTTGTTATATTATTAATATTATTTTAGGAGTATGAGTCAGAGGTGCTAGGACCAATTGAAGAAGATGGATTTGGGTTCAAATGAGAAATTCCTTTTCAAAACATTTTTAAATTGTCATATAACATTACATATATTTATCATGCACAACATGATGCTTTGAGATATACGCATTGTGGAATGGTTAGATGTAGCGTATTAACAAATTCATTGCATAGTTCTTATGTTTGTGATGAGAACACTTAACATTTCTTCTCTTTGCATTTTTCAAGAATTCTCTTTCACCCTGGTACAACCTTGCTAAAATGGATTGGGCTAGCTTAAATGGTGGTAAGTTTTTCGTCACTGGAGATAACCAAGGAGAAATGACAGAATGGTGGGAAAGTCATAGATGTTATTCAGATACTAAATTAATGATTGAATTACAGTTATGATTCAAGGTTATTTCTGTACTTCACACTCTGTGGGAAATCTGGAATGTAGAAGTTTCTCAGCATAACCACACAATTTGGCCCTGTGGTCGACTGTGAGTCCCAGTGAGGAGTCTACGTAATGTGCTAGAACTGGACAGGTAAGGCTTACCACATGGCCTCTATCTTGAATGTCACAGATGAGAGGTAGCAAGCTGTGGCTCAAAGGCCAAATCAAGCCCACCATCTTTTTTTATATAAAATTTTACTGGAACACAGCCACACCCATTCACTTCCATATGGTCTGTGGCTACAGTTGCATTACTACAGCAGAACTGAGGAGTTGGGACAGATACCATCTCCCCCAGAACCCAGTTACTTAATATCTAATTCTTTGTAAGGAGAGTTTGTCAGTCTTTGTTGTAGACAAACATGTACATTGATAACTTCCTTCCAGTGGCATAAGGCAATACACATAATTACTTCTTGAAGAAGGATCAGACATTTTAGAAAAATTAATTCTTTGGATAAGAAGAGATCTTAGAGGTTATAACTGTCCATCCATTCTCTTTATATTTCCTCTGAGTATCTCGGAAACACCACTGACATTTTTTAATAAAGAAAAACATGCTTGATCCCTTTGGAGAAGTGGCCAGGTTGTGAGAAATGTAGCTGAAAACTTAAGCAGAAGTGAGAGACCCACACGTAGCCTTTGCATTCTAAAGAGATTAGGAACCACTGATCTTCATGCCACTGTTGGAATTTCAAATAAAACAAGTCTGGACTCTATCTGGCCCTTGCTGACGACATCAATCTGTAAGATAGTCTCCAGGTGAAAAGGGTTTAGGACCTGTCACCTTCCCATCCTGAAGGAGGAAAGCCCAGTGCCTGTGTCCATGCTTTACCACCCTGGCTGTATACTTAAGTCCTGGTAAGTGGGACGCTATGGTCCTCAATTACCAGTGTTACTGGGAATATGGAAGGATAACCAGAACCACCTGCATCACTTTTAAGAAACTATCATAAGAGCCTCATGAAGTTCTCACCATACAGTTGAAATTCTCAAGATAAATATTACTGACCGATTGACTTTTTGTACAACCTATTGTCAATCTGGAGACGATTACAACATGTGATTAATGATTTCCAAAATATTCTTTGCACTTACTTCTTCAAAGCCTGGATCCTCTATTTTTAAAATGCAATGTGAGTTAGACATTATGACAGTAGGAGTCCTGAATATTCTTCTGATAACCTTTTTAAAGTTTCCTTGGAGGAAAAAACGCATTTGTTTTATGTTTTAATTTTGATATGATTTCAGATTTCCAAAAAGTCACAAGAAAGTCCTCCACAGTACATTCTTGTTTGTATTTTTATAATTAAAGATCACACTAGAATAAATAATGTGATGCATATATATTTTCATACTGTTGAAAGTAAGTACATGTATTTTCAAGTATAACTTTGATAAATATTGTCAGATTTTCTTCAGAAGGGTTGGAGCAATTTGTATTCTCACCAAAGATCTATGAGATTGCCTGTTTCTTCACAGACACATATACAGAGTGTGTTATACTTTTTAATTTTTTCCCATCTGATATCTGAGAAATGGTATTTAGTGTGATTTTACTCTGTATGTCTTATTATGAGTCAAGGTAAGTATTTTTCCATAAGCTCAGAGACATTTTAGTATCCTTTTGTGATCCATTGTCATATTTTTTGCCTGTTTTCTATTACAATTTGTTCTTCTCCCTCAAACTTTAATAATTCTTAAATGCTTAAGGAGACATATGCTCACCCTGATTTGAACATTACAATGTTAACATGTACTGAAACATCACATGGCATCCTATTAATGTGTACATTTTTATTAATTAAGATATATTTTTTAAAAATAAGAATTCTTCATTTATTAGGGATAATAGCCATGTATTTATCACACATTTCAGATATTTCTCCCGGTATGTCTTTGTTTTTTGATGAGTTGTGGAGTTTTTTTGGCCTGCATTAATTTTTTTATTATGCAGTCAGGTTTAACAATCATTTGTTTTACTGTATCTGGCCTTGGAGTTTTAGTTTACCTTTTTTTTTCTTTTGGTACTGGGAATCGAACTCAGGACCTTGTGCTTGCAAGGCAGGCGGCGGCACCACTGAGCTAAATCCCCAGCCCTTGGCCTTGGAGTTTTATTTAGGAGATCTCTTTTCACAGCCAGCTTTAAGAGAAATTCACTCATGTTTTCTTTCAGAGCTTGATAAGTTTCATTGAGCAGTTACATTTTTTATCTATTTGCTATTTATTCTTATTTATGGTATTGGTTGTGGACCTAATTCATCTTTTTTCAAATGGCTGTCTTCCTGTCACCATCAAAAAGTTCATCTTTGCTCATTATTTGTGATATCACCTTTATTATAAACGAAAGTTCCAAATGTACTATGGATCTATTTCTGAACTTTATCTTCTGCTTGACTGATCTCTATTGTTATGTCAGTTCCTTGCCTTCTTTGTATCAATATTTTTCCTCACTTCCCCACAGATTTGTTATGAAACAGTTGGCAAAATTATATGTATGTTGGGGGTACAACATGATGCTTTGATATTTGAAATGATTACATCAAGCTCATTAGGCAGGAAGCATTCTCTTCCTTTGTGTGTATTACAGATAAAGGGAAACATTAGCAAAATGGAGAGAATCTGGAGGAGAAACCCAGAAATGTCAGGCGATCAGGAAAGTTCTGAGGAATAGTTGAAAGATCCAGGGATACCAGAAGTAAAGAAGAGACAACTTGAGACTCTTACCTGTCTTTTCATAAATGAGTGTAAGGAATGCACCGTATCTCTACAAAGCAGAAGAAGAAGCAATGGGAAAATAAAACAAGGGTACAGCTATTGATTCATCTTGCATTTCTCAGTTTCATTTGACCAAAGAGTGTGGTGGGAGGACAAGGAGGGACAGAGGGCAAATGAAGGGAAAGACTATAATGAAGCAATGGCAGATTGACCACGCAAGAGGCTGTTGGTGCAGCGATAGGTGAAAGGTGATGGTGGTTTGACCTAGACTCTGGAACAGCGGTGATGAACCTATGGCACGCAAGCTGCAGCAGACTGTTTGCATCATCAGAAGCTCTGAAACATTCGCCATCACTGCTCTAGAGTGATACTGAAGGTGATGAAAAGTGGCTGAATTTAGAGTATATTTTATAGGCGTAGTTAATGAGATGTAATGATGGATTGGATGGGGCTGGATTGGGAAATAAAGGTAGTGTAAGAAAGAAAGATGAAATTTAGGTTTGGGGATTGAACAACTGGACATATTGTGGTGTCATTCACTGAAACAGGGAATTTGGGAGAAGCAGGATTGGTTAGAGGTGGGATAGAGAATCCGAAATTCTCTTACTGTCATGTTGATTTTGAAATGTCTATCAGACATTGAGGTGGAGAGGAGATTCAGTATGCAGTTGACAGTTGGCTTTATGAATATGGAAACAGCAACAAATCAATACTGGAGCTACTGATTGTTCACAGATTTATCCTGTATGTATTTTCAGAAGTTTACCTGAGAACTAATCATTTAATTACTACATATTGTGCAGTTTCTATACTAAAGAAGCCTCTCTAGTCTGGTTTGGGAAGCAGAAAGCCATTATAGAACAACTCAGCAAGCAAAATTAAGTAATTAAAAACTGATGTAGTCAAAATAATAAGTACAAATAAAAACCCCAGAAGGTAGAGATCATTGAAAACTGCAGTAAAAGGTGGCTTCTTGCAGGAGACAGCATTTCTTCTGGGCCTTGGGAACTATGCCCAGGGAGAGAGAAAGGGTGTGGGCAATTAAAAGCCCTGGTAAAACATAGTGCCATGTTAGTTTTTTGTGAGAATGTGCTACAATGACTTTGACATTTCCTAAGAGTGCCCTGGGTGCTGTGCTCCACTTTGTTTTGAGATGGAAATGCCCCAGGTTTGCGGTGGTATTTGCTCTTGGTGGAGGGAGGTGGGCAGTAGAGTGACTTTCAAGGAATCTTGAGTATTTGTGGCCCGAATGACCTATCTCGAAAACCATAGATAAATTCTACCTTCCAGGATCATCCGCTCTGCCTGGGCCAGGATTCTGGATGGTTTCTTCAGCATCAGAACAACTCAGATTCTCAGGTGAAGAAGCTATGGGAGGAAATACAGATGTGCACAGGAGAGTGCGTGGGGAGAAAAGCATATCCTACACTTGCAAGTGTTGACAGGGGCCGTTGTGAGTGCACTGTGGATGTCGACAGCAGCTTGTGTGTTTCTGCTGAGGCAAATGCCATCAACAAGAGCACAAGCTGTACTATTCCAGGAAGCCACCATAATCTGGCTGTGCCGCTTGCTCTTTTTACCTTGTGATACATTCTTTCAAGTCAATTGGCATTGTCCAGCTCCTAATTTGTTCTGTGCAGCCCTACCAGGAGATAGAACTCAACTTCTCTCGTCTGCCTTGGCTTTCTTCTCTACCCCTGCTAAAGGCTTGCTCTACAGCATCACTTTTCAAACTTTGCCTTTGGGAACCCCCAGGGTTCTGGGTTGCAGGGTACTAGGAAGGGATGAGGAGGGTAAAGGACAGAGGTATCTGAGTAGGATGAAATGTCACTTCCTTGTGTACACCAGCTTGGCATTTCTTTTTTTTTTTTGTATATCCTTTTATTGGTACATTTTAGGCATATAATATAATGACATCCATCATCGGAAACTGGCACCTGTACATAATCTCTCTTGGTTCTTATTTTTCCCCCTTTCCCTGCCCTCCCTTCAACCCCTCCATCCCTCCCTCTTTACAAAGACTTTGTTTCCATTTTTTCATTTTCTCATATTAATTCCTTTCCCTTCTTTCCTTTCCCCTACCCCTCCCACTTCCCCTTTGCCCCTTTTCTTTCTATTTCACATTATCTATTATACCTTTTAGTCCTTATTTACACTTTCAGTTTCTCACACTAGAGAAACTATTCGGTATTTACACATGTGTGTCCTGTGGCATTTCATTGTTTTATTTTTCAAATTCCACATGTGGTTACAGCTACATTAAGTTTGAAGTTTGCTGCTCTGAAAAGTAAAAATAATAGGTTCAAACTCCAAATATCATTAGGCTTGCATTAAATTGGGAGATTTTATTTCAGAATTGTTTCTGACTGCTAGTGAAATATACGAACATGTTTATTTTTATTAGGTGAGTTTTATAGCCGAAAAATATGAGTTTTATGAGTAGAATAAGCTTTCAAAATAAATAAAAAAATAGCTAGAAGACAATTAATTAAATTAATTGGATTAGGTAATTGAAGAACATTTTGGAAAAACAGTGTTGTGATCTATGGATCTTGTTTTTCTTAGTCTCCTTCTTCATTTACAGCCATTTGTTGTGTACCCACTGTGTGCTGATCATCATGCTCCGCCCCGGGCCCCAGGATTGTACCAGGCACAGAACTTGTAAGCATTTGTGTTTCAGTCAGTGTCAGCCAGCCAAGATCTTTAGTAGTGACTCAACATCCTTGCATTTCCTCTAGGATTAAAAGTGGGAGGGGAAAATGGAGAGTTGTTAATCACAGAGCATAAACTTTGAGTTAAGCAAGATTCATAAGCTCTAGAGACTGATTTTGCAACATTGTGGTTGTAGCCAACAATGATGTGCCGTACGTGTAAAAGCTTATGAAGAAGGCAGATCTCATGTTGTGTTCTTACCACAGTAACATTTGTAAAAATTAAGTGTTTAAGTCCTAACATTTGCAGAATTCAACTGGCCCAACACATTTTCCAATCATTCAATTTTCATTTGTCATTCCAGCCACTTAGCATAGGATTAATTAGATTGTAGAGCATAGCAGATTCCCCATTTCCAAGTCCCACTTTAGATTGGTAGACCAGAAGTCCAATCTAATCTTGCATTTAAAAGTACAATTCATTCAGTCAATTTAATGAAAGCCATCAGTCATTTTTATTCTTAGATTCCTCCTTCAATGTATGTTTATATTTATGTTTATCGTAATTTTCTAAAGTGATCTCAGTTTTCTTTATTTCAAGTATAATGTCTCAACTATCTAAAAATAAAACAAAGTGTTTTAAAATGGTTTAAAAATAGGAAACAGTGATACTTCCTCAGATATCAATATGAAAAAAATCACTTGGCATTTATTACTTTATATATGTATTTCCTCAAATTCACCAGATGTTTTAATCCACAATTGAGAGTATTTATGTAAATTTGAATGTATAGATTATACATATACAAATTTCCATTTCTATAACATACATCTGTCATTAATTTTGCACCAAAATGAATGTCTACTTTTTCAAATTGATTGGTATCAATAAATAATTTTTGAGACTTTTCGTGATACCATTACATAGTAGTACTTTTATCAACATTTGTCCTATTCAAAAGCTGATATTTCAATATTTACTCAAAAGTGATGTGGGGTGTTTTATACTTTACAGTCTGAAGTAAAATTGTGAGACTATAAAGAAACTTTTTCCAAGGCTAAAATTATTTGAATGTAGTTCAGTGAGAAAGATGGTCTCAAAAATTGAATATTCATCTGTTTCTGAAGTTACCACAGTATACCTCAAGCAAGACTAAATGGGAACTGTTTCTTCCGATATGCTTATATGGCATAGATTCAAATTGCAAAGAAGGCTTTTAAAAATAGGATGTGTGTATTTCTACAGAAAGAACCTAAGTCAAATTGACAAAGCAGCAAAGCACACGAAGTCTTTAGAGAGGAATCCTGTTAATGATTCTCTTGTTATGAATGGGGAAGATTTAAATAATGCAGCTGGTTTGAACTGGGTACATCCACACACCCCATAGACATATATCCATACACACACAATAGATATAGGTATGCAGAATAATCACTGCTGAAGAATTATGGTTAAAAATGCCATTGATCAAAGAATGATTGACTCCAAATAGTGATTATGTTCATCTTCCCTGGGAAATTGGTGGACAGTGACTTACACAAGTCAGGTGCAGCTGACATATGACAGGTAACAGCCATGCCTGGAGGAACTGTGACAGTGAAATAGTATTTTATGTGAACATATAGTGCCACATCTGGAGAATTTAGCTGTCCCTGAGACTGATGTGAATGGTACTAATAAACTCAGGAAAAAGGATTTGAGCAGATAAATTAGAAGCGCAGTGCTTACTGTTTACCTCCAATACTTTTTCCTTATTAGAGAGATAAGGATATTTTAAGTGAATGAAAACATTTGAATTCTGGAGGAGTCAGGTTTCAGACTGTGTCTTAAGTCTAAATGTGGTAATGTGTCCCTCTCTGTGGAGGGTCACCTATGGAACTGACTCCTTTCTGGAACTTACACAGAAATGATGGTACATGCTGCACTAAAGTTGGCATTAGGGTTCAGAGTATGGATTTTTTTTTCTTTTTAAAATGTGCTTTTTGATTCCAAACCAGACTCAGTGCTGCCACCGCACCTGGCATTGAATCCAAAGAGCAATTCTGCTGCACAAAAGCAAATGTAGCTGCTGTAGCTGTGCTTTTGTAAAAGTGATGCTGGTTTTCTTTTTCTGAAACATTGTGGAATAAAGGCTTCATGGGAACTTCAGGCCCTCATCATCAGCCAGTCAAGAAGGACATGCATATTGATGCTTGTGGTTACCAGGAGATTCCCAACAGTGACATCCTCAGATAACTGAGGCACTCTCTTCACAGTCTTGAACTCAGGTGCTAAGGCATAAACTGGGCCTCTAAAGTGGATTCAGTGGGTAGTGCTCCTCTGGGTTTCAACCAGTAGGCTGTGGGTCTGGAAATCCTGAAGGTTTTGTCTAAACTGCCAAGAGCCCCCCCCCCCAGGAAAATAAGTATGTGATAATGACTAGCCAGAGTACAGTTGAGTGACACAGAATGGACCCAGTAAACATGAGGCAGTACCCCCCACCCCAGCAAACTGGATGCTCATCTAGACCCAGTTTCAGCGTGCTTATTGTAGGCTTTGTTGCCAAATCCTATAGTGTGGAGAACTGACTTGACTAAACCAAAATTTTCTCTAGTATAAAAGTGAGGCTCATGGTATTTTTCTCCCCTGGCTTTAAAGAGTGAATTGTGTTAGCTAGAGGCACTTGGAAATCCAGGCTGTGTTTATTTCTCAGGTTTAAAAATAACTTAAACCTATGTAGGAGTTAATTAATTTGGCTCCACTCCACTTACATTTTAGCTTCTTGCGAGAATAGCTTGACCCCTCATACACTCTGTTTGTAGTTGTAAAGAGAACTCCCAACAGAATGAAGAAAACCGCACTCAGATTGTCTGAGTTTGACTCACTGAACAAGTTATCAGAATACCCCTTCTGTTAAGGACAAAAACATGGATTGTACTATTTCTGGCTGGAGTTATTTATGATTCTTTTTTTTCTCTCCTAAATGACTGATATCCTGAAGAGGAAGTTAACCCATGACTTGGTGAAAGACTAAGAGTGACTGCTAAAAACACACAGGAGTTTGTTTACTCCATCCAGACCTCTCCTTTCTCTAAACAATGTTTCAAAACCAAATTACTGCCTTTGGGACAATAGGTCAGTTTTCTTACCTGTGAGTTTCCCCATGACTAAATAAAAAGTTCCAAGAGTTTTCTCAGATGTCAGAATCCTAAAGCTCAGGAACACTGAACATTAGGAATAAACCAAGACCACCCACCATGGTGACAGATTTTCCTGCAACTCCACTCAGAGGAGCTGGCAGATATTCCACTGCAGGTAAGCCCTGTGAACTGAGTGGAACAGATGAAAATGAATTGAGTTGTTTGATGTCACAATGCAAATGAAGTGTGACTTCATAGAAAGTACTCATTCCAAATGCTCTGTTCCTTACATCATCCAATCTCTCCAGCCACTCTGGTGTCTGCTATCAATGAGTATCATGACAGTGTCTAGCCCATTAGCTGTGATGGAAACCTGAATGCATTTATTGACTTCCTTTTTAAATTTTTGTTTTCAGCTAGAATCTTGCTATGCTGCCGAGGCTGGCCATGAACTTGTGTTCACAAGCCATCCTCCTGCCTCAGCCTCCCCAGTACCTGTGCTTAGCAATATTAACTTCATTTTAAAGATTTAATTCCTATGAACCACTCTTTTCCTATGTGTGGCTAAATGTTATCCTAAGCAGCATAAAATACTGGTTGGGGACATTTACTAACAATTGCCCAAGCAGTTTTACTGTAAGACCTGAGAAATAATTAACATCTTTTCAGGTGTGAAATGCACTGGATTTTACCACTTAACTTTGATAACTGAGTCTAGGATGGAGGGGAAACTGTTCTGAGCCAACTTCTACTTAGCTTCCAGCATCGGGTATGAGAACAAAGTCCTTGCCCCTCACCCCAGAACCAACTCAAGCCAAGGTCAGAGTCTTATTCCAGTTCTCATGACTGACCAAGAAAACAGCTATGATTTAGTGAGCTCCTATTCTGTGTCAGTGATTCTACATATACCAGTGTGATATTTAATTTAATTTAATTTAATTCTTACAGTACCTCAGTAGGACAACTGCTGTCTTTATCCCAAGTTTACATATAAGGAAATTTCATGTCCTATCAACTCAATAACTGTATAAACTTGGTCAGGGCCACAGATTCAAACCTAGGCTTTTAGGCCAAAGTCCATGTGCCTTTCACCACATTACAAAGCTTCAGATGAAGTTTAAGGGCAGGGAAAATTGACATGATAAAAGCCTGGCTGAAGCCTTCATGCTCACACGTTAATACATTTACACTTTGTGTGATATTGATTCTCCCTTTGTTAGAATCCTTAATTTCATACCCATCACGAATTCCCTGCCACACATATTAGAGCACGATGCAGTTCCATTCACAAGGGCTTCATTAGGCTCTGACTGCACCCATTGACTGCCTGTATCTTCTAGTCTGTTAAATTGGTCCTTCACCCTGTATGTAAACATCCTGAATTTCCTGGCTGGTGATTGGTTGAAATCAAATTACTCAGCCCTGTAAGTAAACTGAACGTCCTTCTTGTGTGTCTAGAAATGGAAGCAACTTTAACCATGCTTTGTGCACGTACTCATTTCCTGTGGCTGCTGTAACAAATTACCACAAACTTGGTGGCTTAAAACTATGTTCATTGTCTTATATTTCTCGGGGCCAGAAACCCCCAAATCCTGTTATGAGCAGGGCCACACTCCCTCTGGAGGGTCTAGTGGAAGGTCAATCTTTTCCCTGCCTCTTCTGGCTTTAAGTGGCTCCAGGCTTTCCCTGGTGTTTACTGGCTTATGTACACACCACTCCAATCTCAGCCTGTCTTTGTGTCATCTCTTCTTGGGTGTCTTTTCTATTGTCTGTCCCAGGAATCTCTCTGTCTTTCTTTTATAAGGACACTTGCACATTGGATCTAGGGCCCTCTCACATAATCTCTATTGATCATATTTCAAAGTCCTAATGATATCTGCAAAGGCCCCTTTTCTCAATAGGGTAATATCCACAGGTTCTTGGGAATAGGCCAGGAAGGCATGCATGGTACCGCCGTTCAACCTACTGCACAGAGCTCAACATTCCCCAGCTGTGCTCAGAGAGACAGCGAACCAGGATATTTAGGGCCACACTATGCCACAGGAATATGAAGATAAGATTGTGGCTGTCCTCCCTTCCTACCTTTTCCAATACTAGTCCTCCACAAACAGCCTCCTCATTCCGTAGGCTCTCTTGACACCCAGTGGTGTCAACCTCACACTATGCTAGGTCCATTTGCTCCCTTAAGCAGGGTATTGTAAGAGAGAGAAAATGTGAATTTAAGAATCTAACAGAAATGGGTTAGAAGTTACTCCGGTCTTTCTTGGTGATGTAACCATGGACAAGTTACTTTAACCTCTCTAGGACTCATGACTCACTTGCAAAATAGAAAGGAGATGGAATCTACTTTGGTTAGAGATTCTGAGACAAAAAAATATACCTAGGCTTTGGAGACAAAGAAGCACGGGTTTGTTTTCTGGCTCTGTCACTCATTAACCATGTAATTTGAGGCAAGACGCTGAACCTCTCTAAATCTCAGTTTCCTCATCTGAAGAACAGGGATAACAACTTTTGTAGAAAAGTAAGGATTTAATTAATAAAATGTTCCATAAATATAGTCAGTGTGAATGCATACTTATTACATTGGTCATTTGTTGTTAACTACAACTTCCAGAGCACCTAGCCTATGCCACACATTCTTCCATGCACTGTGCAGCAATCCAGAAATGCCCCTAAGGCTACCTGTAAAAAAAAAAAGCTGAACTTTGAAGGTAAAAGAGAAAATTATAGTGAGAAACTTGCATCACCACTCACTTATGGCTATTTGCAACATCACTGACATTATTTCCATGAGATACAGTAACGTCATCTTCACTCTTGGGTGAAATTGCCTATGTATGAGGAATTTAGAAAGGATTGAAGAAGCTGGGGATGAATTAAGTTTTAACTTTAAAGCAAACATTTTAACTCTGCTAAACATTTTAATATCAAGACCACAGATCAAAGCTCATGTCTTTTCTTGTCAAATTTCACAGATTTTAAATATGTCCTGGGGAAAAGCTAAGAAATGTAGAGGACTAACAAATAAACCCTTTTATAATTGCATTTCACTTTTCTACCCGAATGCTCATGGAGTTTTGTTCTTATTTTACTCCAATTAGGACCATTAGAGTGACAAAACCAACTTGACTATTCAGAAATATATTGCTTTCTGCAGAAATTATAGTGTTGCTACAGACAACAAGATAATACAACTTAGACCACTGAGGAAACCTTGCAGGACAAAAATCTAGGAGTCCACATTAGTCTTGTTATGTCTTCCCTTGATTGCAGTTCAGTACAACACAGCAGTAGGGTTTTCCATGATCAGTTCAAATGCAATATTATAGCCAATGGTAGAAGAAAAATACTTTCTACATAAACCAATTAAATAATAGTTTGATGTAAAAAGTAGCCCTCACTATCATTCTAGGCACTAGGTATGGAAAATGCCACTTTTTTATTTCTTGAATGGGCAAATCAGGTTTTGAGGATGCACTCTTGTGCTCCTTTATTCAACAGACAGTAACTAATTATAATTGGCTCTCTTTATCCATGGGTTCTGTATATGCAGACTCAGCTAACTATGGATCAAGAAATTGCTCCTGTACTGAACATACACAGACTTTCTTGTCATCATCTTTATAACATATTCAGCAATATTTATAATTTACATAGCATTCTCATTGTATTAGCTACATAAGTAATTTAGAGGTGATTTAAATTACATGGAGGATTGCCTAGGTTATATCAAGTACCATGCCTTAAACAGAGGATTTGAGCCCTGGAGATTTTAGAATCCATGCAGAGGTCCCTTGCACATTCTGAGGAATGACTGTACTTTGAATATGCCAGTCTTATCCCACTGTGCTGCTAATAAAGAGAACAAGAAGACCCAGCATAGTAGGAAAAGTTGAAAAGTTGTCACGGTACATTACAGTGCATATAAACAGGAAAAGAGGGAGAACTCAGAGGAAGGAAAACGGCCCATGCCTGGCGGAGTCAGAGGAGGGTGCCCAGAGGAAGAGGCACTTTAGTTGCATTTTAGAAAATGAATGAGAACTAAGCATGGTATTAGAGGCAGAGATTTTACTCAAGTCATAGAGGAAAGGGATAGAAATGAGAAAATACCACAAAATCATGATGTGGGTAGGGGTAAAGAGAAAAACATTGGCTCTCTAGGTGTTTACCCGTCTGGAAAATGTTTCTGAGGTAGATTCACCAGGACCTGCTGATGGACAGGGTGTAGGGAAGGAAAGAAACTGTGGAGGTGGGAAGATGGTAAAGTTTCAGGGTACCAAGTGAGCAGTTGAGGTTTACCCCAGTGCCATGGATAGAATGCTCTGTGCTTCCAAAGTTTGTACCTTAAAACCCTGGTTCCAGTGTGATAGTATTAGGAGACGAAGTCATTGGGAAGTAACTGTTAAGTCAGTGGAGCCTGCATGGTATAGCTAGTGCCCTTTTTAGAAAAGGCCAGAGAGTTAGCTAGGTCTCTTTCCGCCATGGGAGGATACAAATGAAAAGCCAGCTTCATGCAACCTGAAAAAGAGCCCTCACCATAACCTGACTATGCTGGCACCCTGATCTTGGACCTCCAGCCTCCAAGTCTGTGAGTAATAAATGTTTGCTGCTTAAGCCACCCAGTCTATGGTACTGTGTTGTAGCAGCCCTAAGGGACTAAGACATTCAGTGTCTGTTTTGGGGAGCAGCATGCTTGCTCTGTGTGGCAAAATCTGGGCCACCAGAGCCAATACTTCCTGCAGTTTCCACAACCCCATTTGGCTGACTGAAGACTAATTCAAACATCAATTAATCGTTCCTCATTTAATCCCTTTTTAAACATTTTCACAGTACAGATAATGAAGAAAAAAATCTTTTCCTTTGAAAAGTCAAGCAGGACCCACCAAGTTAAAGAAATTAGTCTAAAACTGTTGCAATTGGAAGCTATTAAGTGGGCAGATGTTGGCAGTTTGGTTCAGGAGTTTAAGATTTCTGCTTCACAAAAGAAAGATCAAAGCATTTGGTTAACTGTATAGGTTTCTCAAGAAAAAAAGGGGGGATTAACTACTGCATTTCTTCTCTTTGACTTGGCACTAGTAGAATTGGTTATGTTTTGTGCCTGGCAAAATAGAAGTCGATTCTGAAATTTTAGTGTTAATATGGATCATTTCAACTATATCAAGGCACAAAGAGGTTATAGTATGTGCTTGCCCAGGTTCACACAGCTAACCAGTAATAAAGCTACCTGGACCAAAATCTGGAAAGATTTTTGTTGCCTTTTCTTTTCTTTTTTGGTACCCGGGATCGAACTCAGACCTTGCACTTTCGAGGCAGGTGGCGGAACCACTGAGCTAAATCCCCAGCCCCTGTTGCCTTGTCTTTGGTCAGTGCCATCCTCTGGCCTTGGTTGGGTTTGGATAGTGGGGAGAGAGTAAGAAGTGCAGTACAGAGACAGCAGGAAGTCCTTTGTCTCACTGTGACACCTTGAAGAAATATGCCTACTTAAAGCAGTGGCAACAGATAAGAAAATTCTGGAAAGCAGTCCCTGAGGGAAGGCCCTGGAGGTGGCAGGCTGAGTAACCCATGCTTGGCAAAGAGCTGCCATGCCCTTCTGATTCTCTGTAAATAAAGCAGCTTCCTCCTCCAGTGTAGATACAAAGTGAATGTTTATATTTTAGTTCCATTCTCCTCTCCCCAAGAATTCCTTTGCCCTGTGGGTGGAGACTAAAACTGTACCCTAGCTTTCCCCATAGGACTGGTTGGGAAAATAGATTGGAAAATGGATTTAAATTTTATTATAAGTCTGTTGAAGTTGCTGGAAGATTTTTAAGAAAGGAGTGAATGAATTTATTTATTTGGTAAAAACGATTACTGTGGTGCTAAGTGGAAAACGTATGCTTTAAAATCCTTGTCAGAGAATACTGACATCTAAGTCATCTCAGTGTTAGCGTGAGTTAATTATCTTTCTTTTTTCTGTTCATGTTGTGCTTTTCCTGCTTCTTGCTGTGACAGGCGATTTTTTTATTCTGTCTTGTACATTTTAGCTAATATGTTAGGAGGATAAGGGTCTCACTTAAATCATTTCTTTTAGCAGGCAATCACTCTGTTAAGATTTGATATAAAAGGGCCGGGGATTTAGCTCAGTGGTTTCTCTGCCTGTGGCGCAAACGCAAAGACCTGGGTTCGATCCCCGGTACCAAAAAAAAAAAAAAAAAAAGATTTGATATAAAGGCCCTGGCCTACTTTGAGGTTTCAGTTTCAGTGGAAGTGTAGTTTGTAGAGAGTTGACAGAGCTATTTTGGGCAGCTTGGTTTATCAGGTGCCTCAGGGACTCCTAGTGGTCCTGCTGGTGCTGCCTAAGGGGGCAGAAGGGATTTCCCAGGTTGGTAGGAAGGGAGACCTGTCTTGGGCAGACCACTTGTCAGGGCTGAATACCTCTTGTCTTTTCCACCCACCTGCTCCAGCATCCCTGGCAGAGGAACGGAGTCTCCGATCCCTTAGTCCTCCGCAGTGGGGACAAAAAGTGCTCATGATGGGTACTTCTGGTCGTAGGATCTTCCTGATTGGTGTTGCCTGGAGACCTGGTGTCTCTTAGTGGACAGTGTGTCAGGTCTGTGAAAGCAGAGAAACTTTACAGACCACACCTGCTTGTGGTAGCAGGATGCCCCTTTGCAGTGCTGCCCCTTACAGGAAGTCTAAGTCTCCTTCACATTCTTGGGACACAATACACAACACCTGCAACTTAAAGGATGAGAGGCTTACTTGGGTTCATGGTTTTTAGAGGTTTCAATCCATAGTCTTCTGGCTCCAAAGCAGAAACAGTAATGGTGGAAGGGCCTGGGCAGAGGAAAGCTGCTTTTATCATGGCAGCCAGGAAGCGGAGAGAGAAGGGAGGAGCTGAACAAGGAGACACCCCTTCCAGGTCATGCCCCAGGAGCTGCCTCTTCCTATCAGACCCCACCTACTGACAGCACACTCAGTCACTGAGCTCACCAGTGGATAAATTCCCCAATGAGTATAGCACCCCCATGATCCAATCATCTTCCAAACACATGAGACACTGGCAGGACATTTCACATCCAAACCAGAACACAGGACCTCACACTTCTGACTGTTCCCTCGCTATTTCCATCACCCTTTTGGCAAGGCCAGTCAGTAAAGGACTAACAAAGAAAAAGAACTCAAGCACAGAGGAGAATCTAAGCATTAGCAAGGGGCAGGGGGGGAGAGAAGATGCAGATTCAAATAAATGTATGGGTTTGATAGCAAGAACTTGAGAATGTTCTTGGCTGATGGGTCTAATTAGAGAGGCAGCATTTAAGTCTCTAGATCCTGGAGTTTTACATTCTTGGCAATGAACCCCAGTAGCACTTCTTACTTGCTGTGGGATCTGTGGCAAATCACTTAATCCCTCTGTGTCTTAGTTTCCCAGAAAATGGAAATAATAATAGCGTGTATCCCCATAGGAATGTTTTGATGATTGATTCAAATGAGTGACTATTTGAGAAATATCTAAAATATTATGTTACAAGCTTTTATTCACAAAAATTCTTGCATTAGACTCTGGTATTAAAAAAGCTCTACAAAGTGCCTAGCAAACTGCCTCATACATAACATTCAGTAAGTGGTGGTGTCATTTTCATTGTTATTCTTTTAAGCCTTACAGGGAAAGAAAATCATTGGTCACATTTGCCAAATTTAGCTTTTGGTGAGTGCCCAAGACCTCCTGAGCTGCACCGGGCCAGATATCCATTCTGCTGGAGAACTGGGTGCCTGAAGAGTCATGTGCCATCCTCTGCTGTTCTTTTCCTTAAGACTGAGTGCTCCTAGAGAGTAAGGATCAGCAATAGGAAAAGTTTGCAACTCACTGATAACATACCTCTGCACTATAACATACCATCACCCAAAGTAACAGTTTTTTGAAAGCCTCTGAGAAAGTTTAGTGGTTTCAAGTGTCTGAAATATGTTAATATGAGCAGCGTGCAACATGAATAGTGAAGTAGAAGTCGTGGTTTTCTTTGTTCTGCAATACAAGAAAAATCAATCATCAATCCTAGTCCTTTACCATCATGGAAAAAGGACACAAAAAAAGAATTATTAGTGCCATCTTGTGGACTGAGCTATTATTACTACTTAGGGCTCAAAGCAGAAATTGAGTATTTTTTCCATTTTTATCACCAAAATCCAGTTTGTAAGGAATGTTGTATAACTATTTGCTGAATAATTTAGTAAGAGAGAGGACAGGAAAGGGTGGAGAGTCAGTTAAGATGACGGCAACTTGAAAATCTGCCAGATGCACTGTCCATTGTTGATTTGGAGGCCTTTAAAATAGTGCTGTAGAAACTCTAAGGTGGTGGTGCCGTTATTAACATGTACCAGGCATAGAGGAAAATGAAGAAAATATTTGCATGAAGAAGCCAAGGACTGCCAACTCTTTCTTGCCTTGCCCCTGTCAGCAGTAGTGAGTAGACTATCAGATGGCATTTTTCTCTTTATCATTTTCAGTGTGCTGCAAATTAATAAATCATTTAAAGAGTATGAAGAGGGCCGGGGATTTAGCTCAGTGGTTCTGCCGCCTGCCCTGCAAGCACAAGAACCTGAGTCCAAACCCTGGTACCAAAAAAAAAAGAGTATGAAGAATATGGCAACTTCAGAGCTGGTGAGTGTTGTCCACATCCCATTAGGTTGGATGAAGTGAAATTTCTGACAATTTTGAAATATAACAATGTCAATTTCATATGTTTTTTCACTTAAAAATGATTCTGGGCATACTGTTAAGTCTGGATCCTGTGCTAGGCCCTGGTAGATACAGAGACAAGAGACAAGGGCCCCGCCTCCAAAACTCTTAATGATTCAGTTTGGATGGACAGCACATCTTGTGTTTTGCACTGCTGTTAAGTGCCTGGCTTAAGCTAAATCCTGTGGAAGGTGCTATGGGAGCACTGGGAAAGTGTAACAGGTTGGCAGAGTGGATAAGAGCAAGAACTCTGTCTCATTTGTTTTATTTTTATTAGTACATTTTTACAGTGCATAATGATTACATTCATTATGGGGAATTGGTATATATACAGAACATCTCAATTTTGTTTTTCCTCCTCCTGTTCCACTCCCTTTTTAAATGATTTTTTTGCCAGCATGAGATTGAATTTTATAAGTCCTTATCAAGTTAACTATCATAAATACAGATTAACAGGCACGCTAACAGGCCAAAAGCACTTAAAACACGTAAGACAATTGTTCTAACTCAAGGGACAATTTTGAATACATTGCCCATGCTGGATTACATTAACTATTTCTCTCTCTCTTTTTTGCTATTTTCTGTCTTCTATTTGCATTTTATTTATATATTAGATTTCTCATATAAGAGAAACCATACTAAAGTTTGTGTGTCTGATTTATTTCACAACATTATAGTCTCAGATGCATCCATTTTCCTAAGAAAGACTCAAGTTTACCCCTCTTAATGGCAAAGTAGTATGACATTGTGCATAAATACATTTTCTTTACCCCTTCATCTGTTGATGGGCATATAGGCTGCTTCCAAGATTTAACTATTATGAATTGTGCTGCTATAACCATGGGTGTACATACATCATTGTGATATGAAATCTTTAACTCTTTCAGGAAGATACCTAGAAAAGGAATAGCTGGGTAAAATGGAATTTCTATTTGTAGTTTTTTGAGGAATCTCCATACTGATATCTATAGTGGTTGTGCCACTTCATACTCCCATTTTTTGCCCAGCAGCCTCTCCAACATTTGTTACTGGTTGATTTCTTGATGGTATCCATTCTTTCTGAAGTGAAATGAAATCTCAGTGCTGTTTTAATTTACATTCCTCAATTACCCAGTGATGTTGAAAATTTTCTCATGTATTTATTGGCTGTTTGTACTTCATCTGAGAAGTGTCCATTAGTTTCAGATGTTATGTTTTGATTAGGTCGTTAAATTTGGAAAGACTATTTTTTTCAGTTCTTTATATATTCTAGATAATAGTCCTCTGTGTGAGGAATAGCTGACAATTTTTTTTCACATTCTGTAGGTTGTCTCTTTACTCTCTTGGTGGTTTCCTTTACTGTGCAGAAGCTTTTTAAATTTGATGTGGTCTCATTGGTTGATTCTTGGTATAATTATTTGTGCAATTGGGGTTCTATTCAGAAAGTCTTTGCCCACAACTATATCTTCAAGAGCTTTACCGATTTTGTATTCAAGCAGATTGTTTCTGTTTTAATAATTAAATCCTTGATCCATTGATTTTAGTTTAGTGCATGATGAGAGATATGAGTCTAGGTTCAATCTTTACCATATGGGTAGCCCATTTTCCCAGCACCATTTGTTAAAGAATCTAACTTTCCATTAGTGAAAGTATTTGGCCCCTTTGTGAAAGTTAAGATAACTGAGTGTGACTGGAGTTGTTTTTGCATCTTCTATTCAGTTTCATTATTCCTGTTTAGTTACTTTTTTCTCATTGCTGAGACAAAATCCCCAACACCCAAAGTTAAAGGGGGAAAGGTTTATTTAACTCACAGTTTTTAGAGGTTTCAGTCCATAATTGGCTGGCTCCAAGGCAGTGTGGCACATGGCAGAGGGGCAACAGTTCATGGCAGGGGAAGACAGCAGAAGCAACAGGAGACCTTAACAGCTTCTTTCTGCCCCTTTTATCTTATCCAGACTACCAGGATTAGGGTTGTGCCTAACCAATTAGTGTACTGATTTAGTAGTCATACACCCTTAATTTCAGCATCACACACTCTAGATTCAGCCATCTCTGAAAAAAATAACTATGACTGCATGAGGCTTTGGGAGGACATGTAGACCCAGACCATAACAGACCTGTAAGTCTTTTTTGCCATTACCATATTGTTTTTGTCACTGTATCTTTGTAGTATAACTTAAAGTCTGGGATTGTGACATATCCTGCCTTGCCCTTGTTGCCTACAATTACTTTTGCTATTCTAGGTCTCTTCTGGTTCCATAAGAGTTTTAGGATTGCTTTCTCTACTTCTGTGAAGAAGGCTATTGATATTTAGATTGGTATTTTATTAAATGTGTATAACAGTTTTGGAAGTATGGCCATTTAACTATATTGGTTCTGCCTATCCAGGAATGCCTGTCCATTTCTTTTTATGTACTCTTTGATCTCCTTTTTCAGAGTACTGTAGTTTTCATTGTAGAGGTCTTTCACCTCCTTGGTTAGGGTAATTCCTAAGTATTTCATTTTTCTTTATGCTATTGTAAAAGGCATTGTTTTCCTGGTTCCTCTCTCAGTGAGTTTATTATTGGTGTACAGAAATGTTATTGATTTTTGAGTACTGATTTTGTGTCCTACTATGCTACTGAATTTGATTATTAATTCTAGTAGTCTTTTGGTGGAATTTTTTGAATCTTCTACATAGATGATCATGTCATCTGCAAATAATAATTTAACTTCTTTCTTTCCTATTCATAGCTTTTATTTCTTTCACTTGTCGAATTTCTCTGGCTAATGTTTCAAGAAATACACTGAACAGGAATGGTGATAGTGGACATCCTTCTCTTGTTCCTGATTTTAGAGAGAAAGCTTTCAGTTTCTCTACATTTAGTATGATATTGGCCACTGGTTTGTCATAGATGACTTTAATAAGATGGAGATAAATATCTTCTATTCCCATTTTCTTCAGGGTTTTTATCATGAATTAATGTTGGATTTTGTCAAATGTTTTTCCTGTGTCTACTGAGATGATAATGTAATTTTTGTCCTTCCTTCTGTTTATGTGTTGTATTACTTTTATTGATTTGCATATGTTGAACCATCCCTGCATCCCTGAGATGAAGACTCCTTCGTTATATTATCTTGTTGATAATTTGCTGCATAATGTTTGCCAATATCTTATTGAGCATTTTTTCATCCATGCTCATTAAACAGATTGGCCTGTAGTTCTCTTTTTTGTTTTTGGAATCAGAGTAATGCTTGCTTCCAGGAATGACTTTGAGAGTACTGTTTCCCTTTTAATTTCATTAAAGAGTTTGAGAGGTAGTGGCATTAGATCTTTTCTAAACTTCTTGTAGAATTCAGCAATGAATCCAACGGCACCTGGAGTTTTGTTAGTTGGTAGTTATTTTTATTTCTTCTTCAATTTTATTGGATTATCTAGGATTTTTATATCTTCTTTGTTCAGCTTTAATAATTCATATGTATCTAGTAATCTATCCATTTCTTCTGAATTTTCCATTTTATTAGAGCACAGGTTCTCATAGTAGTTACCAATGATCTTCTATATTTCAGCAGACTCCATTGTGACCTCACTTTTTTCATTTCTGATTACATGGATTTGGATCTTTACTTTCCTTATTCTGTTAAGATTGGCTAAGGGTTGGTCTATTTTGTTTTTTCTTTCAGAGAACCAACTCTTCAATTCATTGATTCTTTGTATTTTTTAGTCTAAATTTCTTTAATTTCTGTTCTAATCTTTATAATTTGCTTCCTTCTATTAGCTTTGGTTTTGGATTGTTCTTGCTTTTGTAGGACCTTGACATGCACCATTAGGTTTTTTTTCATGTGAGCTCACTCTGTTTTTCTGATGGGAGAATTCACCACTATAAATTTGTCTCTTAGGATTGCTTTTATTGTATCTCAGTGATTCTGATATAGTGTACTAGCATTATTGTTTGTACGGACTAATTTTTTCTTTAATTTCATCTCTGACTCATTGATTATTCAAGAGGATATTGTTTAATTTCCATTTGTTTCCATAGTGTCTGTGGTCTCTTTTGCCATTAATTTATAGTTTCAGTGTACTATAATCTGATAATATGCATGGAATAATTTAAATTATTTTGCATTTACTTAAGCATGCTTTCTGGGCTAGTATGTGGTCTATTTTGGAGAAAATCCCATGTGCTGCTGAGAAGAATGTGTATTCTGTTGTTGTTCAATGGAACACTGTAGATATCTATTAAATTCATTTGTTTGAAGGTATATTTCAACTTTGAAGTTTCTTTGTTGATTTTTTTTGACTTGTTAATCTGTCTATTTATGACAGTGAGATACTGAGGTCCCCCATTACAATTGTACTGGTATGAATTATATATAATAGTATCATCCAAGACAAATTGGATATTAAGATACCATAAGAACCAATTATGTACTACCCTTAACTCTAGAGAAGAAATCCAACAGTTGTGGTGTAAACATTAAGACAACCGAAGTATTGACTTACAGCCAGTATGTACTAAATACAACAGCTATATCTCTGCTAATGGTAGAAAAGTATTCAACAATAATTTTACAGAGTTAACTAACTAGCAAAAGATTAACAAAACTTTATGGTTATACTATTAAAGATGTACGGTTTGAGGATGGGGAATGCAAGAGGAAAATTTTGAAACCTTAAACTATATGAGAAGGAAGAGAGAGAAGAGGTAAAAATACATATAATTGGGGACTAGCAGGATATTTATAGAGTTAGGTAAAGGTAAGAGATAAAACTGATAAGAAATAGAAGATAAAAGAAAAAGAGGGAGAAGATGAAATTATATAGGGAATAAAAATAAGAAAAAAATTAAAGAGAAAAATTAAAAGGAAGAAGAGAAAAAATAAAGGAAAAGGGCATAAGAAAAAGAGATAAGAAGTAAGGAACAAGGACAAAATAATTTCTCAAGCCCCAATAAACTGGTGAAGAAGAAAGAAAAGAAAAAAGAATACAACAAAATCAAAGCAAAATGAAAAACACTGAAAACAATTCACACACCCACAACAAACAGGAACAACAACAAAACCCCAAAAACAAAACAAGAAAAGAATTTCTCTGTGATTTCAAATATGTGGTTTCTTTCTAGGATCTACAATTTTGGGCAGTGTCCCAGTCAAGATATGTCCCTGCTCACGCTGGTAGATAAAGATCCTAGATCCTGGCAGTCAGACCCTAGATCCATGCAGGATGCAGACACCAGCAGGCAGTAGGATTAGGGTGAGGGCTATAATGCCTTGTGACTTTCAAATCAAGAGCAGTTCAGGCTGAGCCTGGCCTCTGGCCATGAGGCATGGCCTGTGTCCTTTAGCTTAAACCACTCAGGGGGTCTCTTTCCAGCCTGGCCACAGCTCCCTGACCACAGATGTCTGTTGTGGCTGTCTCTCACCTAATTACTGTGGGGACATAACACTAGGACCCCTGAATTAACGCCATCCACCAGCTGCTCTGAGTCTTGGGTTCAAACAGTCAACCGTTCCATGGAGTGGAATCTGACCAAGTACTCTCTCCAGGGAAAATGGCAGGCATTTGGACTGGAGTCACTCATTAGCTGTTGCCTTTCAAAAGACTCACATCAGTGCAGAGTCCCACACTCTTCATGGAGCTCACAGCACCCTCCAGTCAGTTTCCTCTACTGCGTTTCTCCCTGAAGCCCTCTGAGGTCCCAAGTTTTCACTTTGTTTCTGAAGATTCAATCTCCTTTTCCTGTGAGCCATCAGCCAGTGTGCAGACTTCTCATTGTGTTCTGTCTCTTTAGTTTCTCTGTAGGTTTTAATTTTCCTGTCACAGCCTTTCTGGTTCCTGAGGATCTACCTCTCTTTTTACTCTTCCCCAATTTATAATTTTCCAGTGTCTGGCTTGAAAATCTCAGAGATTGCTTTCCATTCTGCCATTTTCCTGGAAGCCTCTACTCTGTTTCATTTGGATGTTCATTTTGCTACTCACCAGCTGGGTGACTGATAAGGTACTATGCTTTTCTCTTCCTCAGTTCCCTGATCTATACATTAAAATCATATAGCGCCCACTTCATCTGAAAATTAAATGAATTAATATGTACCAAAGCACTTAGAATAGTTCCATGCACATAGTAAGTGCTGTATACAGTTTAGCTGTCTTCCTTACCATCATCCTCACTACCACCACCACTACCATCATCGTCTCTATTGCTACAGAGAAGCATTTGAGTTGTGCTGTGTAGGCCAAGTTAAACTTCATGACCCATTCTTTCATTTCATTTGTTGCTACCAAGACTTTACTTATTGAGTTCCTGTTTTTCCCACTCCTGTGAGGAATGAGTAGGAACACACGGCTTGGGGCAGGAGCTTGAGAGGAGAGAGGACAGTAAGATCACTGGGATCACTGGACTGGATGGTGAAGGAGCATATGTCAAGTGTGGGAAAGAGTAAAGCAAGATCTGTATTATCTGAACCTATTCGTTTGTACTCTTGTGATGGTAAAGCTCATTCTGGGTTAGCTTTAAAGAATACGCTGAAAGCTAGAAAGTAGCTACACAAAATGATGTTAAGGGCATGCTCCCTTGCTGGCACACGGTACCTTAAACCTGCCCTGTCAATGCTAAACGTTCTGTGTTTCAAGCTGTGAAACCACTGTTCCCTGACCTATTTTCTAATAAAGTGCTTAATCATATGTTACTTTTGTGCTATAGCAAAGGTATTTAGAACTAAGCAGTAAGACTATAAAACTTAACTGCTATGAAATCAGACCAGTTAAAATTCATTTTGGCTTTAATGCCTTAACTGCCTAACAAGGTACTATAGCATGGCTTTAGGAAATGTGGATAATGTGCATCATTTGAATCTTGAGATCCAGGTTCAGTATTTCAAAGATCTTAGGTTGATGGGCTGTCATAAATGATGATGCTTTATAAAAGGCCCAAGTGGGTACATGGACATGTTTGCATTCTCCTGGACTTGGTCATTGAAATGTTGAAAGCTCATCAACATCACCCATGGTCATTTCCACCTTTGCTTCTTTATCCTTTAAGGGCCTTGTGAGATCTGGATTTCTCTAGAAGGCTTGCATGTGACTGCTGTGGAATAAACAGCAAACAGCGCCAGGACAGATGGTCAGGCATGCTACACACTGTTAAGCTTAGCTGAGTTTATGGTTCTGGTTGAACTGATTTACCTCCTGGAGTCCTGATCCTTCCTTTAAGTTTTTAAATAATGCCAGCTGCCATTTGATTGTACTGTACCTTACCTAATCATGTCTATCAGTTTTCAATGAGGCATTGTTGTGGGGTTTTTTTGGTTTTTTGGTTTGTTTGTCTTTATGCTAAATGTAGAGCAGCCATCAGCTTGAAATTAAAAAATGGCATAGCAGTTAGCACAGTTAGTGATGCAGAAATATTCTGTACTGCTGTGATTTGAGCCTTCCATAGGTATTTTCATCGCTAGCTCTGCCAGCAAGCCTCAAAGAATAATACTTTATCCAGATTCCTGCTAGAAACTAATAATACAGGAGGTCATGCTAGCTTAACGCAGGATCTGTTTGTGGTTAGAGTACTTCATGAATTTAAAAGGTTCCAAAGCTTGGTCACAACTATACTGGACCTATCTGTCATAGAGTTCAAGTTTCTGATTCACAATGTGGTTATCAAAATGTGCTTTTGAAAAGAAGGTAAGACCCAAACTCTACCCATCTTTGTGACTCAATAACAAAACTTGGCAAAGTTTGTCCTATGCTAATGTCCAAAAAACTGATTTAAAACAACATGAAATAGAAGGACTGGCATACAAGCTAAATAAAGAATGAAAATAAACACCATTAAAATTCTGTCTGTGTAAAGCATTGCTGTTGTTGTGCATGCCAAAGTTTGAGAGCACAAATACAGCTTTGAGGGTGAAGTTCAAGGTACAGAACTCACTTTTCTAAGAGGTACTCCCTTTTGATTTGCACCTGGACAAGGGAAGCTCATACTAGATATATTGTTCCAGGTGTAGGAATAATAACAGCAATAATTATAATATCAGCAGCTCCACTTGTGGAACATTTCTTCTGTTTAGGTCCTTAAAATATGCTGCCACATTTATTTCTTGCTTTTATAAAACTTTTAGACGTTGGTATTTTCATTCTCCTCAAGGTAGTGGTCTAAAATTTAATTTTAAACAAAAAAATTTATAAGCTGTCACAAAACAGAGAGCAGACCTTACCAAATCAACAACAAAAATGAAGCTACTCTAGTTTTGACTTTAAATGTATCTGCTATCACAGCCTCCACAGAATTTAGCAACCCAACCTTGGTGTATTAAATTGGTGTTCCAAATTGAGTCTCCTCCATTCCTTTTTGAGAGAAAAGCTACTTTGTCGTCTGGAATCATGACTTTGTCTCTTCTCCTAATTTACTCTGTCTGCAATCAGGGAAGGAAGAGAGTGATCTCAGGTGTCTCTACCAATTACTGCCCCAGATGGACCTTTTCCTGGAGGGTCAGTACCAGGAAAATCTTTCCTATGTTAACTGTTCATACAGAACTGCAGCACATCATTTCATGGAGGGTTTCCAGATTTAGCCAAAAAATTAGAGGATGCCCAATTAAACTTGAATTTTAGATAAACAAGCACAAAGTAGTTTTTAGCATAGTTCTGTCCCAAATATTGCATTGGACAGACTTATATTTTCAAAATTCATTGTTTAAACCGGGCCTGGTGTTGCACACCTGTAATCACAGCACTTGAGAGACTGAGACAGGAGGACTGCTGCAAATTCAAGGCTAACCTGGGCTACGTAGTGAGTTCAAGCCCTGCCTGAACCACATATCAAGACTGTCTCTGCCAGAAACAAAAAATTCATTGTTCATCTCAAATTCAGGTTTTACTCTGCATCCCTCTTTTTATTTTGGAAACCCTAAATGCTATTTAGGATTTCCAGATTTCATAGAGACAGCAATAAGACCAATTTTAATTTGTTTTATTTGAGTGAAGATCCTGCCTGACAAATGATGGCCACATCCTTAGAGACAGATGAGAGGCAGATGTCTGATTTGGTGAATGAGTGACCAGCTGAGTTAATACTTTGAGCAGGGGAAAGGAAACATTTTATTTATATCTATACTGGCACAGACATTTTGCTTTATTCTTTTCAGACTTATGTATTTAAAGTTTGAAGGGCTGCAGAGATCAGTTAATAGAAGGAAATCCCTTACTCGGGTCTATGGCCCCATTTTGTTCATTCCAGGATGCTGGCAAAATGGTGCCAAGCAAAAAGTGTCAGTTGGGGCTAGAGATTGACCCATATTCTGCTTCTCAAGGCTTATGCCCAGAGGAAAGGGTGCCTCTCTCCCCACTTCCCCATCCTACTCACCCCCACATGCACGTACATATGTGCCTTGCACTTGCCAATTTATGCTTGGAGCAGGTGCCTTTTTATGATTTGCATAAAAGCACTACACATTTGACCCTGATTCACACACACACTGACACTCATTTGCAAAGGCACTACTGAGCCAAACACCACGTTAAGTTCCGGGAATACAGAGGTGGATGACGCATGGTCCCTTCATTCTAGGAAATCTGACTCTGGCAAGGGAGAGAGGAGGAGAGAGGCATCACTAAATGTGGCCTGGTAGCAGGTCTTCACAGGATGGATGTGGGCACCCATGAGAGGCAGCTGCGTCAGTCTGGTCCCATGAAACTTGAAATTCTCAGAGTTCAGAGCTTGAGCAGAATCTAAATGGAAGAATGAGGTTACTGAAGCAAGAGGGATGAGGGGAGAAAAAATATTCTGGGCAGAGGGCAAAGTGGCACAAGCAGATTCACAGGGGTGTGAAACTGAATGCCATGCTTTGGGAACCTCAAGATGATCATTTCACTGAAATTGTGGGGTGAGAGGTAGCAAATTGTGAAGGGTCTTTACAGAGATGTGATTGGAGAAAGATAATTACACAGTGGCCTGGAGCATAGTTTAGTTCAGGCTGTACCTCCTCCAGTGCCTAGAATAGTGACTGGCAAATAGTAGGCATTTAATGTATATCCATATATATGTATATATATGTATATATACACATAGTAAGTAGATGAATGAACAAGTCACTGAATGAATGGTAAGACTTGTCAGAGCCTTTTTTTTGCTGGGGTATTGGGGATTCAATTTAGGGCCTTCTCATTGAGCTACATCCCCAGGCTTTTTAAAAATGTGTTATTTTGAGATAAAGTCTCACTAAGTTTCTAAATTTCCAGGCTGGGCATGAACTTTGTGATCCTCCTGTTTCAGCCTCCTAAAATGCTGGCATTACAGGCAAGCACCACCATTCCTGGATTCTCAGAGCCTTTAATAGGCCAGTCTGTGCTACAGACTGCAAGAGAGGGTTGTAGTTTGCAGAATCCTCATTGTATTTGACCACACAACTGGGCTTTTTCACTGATTCATGCATTTTCAAAGACTATTTTATTTTTAAACACTTTGCGGTATCATGCTGAAAGAAGACATGACAATGGAACACTACATGAGTGAATACAGAGTGAGAGAAATCTATCACAAGGCTTTGGGAATTGTGTCTACATAAAATGATGCCCAACTTTCCTTCATAGTCTTTCTGCGATTGGGGATTGGATGCTCGTGGGCAGCACAGTGGCTAGAGACAAGGGGGGCTGGCCCAACTTCCGGGGGCGTTTGCAAGCCGCCTTCAAGGACAGTAGTTTATATTCACTTGTTCTTTTTCTTTATTTACAAGTCCAGATTATAGCACATCTAATAAGGCAAGCAACCAATTGCCCTGCGGGCCGAATGGTCCCAGACCAATGTGAATCTCTGAAACAGTGGCCTCAAAGTAATAACTGTTCATTTATCAAGTGCTAGCTCTATAATAAACACTCTCCACATTTTGATTCCTTGATCTTCCATGACAGTCACAGGCATAATACTATAAAATTGATTACATATTAAGTATTTACTTTCCATCAGGCAATGGGTGGGGTAAGTACACTTTAGAAACATTATCTTAATTAAATTTTATAATAGTCAAGTTTATTTATGACAAAACTGAGACAGAGAGAGGCTAAGTAACTGGTGAATGGTCACACAGTGGTAACTGGTAGAGCAAAACTTGAACCTAGGCCTTTGTGACACCAAAGACTACATGCTTAATTATCCCACCATGCTGCTACTAGGTGTACTGCAATGCTTTGCAGTATATAACAAAAGTTCAGTACAACTCCTCTCTATGTTCACACACATGTTATCTTGCAGAAAACCATAATCTTACTGGCACCATGCAATAGAATCACGTGTGTGTGCTAGCCAAGAAGAGGTCATGTGTTGATCACATACCATTGCTGTATACGTGCTGGATCGAGCATGTTAACAGTGTTATTAGAATAGTCAGCTAAATCACTTTCAGCTCGGATTCATCCTGGTAGCTTGTGTGGAATGTTAGCTAGTCACAGCAAAAGACAGTGAGATACTACTGGCATGGAAGCAGGCCAGTCAGGAATATGCAGGGCTGGCCCAAACATCTTTGTCTCTCCCACTCTTCCCTCAAGGTTCTAGGGTTCTATGATTCTGCAGCTTACATCACCTCATACATGGACCAAAATAGCAAGATGTGGGCTTCTTGTAAGGATGAATGACATGCCACCCTCTTGGCTGTTGGCAGAGATACTGGCCACTTGAGATATTTTACTATAATACTTACTCTTGTTTTTCCATGCAGAAACATTTATTTAGATCATTGCGTAGTCTTTGTGGAGCATATTCTAAATGTCATGGTGAAGTATAACGAACCCCAGAGGTCACATATTCTCCTTAATGATTGATATTTACAAAATGGACACACCTGAATAGGTGAAATTGCAGAACATTACCAACCTCCCGGCAAGATCTATTCTGGCCACTTAACCCCTGACGGTAACCTTTATCCTGAATCTGAACAGCACAAAAGATAGGAGAGGTAAAAATAAGGGGCCAGCTACTCAAATTGCAGACATGAAACCTGGAACGTCTGACTCCAGAGCTTACCCCATGGATAATGCATGCCTATGGTTACAAATCTTTCTGGACTAGACAGAGGGAGGTATCTCTCTAATTTTCAAAAGGCTATTTCACAGTGTTTGAAGATAAAATGGCAATTGCCTGAATAGCCACACCTGGAAGAGTAGCCATGGATGTGACAAAGGAAGTCTGGGGTGACGCCATACATCTGGAGTGATGCCCCTGGAGGGACTCGTTACAGCAGTGATCTCAAAGAGCTAGGGGCCAAGTCCTAGCATAGATTCCAGGTCAGCTATTTGAGCAAGTACAGGTATTTCCACAAGAGCAAACCTCCACTGAGGAAGCTTAGTTGGCCAGGCAGTGGGGGGTCATAATGGCACCCAGGCTTTACAGGACTGAGCTGAGCTGATACAATCACTGCCAGACTGTGCACTGTGTCTCTAGTTCCTAAGTCTCCTCAATTTCCATTGGAGTTGTCACTCCCTTTTTACAGAGGAAAAACAGATGCTCAGAAAGGCTAAATACATTGGCCCAGGTCACATAATTAGTAAATGGCTGGGCCAAGGTACAAAGTTGTGTGGGTACTGACAGGAGCCTGTGCTTGTAGACATTGTATATCAAGCTTGTAACATCCTGCAGCTTCTCAGAGAGCTGCTCCATTGGAGACCTCTTGGCTATGGTCACCAGGATTCCAGATCAGTGTCTTGAATTTCTGCTCTTTGTGGGCAATTCAGAAAGAATTTGCAGGGCCCAGAGTGATCACTAATCACATCGCTTACTACTGATAATATCAAGGAAAGACTGAAGTATCCCTTAGGGCCTTGCTTCTTATAGTATAGTCCATGGACCAGCACCATGAGATGAAGGATCTTGGGCCCTATTCTGACTGCCTGAGTGAGAATTCAAATTTTAACAAGTTCCCAATGGCATTTGTATACACATTAAAGCTGGAGAAGCATTATTGAATGCCTGGAAACTGAGTTCAGTATACTCTGCTAAAATGGTCTTATGCACAGCTTTTACCTCAGGTAAAAGATGTGGTAAAAGTAATGAAATTATTGTTTTACTCATTTGAAGAAGAAAAGCCTCCACCACCGCCTTGCTGAGGCAGTGAGAGGTTGTGAGATGATTATAATAGGAACAACCTCCCTCCTTCACTTCACTCTCTGTGCAGGCACATGCCACATTAGCATTAATTGGATTTGCAGTATGCATACATCTGCTGGGGAAAACAGACCCTTAAATTTGCTTCAGTGTAAGGCAACATCAGCCATCTCTCAGCTACAGACTATAAATAATATGCAACATGGAAAAGATATTTCAACTCTCTAAAATAAGAATTACATTATTTGAGTTCTAAAGGCATTCTGACCAGCAGCAGCAAAGAGCAATGGGTCTGCAGTGAAACCATATCAGCAGGGAGGTGGGAACTGCTACTCAGGGAAGAGTTCTCTCTGTTCTCCCAAGTATTTTGTCAGCAGAGAAGTGACCAGAGTGCAATTGGTGGCCTCTGCACTTTTTAGCTCTGTGGGAGAGTCGATTTCCTCTAAATATTTATAGTAACAAGAGCGCATCTCAGAGTCTCTCGCTCCCTTCTTCAGCCCACACTTATTAACCAGCTGCTATGTAGCATGCACAGATCTAGGTGCTAGAGACAATGATAAACAAGACCCAGTTCCTGATTTCATGGTCAATTAATTGGTCATTAACAAGTAATGTCCAATTTACACTTTTAAAACTAGGGGATTAGTGTCAAGTGCAAGTACCCAGAAGCTGGGGTGCAGAAGAAGAATGAAAGCGGTTGGAGCACTGGTGTTGGGAAAATGGCATTCAGGCTGAGCTGAGGTCTGCTGGAAGAATGGGTGTTAATGAGGTGAAGTGGCTAAGAGAGGAGAAGGAGAGTTGGAGTTCCATTCCCAGCAGGGGAAATAGCACGTGCACAGACCTTTTGATGGGAAGAGTATGGGATATTCAAGGGCCCAAAAGGCCAAGTAGGGTTTAAGAGTAGAGCCACAGAGAAGTTGCCCATGATTGGGATACTGCAGGCCTCGATGGTCAGGTAGTGGGATGGTGACACTCTCTCTAGGGCAAGGAAGAGACCTCTAAGTGTTTTAGTAGGTCCCTAAGTTTATTTCAGAACGCCCACCTGTAAGAGGCAGATCAGGGATTCGAAACCAAGCCTATCTGACTGCTAGGTCTACTCTCATAACCATGACTACATCTCACTTTTATAGCATTTTTGTGGTGGTTATCTCTCCGAAATGAAGCTTTAGGTCATCCCTAATTCAACCTCCTTCTTGATTTGTTTTGAAATATGTCTCAGTGCTTTCTGCTGTGGCAAGTGGGCACTAGGACAGTTTGCCTGGTGTGGTATCAGTGAGATGTGTGTGTACCTGTCCATGTCAAATACACTGGCAGATTTATAATCCATACAAGATGTGACCACAGACTTTTATCTGCAGAAAGGCATCATGCATAGTTAATCTCTGCAAGGGGAAGTCATGCCTAATAGATCTGGCATTGTTTGGAGATATGACCAAGCAAGTGACTGAGGGAAAGATAGACTATATAATAATAATCGCACTGGCTTTCGAGGTACTTGTGCATTAAAAAATAGGTGAAAACATCTCTCCTGGGCTGCTGTGTACATTAAATGGGCTGATATGTTATTACCCCCATTTTACAGATGAGAAAAGAAGCTCAGTGAGGTCACAAGACTTTTGTAAGTTACCTATTAAATAACTGGTAGAGGGGGCCGGGGATTTAGCTCAGTGGTTTCACCACCTGCTGCGCAAGCACAAGGACCAGAGTTCGATCCCCAGTACCAAATAAATAAATAAATAAATAAATAAATAAATAAATAACTGGTAGGACTCATATCTAAAGCATAATCCCTCTAATTCCTTAGTTCCTAATCTTTTTTCTCTCTCTCCCCCTGCCCTCCTTCCTTTCCTTCTCCCTCCCTCCATTCATGGTCTTAGTAAATTTTTATTGTATCGAATAGGCCCTTATCATCCTTGCAGAGTAACCTATTGAAAAGAGTAAGTAACATCCATCTCTCAGATGAGTCCAGATTTCTTTCTTGCCTCAAAGTTGCCTCTGAGATCACCCCAAAGGTACAGTTATATACATCATCTAATTGGATAGTAGAGACACAAATCTTAAAAGTAGAGTTAACAACTGCATTTGATTTTTTAAAAGGTAAAAGGACATTGGATTCCTAAGACAGGGACTAGCAAACTTTCTGTGACAAGCTAAACAGGAAATATTTAGGGCTTTGTAGTCTCTGGTCTCTTGCCACACAGGTGGAAAGCAGCCACAAATAGTGCAGAAACAAATGGGCATGACTGAGTCCCAGGAAAACTGTACTACTGGAGTCTGAAATTTGATTTCATATGCTTTTCACATATCCCAAATCATTTTTCTTCTTTGGATTTTTTAACCGTTTAAAGATATAAAAACCATTCTTGCTGCTGTACAAACGCAGATGGTATTGGACCAGGTTTGATCTTTGGGCCACATTTGCCAGGCCCAGAACAAAAAGGCTCTTTTCGTGACTGTTACACTGTCTGTAAAGGTTCAGATGTTTACATCAGCAAGGAGTAGAGGTTTGCCCCACCCTCAAATTTGATTTCAGGCAGAACAGTAGAATTTGATCTTATTTAGCTAGGGTATCAGAGGGTTAACGCTTTCAAATGGAAGAGGTGCCAAGAGACCACTAGGCCGGAACTGCTAGAGTGTTTTCGTGGGGCCCTGGATCGGAGACTCCCTGGGAATGGAAGGGGCTTCTCAGCTCAGGGCATTAGCTAGCGATACAATCAACAGGTCTCCCTGTGCAGGCAGAAAAGGAGGTAGCTTGGAACTTTTGCATCTGTAGAACTGACAGTCTCTCTTCTTCCAGTGCCTCAGGCACAAGGTGAATAACCAGCTATCCAGAGAAGAGCCTCTTGCTTCTTTCTAACGAGCTACCTGCTAGCAAGCTGAATAGTTGCTATCTTCATGGTGCCTGGTGCAGCCTTTTCCCCAGCTCTGTTTTCTCACTAATGTATAAATGCAAGAGTGGCAATGCTGCCCCATCGCTAAAGATGTATTCTTAGCACTGAGTGTAGTACATAGCTGCAACTTACCATGTGGAAAACGAACTGAAGGCCTTGTTTTCCAGCTGGTGATTTTGAGGCAGGGAGGGGGTGGCCCACAACTCTTTGGCATTCACTGAAGCAGCGCCTCACGCTAAGGTTCATGAGTTGGGATAAAGGATAATACTGTGCAGGAAGATACTAATTAACTGTTAACCAGTATGCTCAATTCAAAAACAAATGTTGATTTTTGTGTCTTAGCATCCAATTATCTTGCTTGCCATATAAGATAGTGTCCCTCTGGATACAACAGCCACACTTTTGTGCACAAGCATGTGTGTTGGATGTGACACAAAATGACTGGAAACACTTGTGTAGTGAACCATTTTTGTATCCCCAAACTGGCAAAGACACACATGATTTCCCTGCTAGAATTGTAGCTATTTAGGATCTACTGAAATAGGGGAAGCCCCTTATATAGGCCATTGTGTATATGCATATATATTTAATAATATGCATCATATATATAATAACTAGTAACAATGGTGTCCCCTGCTTAACTCACAGACAACTTGGAAAAATATTCACATGTATAATAATATATGCATTACATAACACATATGCAAATGCACATACTTGAACATTTTGTTTAGGTCTGCTGCGAGCTAAAAAGGAGGCTCTGTGGTCCTAGTTGTAAGTCAGATAGCGTACAAAATAGAACTGTCCTTTACAAGTCTAGAATATCTTCCAGGATTTTGGAGTTGGCTTTTAGAAAAAAAAAATATTAAATTTTAGCAGTCACTACAAGGTTTGCAGCCCCAGGGGTTGAGAGCACTCCAGAAATGAGTTGACAGGACTATGCCTACTCAGAAGTTCTGCAACATAGGGTTTTTGGGGCTGGGGACCTCCTTGAGGATACTTCACTTGAGAACTGAAATCTAGAGTCTCTCGGCCTCCCCAAAGATGATATATCCAAGGCAGGTTTAGTGAATGTGGAAAATGGTGACCCACATCAATATTAGCTATTATTATTACCATTATTCTATGCCAGAGAGTGCACTCAGTGCCATTTCATGCATGATATTATAAGCCTGTTAGCTAGGTACTATTATCATCCCCATTTTGTAGGTGAGTAGGCTGAGGCACAGGGAAGTTACACAACTTGCCCATTGTTGCACATCATGGAAGTGGTACGATTCGTACTCAGGCAGTGTGACTGCAGTTACCAAGATCTTAACCTTGACACTCTAGTGCCTTCCAAGAGGACAGAATCTAAGCTCTTCATTAATAGATTTGGTGAAGGAATAGAACTAACTGAGAGACGAACATAGGTCTCTCTCTTTGACCTATAGGCAGCTGACTAATTTGTTCTTTTTATCAGCATCTTGCTCTCACTCCCAAAATCTAATTATCACAAAAATGGATGAAGTTAGAATGAACTGTATTTTGTTCATGCTTTCATTCACTAAGATGTCAGTATATGTGCAAAGCCTGTGAGTAGAGATTTATTGGATATAGGATCTATGAAGCCCTCCCACATACAAAGGAATGTGAGGTCTTGGTGTCAAGTCCAAGGACGTGGAGGAGTCATATCCATAGATGTGAAACCTGAAGCCATGGGATGACATGAGACTACCACATGCAAGTGTCTGGAATTGCACTGTCCAACAAGATAGGCACCATCTGCATGCAGCTAATTAAATTAGTTACAATTAAGTATAATTTAAGATTCAGTTCCTTAGTTACACTAGCTCTACTTCATTACTCAATGGCCAGGCCACATATAGCAAGTGGCTACCATATTGGTAACAAAGGCAGAGAACATTTGTATCATCACAGAAAGCTCTATTGGAGAGCACTGATCTACAGAGAAAGGAAGGAAGAGGACCAAAAGACAGTTGTTATCAGAACTGGAGTCTACATACCATGAGGAGTTTGGGAATGGAGGCTAGGGTAGTAAAGGACACAAAGGAGGAGATGTAAGAGGTAGAAAGATCACCAGCATATTACAGGGTTAGGACAGCCAAGAATGTAGGGAAGTAACAAAGAACAAAGTGTGGTTCTCAATGTCAAATTCTGTTGAGAGGTCTTGGGAACTTAAGAGTTGAAAAAATATGCTCAGGATTTGAGAGGTGGATGGTTGGTGCCACTTTGGTGGGCACTGCTGATAGGGCTGCTATATAACTACTACTATGTTGTACGGTGGAGGTCCAAATCTCCAGGTACTGTTCTCAAACCCAGCAGGCAGGCAGCAAACAGAAGTGCACTATCGATTTGCTTTTTGAATCTGACTTGCTTTAACCCTGTGGATAGCAGCATGTCTCCTTACCTACCTGCTACCTCAGTAGCCCTTTCAAGGCCTTTGCTTTGAACATTTCCAAAGCAATCCCATGAGTAGCAAAAGGTTCCGAGCTTTGGGAGTAGAGTGCTATTCAATTCAAAGGTGATGACTGAGTTTGATATTAAGAATAAGAAATCACATCAGTGACCTTTGTCAAATTCATAAGTAATCATTAATAAGGTCTGAATGGCAAGTGAGAGAGACCAGGCAGCAACATAGAGAATATTAAATCTTAGGGGCTATAAAAAAGTATTGGCAAAGACTCCTTTACTTGACTTAAATTTATCCTCTGGGGTTCTTTAAGGCCACACTTAACATGATGATTGCTGAGATCAGGACCAGAGAAGAGCATAAATCTGCATTCCAGGATTTGGACTTAGTGCCTGAGATAATGCAGTGTATGACCATAATCATGTTTCTAGAGGGTGGGAGAAAGTTTAGCTTTCCTTTCACTTTGATGTGTCCTTATTTGATTATTCCAAGTTTTTACTTACTTATACCTTTCTAGGCACCTATAATGGTGAAGTGTTCAAGGACCTGGGTTAACACATTTAGATGTGTGTTCCAAGCCAGCTCTGCGGTTAACTCAGTGACCTGTGGAGAGAGGACTGTGATATATTATGATACAGGAGGAAAGCTGGGCGCCTTGACAGTGAGATCACTCTGCAGTGTAGTTCTGGCTATGCCTCTTATTAGCCATTTGACCTTGGATAAGGCAGTTAGCCTTTCTGAGCTTCACAGTTTGTGCGGGTTGGATGAGGAGAGGTGGTAGGGTCAATGTCAAGCCTCCTAGCTCTCAGTCTTCTAACTTGCAGAGGATTGTATATAAGTGTTTCTTCCACTGTTTTGGCCAAATCCCATATATCCTCTGTCAGCCATATTGGGAGGCTCCAGAATCTCAGTTCTTTGTGGAAAGTGAGGCTCACACAAAGGCAGGCTTGTAGCAACTGCCTGGGTTTTCTCCTAGGAATCAACACTGCAACTCAAAAGCAGGGGGAGGGGCCTGGTGAGAAGTCACTTTCCAAACACTGGCAAAGGATCTTTGACTCTTTGCCTTTGACTTCAACACCAGTGTGCATACGTGCACCTACACACACAGACATTCCAAACTTACAGTGCCACCTTTCTACCAATTCCATTTTGGATGAATGCAAGGAATTAATGAAAGAGAGGGCAGATGTGTTAGGCGAACTACATTGATGTAAATTACTTGGATGTGAATTAACTGTGCATCATCTGGGGACTCTGACGTGAGCATCTCCGAGATTAACAATGGTTGCTGAGGGTGACGCAAGTTCAGGAACCAGATAACTCATTTAGTTATAGGAGTCCTCGCCTTGTTTACCCTCACCCCACCCCATATACCGCAACAAGTCAGGCATAGCATCTAGCTCCGGCGTATAGCTTTCATTCACAAAATCACGGTGCAGATCACTGTTAGGAATAGAGAAGAGGTGAAACCCAGGCTTCTGGCCTTCAGGATTAGCAGTGACAATGGCCTTTTACTAAAAGTTGCAGCCAATTTACACTTCTTAGCCTCACAACAACCCTGCACAGTCCCAAGTTTCAGATGAGGAACTAAAGCTCAAATAGGTGACATAATCATCCAAAGTCACCATGTCTTTAAGTGGCAGAGTCATTGTAGGTCTCTCTAACTCCAGAGCCTGTATTCTTTCCATTTTTCAACACTTCACTTAAGCAGTAGTACAGTGGGGGCCGTGCTGTGCCCTGGATTAGGCCAGAATGAGGCAAGCAAGACTGCACCAAACAGGGTTAACACATTCCCATATGTTCCTGCAGTTGTGCATGTACCACCAGTGCTTAACAGCTGCTTGGTGTCAAGACATGCAAATTATGGCCCTGTCCTGAACTGTTAAAGATCAACCCATTTCTCTTGTGATTTGGGGCCTGGGAACAGCGCGCTGGACCCTGGTCACTGTTCCCTACATGTCCTTCTGCCTCAGGCTATCTTTGAATGTCATTTTTGCCTCTTTTGCTTGTCCAGGGGAACAGGTGATGATAAAAGCACACTTGAGGTGTCTGTGGGAGCATTGCCCTGCTTTGCTTACTATTAATAGCTCCCTCTCAGCCTGTGGCCATAAATGGTGTTTTGCAGGGAAGGTGACCAGTTTGAAATAAGCTGGTGAGGAGATGTCGGGCACCAATATCTGCTTGGCATGTGCAGTCAGCCTTCCCGATCTATTGCAGAAGGTTAGTAATCCTGAGATCTTGAAGCAAAAGTGGTTTCATCCGATTCGTGATGTCTTCCCAACCCCATGGCCAGGTGATCTACTATCGACCAGAAACTTACTGCTTTACTTAGGAACAAAAGCTCATAAAGACTCAGACCAACCTGCAAAGGACACTAAGTGTGGCTTATGTGAAGAAAACATTTTTACCCTTTCGGCAGCCGCTTGTTGCAAAAGAGCTGCAACTTGCCCTTTGCTACCCTGTTCTTCAAGAGTCACCGTTCAAAGAAGGGGCCTGCCTGCCATTTAAGCACACTTGTGTCAAAGTGTGCACAGACCACCCTAAAATGGTGAAAAGGGGAGGCACACACCTATTCACATGAGTCCCTTTTGGTACTTTGAATTACTAAATAGGCAAATAATTGGTTGTGGATCTATTATTTAATTAGTGTAAATGAAATGACGGTTACATGGGATAGAATGCATATATTGATTTCGGCTGTGTCTTTTAACAAAGATAAATGATTTGACTTCGGAGAGTTTTTGTGATCAAAACTCTTTTAGCTGAAAAGCCAAAGAGGGCCTGGCCTGCTTCATGATGGCCTGCAGGAGCTTAGCAGTTGGAGGAGAGAGCTTATGGTATGCCAAGGGATTCACTGCCACTTCCTGCATGAAGGGAAGACAACTGGATTCACCTCGACTGTTACTTAGTGGTCACTGAGGAGAGAAGTTCTAAGGGCCAGCACAGCAGAGAGCTGAGGGCCTGGATGCTGGGCACTAGAACCTAGAAGCTTTCTTTGTCTCTTGTCAGGCCAGTGACCCAGTTCCTGACCTTTTGATTGGTTCCTCTAGCTGGGTTGTGTCTGGAAGACCTTGCAGGGAAAGGCATGGCCTCTGCTAGGAGAAGGCACAGAGGCAAATATAGATGGAAGGAAAGCACACTGAGTTAGGACAAATGCTGTGTGATGGGGAAGCCTAAGGGTGTGGTCCTCCAATTTGCACATCCAGGAAGAGCTCTGGTGGGGAAGAAGTATGTGCAATGCTGCTGACATTTAGATTGCTCTGGCTTCCTTCCCCTGCATTTGTTCCTCCCCTTCCAACATGACTTGGAGGAGTACCCTGGGCTTCCTTATTCCCGCCAAGAAAGAGTTGAGTCACCCCATAATCAGAGCTAAGCACAATTGAGGACAGTGTTCAGCATGGCACCTGGCAGTTCAGCACAGTGGTCAACAACCCAGCCCCTGGAGTCTACCAGACCTCGGTTCAAATCTTGCCCCTGTGACTTTTTCAGTGTGCAGTCCTGGACCAGTTAATTAACCTTGTGTTTTTTCATGCCGGAAATGGGTACAATAGCATTCTCAGTGTCAGAGGTTGCTAAAAGAATGGAAGTAGGTAATCCACATAAAGCAGCGGTCACAGCACCTGGTGTATAGTCAGTTCTCAGTAAGTGGCCCTCATTCCCCACCCTCTGTGTCTTCCCCTGTGTCTCCTGGTCCATTTCTCATTGTAGCCTTCAACACATTGTCTTTCTTATTAGTCTAAATACGTCAAGGTCAGGGGTCCTGAGTTAGACTTTTTCTGTGTCCTCCTGCCTGCTCCTTTTCCGTGTCTGGGAGGCTGCCAGCTCTCTATTGTCTCGCACACATTTACAGACTCTGTGAGCACGGTTCAGAGGGTAGCTAGATCTCCTTTCAATCCCTGACTGACATTTTAATGACGGTAGAAGACAATAGCAAAATACTTATTTTTAGGTTTGCTCAGAAATTCACTGAGGTGCCATCCTGGATTTAAATTCACCTATAAATGTATATCTAATACCTACTAATCTCAGAGCATTTCAAGCATCTTAGGAGAGTACTCAGTGGCAAACACTACAGGTAAAGCTCAGATGATGGGTGGGGACAGGAACAGGGATGGAGGTGGGGTGGAGCAAGGGGAAGGGGAAGGTTGGTAGGGTAACTGAGGAACAAAAATGTAATGTGACCTGAGTCAGATGTTCCTGGGGCAGTGTGAGATTAGGTGCCAAGTCAGGGAGTGCCCCGTTAGGTGTCCAGATAGGATTGTTTCTCCTCTCCTCCAGCCCCGCTCCCACCCACCTCTGCCTCCATCTCGGCTTCCACAGCTCTTTGTGTGCAGCCCCATTAAGGCTCTTATCACACTGCATCACTATGACTCCAGAAAGAGCAACCTTACTCAGGGAACCTTACTGCAGGTTGCGATACCCAAGAAAGCCTGCATGGAAGGCAGGGCCATAGTTCAGCCTAGAAGTGGAGAAAAGACTGGAATGAGATCGTGATAAAGGGAAGAGGGGCATTCCAGATGGGGCGTGGGGAGTATACAGTAGGAACACAAGCCTGGAGCCAGAAATACGCATGGCATGTTGGGGGGGGGGATGGGGGACGAGCAAGACTGAGTTCAACAGGATGACTGAAAAGAAGAATTTACAGCCCAGACGGAGCCACTCGAGAGTACAGTTGTTCCTCAGGCAGTCTGGCATTCAGGAAGGCTGTGCTCTGCTGAAGGGTTGGGGCAGGGGGATTGTAATTAGCCAAGAGAAAAAGGTTCTGTCTCAAGGCTTTGCTAGCTCCCCCCATCCTAGTTAGAAACATATGGCCCTGGCAAAGGTTCTTACTTTATTTGGGGCCAATGCTTATCTTTCTTTTGCCACAAATTGCTGGGGAAAAAGCAAAAAGGCAGCTGTACTGCCTCAAGGAGTAATCATTAGCTAATGCTGCCATCTCCAGGAACCTGCTTGCTAATAATCAGCACACAGCAGACTTGCTTCAAACTGGCTGCCCCAGCAGGCTCTTCCCTGCCCCCACGCCAGCTCCACTGCTGGCTTCTTCAGCCTGAAATGTGACAGGGCAGCTGAATAGAAGCAGAAACTGTGCAGTTTCTGGAATCTGTGACTGCCAGCTGCTTTCTCTTTGCTTTAGTCCAACAGGCTTGTGTAGCAAAAGTTATCATCCAAAGGATAAGAAACCCATTGTATTCATTTGACGGGGCTGCCATAACGAAACACTGGGTAACTTAATAGAAATTTATCTTTTCACAGTACTGGAGGTTACATTTTATGTTGTGTCCACAGATGGAATGTCCTCTGTGCGCACACATCCCTTGTGTCTGTGTGATCCTGATTGCTTCTTAGAACACCAGTCACATTGGATGAAGGTTTGCCTCATTTTAACTCAGTCACATCTACAAAGCCCCTCTCTACAAATATAGTAACATTCTGAGGTACTGGGGCATGCGACTTCAACATTTGAATGCGGGGGTACTTCAATCCATAATACGGTACATCTTCCTTCTTTCTCTTTCTGGGACTATGTTTCCCCATCATTGCTATAAACGGGCTGGAGCTAGAAATTGAGAGATACTGTCCAAAAATAACCGATTCTTTGAAGTACAGATGAGTTTTCAGAAAAGAAATGCAAATCTGTAATGAATTGCTAACAAATAGATTTCCATCATGCAGGATTATTTCTTATTAAACCAATGCAGCAATTTTATTACAGAGTTCAAACTTGCTATATATTTTCATTTGTTTATTAAATAATCATTTTAGTGCCGTTCGTATGCCAGGTGGTAGGCTAAATGCAAGGGAAAAAAAGCTGAACACATTAGAACACATTAGACTATATTTTCTAATTAGCACTTGTAATTTTAGACATGTATTCCACAAGAAAGTACTGAATCCTCAGGTGTAAAAATCAGAACTAATTGAATTTAAACATTATTCTACTTTCAAAAATGGGTTTTTAAGTGTAGAGTCTGAAAGGTTTAATTCCCTATACAGAGTTCTCTGGTTTATTTATTTATTCTTTTATTGGTTGCTGTATTGCAGGAATATTTCAAATATCCATGGTAGGCCAGACACTGAACAAGGTACTGGGGATGCAAAATGAAACCAGCATAGCTATTGCTCCACATTCTGGAGTGGATCTGAGGCTATTTTACTTCATTAAATATTATGAACTTATAGTAGGAGATATGTTGTTGCTTCCAAGACCCCACCAGTTTCAGTGACTCTCTAGAAGGACTTACAGGATGGATGCAGCATACAGTTGTGCTAATGGTTATGCCTTGTTACGTCTATTGGATAAAAGCAAACTCAGCAAAGGGAAAAGGTGCAACCTTGCAAGAGTCCTGTCCCAGAGCTGTCGCACAGGACACACTTATTTTCCCCAGCAACACATGTGGCAACACATGTAAAATGTTGCTTACCAGGGAAACTCATTAGAGACCCAGTGGCCAGGGACTGGCACACAAGTACTCTCTGCGTGGAATACATCAAAATTCTAGATGCCTGGAAGGAAAACAAGTAGGTATTCAGCACAAACCATATTGCTTGTGTAAAACTGTTTACAATCAGTGAGCCGCTTTAAAGGCTTCAGATCAGAGTAAGAAATGTTTCCTAGCCAAGCTCCCAGACATTAGGTACAGGTCAGCTGTGAAAGCAGGCCTTTCTAAGGACCACAGTCTCAGGTCAGTTCACTTGGAGTTGTAGTCATAGGAGGTAGCTTTTGCTCAAAGGAGCATTATAGGGAGCAGAACAGAAGATGGAAAATACAGTAGAAGGTGAAGCATGGCTCACTCTAGAAACTGAAAGAAATTTCATATTCCTGGGAGAAGGCAGCCAAAGTGTCGAATTAATAAGGGTGACAGTCTTCACCATGTCTGTATTCATTCATTCATTCAAAGAATGTGTATTGAGTACCTACTCTGTGCTGGGTGACATGTGAGGTACTGAGTACACAACAGAGAACCAAGCAAATGTGTGTGTCTCCATGGAGCCTGAATTTTAGTGCACATTATATGTATATGTTAATTTATACTACATCTATTTATTGGAAGTCGTCTCTCCACTTTCAAGCAGAACATCAACACTGAAATATATTTAGCACATTCCGTGATTGGAAGAAATACCAGAAGATATCTTCTATCCCAAATTGAGACTAGGCCTGCATGTTAGTAACCTACTACACATACTACTAATTACTGATAAAGTAGATTTAAGAGGATGCTGCCTTTCTCCCTCCCTCTCTCTCTCTCTCTCTCTCTCTCTCTCTAATACTGGGAACTGAACCCAACACCTTCACACTGAGCTATAGCCACATCTCTTTTTATGTTTTATTTTGAGGCAGCATCTCACAAAGTTGCCCAAGCTGGGCTTAAACTTGTGATCATCCTGCCTACACTTCCCAGAGTGCTTGGCTTATAGGCATGTGTCATTGTATCCAGCCAAGAGGAAGACATTTGATGATGCTTTGATCAGAGGTCTTGATGTTTTGTCAGTTTTGGGTCTCAAGATCTGAAATCCATTTCTATGTTGACAGCATGATTGTCTTCTTCTTGTTGATAACAAGAGTGAGGAATGGCCTGTTAGGTACTCAGAGAGCAGTGACACACAACCAGTCCAGGAAATAGATTCATCAGCTTAGTTCAAACAAAAGAAGTATCCTAGTGTCTGATCAATGGTGATTAAGTCCTCAAGAATGCTGCTATTTAGCAGGCTGCACTATTCATGTTAACTCTCTATTGTGGTCAGCCAGATCACATGTCAGCCTTATCTCTATTTTATACCCCTGACAGTAGCTCTCAGTTTAAGGAGATACTTCATGAAAGACAAATTTTGCTTTCAAAGGCTTAAATCTTCGATTCAAACACTGCCTGGATTTGGCCACAGAACTAGAGAGATTGAGATGTTTATAGGATTCATATGCTCGTCTCAATGGCTCCAGGAATATTATGGTTTGGCATTACTTATTTTCAGCTTTATTTTCTTTTGGAACTCAGGCATACAGACAGGGTAGATACATCCTCCTGTCTCCACTCTAAAATCCAAACTGTATCATAAAGCCATCAAAATGGAAAAGCACTTCTGGAACTGTAACTTCATTTCTACCAGTGCCATACATATAATACGTTGCTACACATTTACTACATTCTCATATTACAAATAAAGATAAGTAACTAGAGTGTTTCCCTCTCTGCTGGAGGTGACTAAGAAACAGCAAGGAAAAAGAAGTCCTCCAGAGAAGTGAAACTCTCCCTAGCATTTAGCACTGGGAAATGACAAAAATCCAAGCCATACTGACAGACAACATGAAAGAGTGCTTAAATTCCTTAGTGCCTAGAACAGTGCCTGAGACTCAGTATGCCCGTAATATCCACTGAGCGAATGGCTGGAGTAAATACATAAACACAAAATAGGGCCCAGGGAGTGGGTGAAAAATGAAGCTAACCTGTAATATTGTCAGTTACCAGGGTATGTATTTCACATTTATGATTCTTTTCATGTTTCAGCTATAAAAAAATCATCAATAAAAATGAGTTATGGAAGGTGCTGATTCAAACATAGATACCTCTGATTTTCTCTGACAATGAGAAATAGCCTCAAAGGAGAAATGTCTAGAAAATAAATTGTTCACAAAAATATATTTTAGATTAACCCCATGGTCTGTGCTTGAGTGGAAACAGTGTGAAGGAGTGTGTACTTCAAGATAGTTTAAAATTGAAAGGCTTAAAAGCATGGGCTCAGGGGCCAGATAGGCCTGTGTGTGAATTCTAAGAGGTCAGAGCTAGTGAGGTCTTCATTTCCACTGTCTCTGAACTCACCACCCATAAACTTTTTGATAATACACCTCTACGTGAATATGCTTATTTATGTATGTATAAATTACATGTATATATGCATCTGCTAATGTATTTTAGTGATTTATATTATAAACATCCACATACAAATTTGAAAAAGATGAGGAAAATAAATATAATTGATGTTCCAATATGCACCTTTTACATCCAATTTTCTTATCCATGCCTGAAGCTTATGCATCCCATTTTGGAGAACTCTTCTCTAGAATACGGTGCCTTGTAGATGCTCATTATAGATGTTGAACTATTACATGGTTTCAAGTCCAGATTCTGCCACTTAGTGGGTGAGCCTGAGTAGGTACTACTGTCTACATTCTGGGCCTTTGTTTAATCATCTATACAATTGAATAAAAATAATAGGTATATCGGGGGTGCTGTGAAAAAAATAACCTAGTAAATGTCAATAATAATTGCATTGATGTTGAAGATAATGACAACAGTGGCCACTGGGGTTAATTCTTCAGTTTTTAGATGAAATGGTTTAGGGTCATGTAATTGATTATGACCACGGACCGTTCTACTTGATATGGTACATTCCACACACAGGATTTTGAAGTAGGATTGGTTCCTACTCAACATTCTGTTCCAGCTTGTGTGTGTATGCATTGGCGTCTTCCTTGGGAGCTAAGAGCCCATTAAGGGCAGAGACTTTGGGTGATTTTTCTGGGTTATGCCAACTTCTAAAACAGTTACTCTTTTTACTGGGCTGCCTAATGTTCTTAACCTCTCCTGGGTTTCCTTCCCTGACCCCAGCCTCCCATCCTCTTGCCAATCGGCCAAATGCCCCTGGTCTATAACACAGAGCTCCTTTGCATTCTAAGCATCTGATTACTTTTCTGTCTTCTATGCTAAACACCAATCAAAGAGACAGGTTGTACAAATGTTCCCCACACCAGCCTACTGTAGCCAACAGAGAGCCAGGGACATATTAGTCAGGCACCCATTAAGTGTGTGTTGATTCACTTTTCCTTTGGAGATTCCAAGCTTGCTTGATATCTATCTTTCATTAAAATTCCGTACTCATTTTAAAATTTATTTTGATTATGATAAGAACACATACCATGAGACGTACCCACTGACAGTACGGTACTGTTAACTATAAATATAGTGTTGTAACTTGCATTTCCATGTTTCAACCCCTCTTGGTTGTTATCAGCTTTTCCAAACATTGCATAGTTAGTTGTAGAAGTTTAGATTGCTATCTTTCCCTCTAGGTGGGGTTGTTTAAAAAAGAAATGGCCTAAACGCTTTCAAAAAAATAAATGCTACATCAGTCTCTTGGGGCTGCCATAACAAAATAACATATCTTAGGTGGCAGAAATTTCCTTACAGTTCTGGGGCCTAGAAGTTCAAAGTCCACATGCCCTAATGATCAGTTTCTGGTGAGGCCTCTGTTCCCGGCTAGTAGATGGCCTTTCCTCTGTGTACTCATGGAAAGAGAAAGAGATCTTTCATGCTTCTTCCTCTTATTATAGGGACACAGGTCCCATCATATTAGAGTTCCACCCTTGTCACCTCATTGAACCTAAAGACTTTATCTCCAAATGCAGTCATTTGTGGGCGAGGGCGCTAACATATACATGAGGGTGCCTAGTTGAGTTCATAACAGGTACATATCCCATGGTTATCAAAACTCCGTACAACTAAATGAAACGTTCTGTGAAAATAGCTGTAGAAGAAAGAGAATAATTAGTTACCTTATGTGTGAACAGAGAGCTTGTGCAGCTGTGCAGGGCAGGGACCAGTGGAAGCCCAGAGAACTCTTGGGCTTGACCTTATTTGGCTTCTCTCCCTTTTCATGCCTTCAGTTTACCCCTAAAGCTTGGGATCAGTATGGCAAGCCCAGAAGTTCTATTTTCACTAGGTCAAATGGACTGCTTTCTTCAAAGACTCCAGTTTTACCATTTCTGGGTACCAGGCAACAAAAACCTCCCTAAGAGAGGCTTAGCCTGAAAAGCAGAACCCTCAGAGGCAGTAAAGTTGACCGCATCCTTGGAAACATTCTCACTCCATCAAGCCGTGTTCCTCTGAAATGTGGATGGAGAATACAGTGCTAGCCTGAGATGCAGACCCTGGGGAACCCCTAAGGGGGCCTCCCTGAATGATTCTATCAGTCCTGCTAAGGAAGTCTAAGCCCAGGAGACATTAGCCTGGCGGGCCCTTCAAGTGGTTTGCACGGAATGCTAGTATTAAGGAACATGTATTGGAAACAAAGGGTTCTGGGGGCAAATTAATGTGTTTAACCTAGAATTTTCCATATTAAATAGGTTTCTTTTCTGGAACCTTTATTTGAACCATTGGCAAGCCAAATATTAATATGAATCACCAGCAGAGGGGTGTGGAATTCAGCCTTTACCAAAATTACTAATCACAGGAAGCTTTTGGGCAGATAATCTTGATAGCATTAGTATTTCCCAGGACTCGCTCTTGGGAATTCTCACTCTGAAAGATTTATGTTAAAAGTCAAGGGCCGGGGACTTAGCTCAGTGGTTTTGCCACCTGCTGCGCAAGCATAGGGACCCGAGTTCAATCCGTGGTACCAAAAAAAAAAAAAGTGATTGTTAGCAAGCACGACTTGACTCAAAGAGTTCACTCAGGCCTAGCCTTATTGTCACTCTCTTTGTGCCATCTACTCTTCATTCCCTAGGAACACCAAAAGCATCAAAGCTCCCATCTGTCAAGGCCACCTTCTGCTGCTTGCCTGTCTGTTTCTTAACTTAGAAATCCCATAGGATTCTGCTGCCAGCCTCGTCTCCGGGTTCTGTGCCTTCCAGTAGAACTGGCAGGTGTGCAGACCAGGCCCTTGGGATTGTGAGAATCTGGCTTGTTTCCAATGCGATCTGAGGAGCTTAGACTGCGCCCTGGTTAGGAAAGAAACAAACTAATGAAGTCACCAGATAGAGGAGCTTTCTCCCATATGGTACCCTGGGCAGGTACTAAAAGAGTTGCGTACGGGCTCTCTGACAAGAGTCTAATTTCCCCGGGCTCACTAGACAAACAAGAGGAAGTAAAAGATTCTGATCCTTATCAACTGCTTACTATTTACTAAGCTCTGTGCTAGGTGCTTTGCATAAATTATGTAAATGAGTCATATAATCGCCTAATGAGCTGGACACAATTCTTATATCCATTGCATAAGGGAGGAAAGAGAAGTGCAAAATGATGAAGAGGGAAGCCCAAGGAAGCGTAGCTCGCAGTGAGCTGCAAAGCCAGGGTTCAAGCCTGTGTCTGTGAAGTCCTGCAGCCCATGCTCTTCAATACTGTGCTCTATGGCTTCCTAGTGGATCTACAGAAAAAGTAGCTGCCCACTGCACTGCGGTGGTCACATCAAAGCATATGTCAGATAACTACAGATATTCCTCATTTAACCACCTACCTGGTTAACTACTTTCAGACTTCTGACCCTTCTTCTTTTGTACAGTTCTGTACATCTTGTTTATAGAGCCTCAGTGCCTTTTTTAGTACAGTACACCTTGTTTATAAAATACTGTAATTTTGGGTGATTGTAGTGTGTAATAGACTACTATAATTTTATGTTCTGTTATACATTACAGTGCTACATGTAAAAATTTATGCAAATAAAAGCAAAGTCATCACATTGGAGTTTCCTTTGACCATTTCTTTGTAATGTGCATACTACATACAATTCCTCATTTAATGACCTAGTATTGTAACTCAACCACTAATCGAGGAATGTCTGTATTTAAAATAATCACTCCCCACCCCTCCTCTAAACCAAGAGGCAGTTGTTTTCAGGAAATTGTTTTGCATGCAAGAGAACTAGGTTCTTTGGAGACCAACCCAGGCTTTGGTAGGATCCTCAGAGAGAACCTACAACTCTAGTCTCCACTCTTGAGTTAGATACCTGTCACTCTTTCCTGTATCTCTTAACTGAGCTCCCTATGTCTGATCTTACCCCTACTCCATCACATCTCCACGCCGCAAGCACTGGTCATCTTTCTGAAAGCAGATTGATCCTTTCTATGTAAAACTCAATTGTGCTTGCATAAAATCCCAACTCCCTAAAGTGGTTTCTTCAATATTCTCCTCCACACTTCTTCAGTGTGTGCCAGCCACACCCTCTCCTCCATGCCCATTCCCACTGTTACTGCACATTGCCTCCATATACCTGCTGCATGATAGAGGCAAGGTGGTGATAGAGAAAGAACCTTCGTACTATCAGATAGCTCATCAGAAAACGGAGGACCAGGCTCTAATGGGCTATTTTGCCAGCAGGCTAACTTGGGGATAATTTACGTAGGTGATGGGTGATCACAGACTGATGGGCACTTTCTCACAAGTGCTGTTCTGTGACTATATGATACACATCTTCTTCTAATCATCTATTTATGAGATTGTTCTCAATTCTCCTTAGTCAGTAACAAAGATCATTATTTCCTTGGGCTGTTCTTGTCACTAATTAGCTTGCCCTAGTACAGTTCCTGACATACAGTGTCACACAGTAGACAACTTACAGGGGCTAGCTGCCCTCAGGCCCTCTTACAGAGATCCTCAAACTCATTGTCACAAAAGAACACAAACTTCACCTGATTATCATGGAAGACAAGGGTTAAACACATAGGCGCAAGATCTTGTCTCAATGTACAGTTTTCTCACCACTTAGCCTGTGGCCATGCCAAATGACCTCCAGTTTCAAGTGTGTTTTGTCTGGATTGAACTTGTTTTTTATGTCTAATTAATTGTTCCTTCTACTTTGGCCCTAAATACCTTCTCTTCCTCACCAAACAGCCCATCTCCTTTGGGAACAAGTGTTTGACTTTTGATGCCCAATTCAACTATCAACTGCTCTCTGAAGCCTTTTTGGTTGATTTTTACCCTCTTTGAGTCCTAGAGCTCTGAGTCTGGCACTTTTAAACATGGCTCTGGTTGTCTTCCCCAGGTGCTTCTCAGCTCTGGACATACTCCTCCCCAGCATGACCCAGCCTTGTTTATTCCAGTGTCCCAGGAGCCCAGAAGAGGCCTAGCATATAGTAGGCACTGACAAAATATTTGCTGAATCAAAAAATGAAAGGGAACCTAACATAGGGCAAGTCTTTGACATTAATTTTTAAATAGGCCAAGATGATCTTGAGAGTAAAAGAAATGGACAGAGGCCTATAATTTGATTTTCTTCTAGCCCTATAGTCATGATGTGAATCTGGAAAAAAACCCTAAATATTTAACCTCTTTCTCCATAATACTATTGAGAAGAAAACAAAAGATTATTGAAGGGCAAAGTATGTGTTGGCAGGGATTAGTATGCAACTGAAATATGCTATTTGTCCACCAGGGTGTGCTAAAGACACAAAATAAACTGTTCTCCATTAATTTGTTCAGGAAGAGAGGAACTGCAGAAATCAAGAAACATTTTGTTTTCCCTGCATTGCGTACACTTGTGCAAGAAATGAATAACTCTCCTACCATGCTTGAAAATTATGTATGCCCTGGAACAAGCTTTACTGGTAGGAAGAAGCAAACAGAAGCATGCATGAACACACACACACACACACACACACACACACACACACACACACACACACACACACACACAGCACCTTTAAAAGATCCAGGCATCAAATGTAAAGATATATGATCAGTGGCATGTAAGGAGTTTGATCACTGACGAATTTAGGTGCTATGTGCTACAATGTCAGAAGCAGAGTGGGATGAAAACGTGTGTTATGTTGCTTCCACCCCTGCCATAGAATGGTGTATTTGAGAAGACTCATCCAAGTATCAGAGATGGGACATGAATCTGTTCTTGCCATTAACGGTGCATAGACAATAGCAATGCCAGCTATGTATACTAATTCAGATTTATTACTCACAAGACTGTAAGTTATAGTTTGTGAAATCAGTGACTTAGACAAATCAAATTTCATCTTCAAATTCTTACTCCAGTGTATACCTTCAACATATATCTCATAAGGCCTTAGATTCTGAGTTTTTTTAGCTATAATCATGCCTATCTTCTTCTTTAGATTCATCTTTTAGCCAGTGGGCTCTGTGTGACTGTGTGTTTTCCATATTTGAAACTCTTACACATGGCGAAGGTCCTAGTGCATCAGAAAGACTCAGTTAATGTTTTTGGACTGCTTGCTTATTGATCTGTTTTCACCAAAATGCTGCCAAAAATGTCAGGAAGGATGAGGATGCGATTACAGAGGAGACAAGTGAATGGGAAAGAACTGACTAGGGCTAAGAGAAGAGGACTAACTTTCATTGTCTGCTCACCAGGTGCCAGGCACTGCACTTTATATGAATATCTGGTTTAATTGTAATAATAATCCAAAGGAGAATGATTATCACCCATCACCTGTTATTTTTAAACACAATTATGACTCTGTGGGCAGAGTATCTGGTAGGCTGTTATTGAGGCAGTCTCCTACGTTCCTGTGGGGAAAAGGGTTCTTCCCAAATTCCCTCTCTGGCTCTGTAATGCCCAGAGGAAATAAGAGGGAAGTGCAAGCCTGGCGTGGTGGTCCATACCTGTGATCCTAGCACTCTGGGAAGTTGAGGCGGAAGGGTTGCAAGTTTGAGCCCAGCCCAGGCAACTTAGTGACTTATTAATACCAGGTCTCAACATTTTAAAAAAAGAATTTGAAACGAGGCCGGGAATGTAGCTCAGTGCAAAGGCCCTGGGTTCAACCCCCAGTACCACAAAAAGTATTTCTGTGTCGGCAGTGGTGCTGGGGTTTGCAATGAAGAGTTGCAGTGGAAGGCAATGAAGAGTTTCAGTCTTCTGAGTGGTGTGAGGGACTACCCGTGTGATGCTTCTTTCCTGCGCTGAGGCTCTTTAATATTGTAGGAGATGCGTGACTTGGGCAGTGCTGGCAGATTTGAGTAGTTGGATTTACTGGAGAATGCTTTATGGAGGAGAGACACAGAATCATTAAAGCTCTGTGCTGGGAGAAACTATCAAGCATATCTAGTTAAACCACCAGGCAAGATTTTGAAATCCCTGACAGCAGTCCAGCCAGTTGCTAGTTATGTGGCCCAGGACCAGGAACTTTTCCGCTAGCTAGAGTTTCCTCCTCTGCCAATGGGAGAAAACTATAAAAAAGCCTTCAAGGTTGTTTAAATGAGAAAAGCATGTACTCCTGGAACATACTAAGCTTTCTTTGTTTCTGTTGTTGTTTTTGAAAATAGACTTTGTACTTTTTAAACCTTTTTTATTTTTAAAATCGACTTTGTTTTCTAAAGCAGTTTTAGGTTCACAGCAAAGCTAGCATCTGCACATCGACATTGCTAAGCAGACATTTTGTTTGGCATTATGTTTTATGATACAGGGTCTCATTCTGTAGTCAGGCTGACCTTGAACTCAGTTTGTAGCACAGGCTGGCCTCAAACTCCTAATCCTCCTGCCTCAGCCTCCAGAACGCTGGAATTACAGGAGTATGCCACCATGCTCAGAAGTATATTTGTTACAATAATCAGCCTATGTGGATGCATCATTTTCACCCAAAGTCCCCAGGTTTACATTAGGATCTACTTGGGGTATTGTACATCCTATGGGTTTTGATACATGCATTCACCGTTATAGTATCACACAGAATCGCTGCACTGCTCTAAAAAGTCCTTTGTGCTCTGCCTATTCATCTTCCTTCCTCCCAACCCCGGGCAACCACTGATCTTTTTGCTGTCTCTGTAGTTGTGCCTGTTCTGGAATGTCTTACAGTTAACTTAGCAATATGCATTTAGGGTTCCTTCATGTCTCATCATGACCTGATAGCTCATTTCTTTTTAGTGCTGAATAATGTTCCCTTGTCTGGATGTGACACAATTTGTTTACTCATTTGCTTACTGAAGGACACCTTGGTTGCTTCCAGGTTTGGGCAATTATAAGATTGCTGTACACACTCATGGGGAGGTGGTAATGTGTAGATATTGGATTTCAACTCATTACTTTTTATGAAAAGTGGATCTATCCTTATTCTTATAAATTCCTCCCTCCCATAACTTTTCCCTAAGGTGAAGGACCAGTGCAGCCAACATGCCCAATTTGTAGCAAATTGCTCTTATTAATTAGCCAAGAAACTGTGGTGGCACACCAAGTAAACACTGTCCTACAAATCTGTTTACATCAGCTTCTGAGAACATTTTAAAACAATTAAACTATCAAGGCGACCGGGAGACAGAGCTTTGCATTTTAATGGGAAATGATTCAATCTCAGGGATTATTGCCTTTGATGTGTCTGGGCTCTGAAAAGAGGGCGGAGTATTGATTAAGGCCTACAGGAAGGCAGGAAGCTTGCTCGGGCTGCTTGACCACAAAGCAATGAAAGCTTGGAGACCTGTAACCTCTTGGGCTGGAATTAAAGGTCACCTGCCTGAGAGTTAACTAGATTTGTCAATTTATCTTTAGTTAGATTCTGCCTATAGGGACAGATGATGGCTTGTGAACTTCAGAGGAGTACTATTGGCTGATTTGCCGGGGTGGGGGAGGGCACTGAAATTGATGGCACAGTTAGAAAAGGATGAGTGACAGCCCTGAGCGCTGACCTTAGTGGTTACTCTAAGGGGTTAAACCAATGCATGTAGTCACTGCTTGTGTCAACTAACGCAAAACTGCATACTACCGCCTGTGGGTATGTATATTGCCACAATTATGGCAGCCCGTCTCTGACTTCAAGTGCATTGACCTTTTAGGATATACCTCTCACCACTGATTTATTTACAAGTGCTTGTTAGATCACACTTGGTCCTTGCCCTCTAGCCACTCACAGTCCAGTACATTAGGGATTATGTAAATACCTGAATGCAGCCACACTTAATGGTATGACAAAATAAGTTTTTGTTGGGTACAATGAGGGGACCACAGAAGCCACTGTCACCTTGAGAGGTATGAAGAGGCTTGCACAAAAGTCTTCCTAGACTTAAAAGAGTAATAGGCAGAAGATCTTGGATAAGCCAGTGAAGGTATGGAAGAACCTTGGTATATTAAGACAACTTATGCTGGTACTGTGGAGTTGCAGGTAGTACCTTGAGCTGAGGATCTCCTACACAAACCTGACCCCCGGGTACTTTTTAAAGAGTGGAGGACTTTAGTCCTAAGGTATAGAAACTGAAATCAATCAAGCAATGATGAAATCATTGAAGTATATCACCACCTAAGGCTAAGTACAGCGGTGAGTGCTACCATCCCTATGCTACTGTGTTGCTTAGAATCCTCCCATTTGTCACACTACCCAAGACTGTGCTCATTGGGGAACAAGAGAGTTGCTTCCAAAATGCAAATGCTTCTGTGAAAAGTGACAGTGTGCACTTTTAAATCAGAATGCTCTCCTTCATACCAAATCAAGGTCAGCCACATGGAGGACTAGGGGAAGAGGGCAACCTGGAATGCAAGAGAAGATAGGAGCATGGGGTACCCAGGAGGCAGTAGTTATTCATACACTGGCGTTACAGGCAGCCAGAGAGCAGCACAACGGCCCTGGGTAGCTGGGGATTTAGGGGAAAGGAGAGAATGTGTAGCAGAAATCCATTTCATTTCCCTCGGAGTTTGGCTTTGTGTCAGCCCTCAGTTTGTTTATTTCTGTGCCGTCTAGACATGAGAAGACAGAGCTGCCTCCACCCTCAGGAACCCCCTTGCTCCACTGCACTGACCAGTACAGCCCCTGCAGGGCCATTATAAGAAGCCATGGCCCAGCTGAATCTCTTGGTCAGACCTGATAAGACCACTCATATGGAGATGACTTAATTTTGTCCCTTGGGAAATGCCTATTTTAAAGAGCTCTTACATTGGGCAAGAGAAGCTGCCTCCATATTAGGGTTTTCTATTTTTGTCTGAAGGAAGTTGGCATCTCTCCTGTGTAAGGAATTCACTGAAACCGAAATTCTTCCATTAGCCATTTTGGTTTGCAAACAGGGATCTGAGCATATGCAAGCCAATGCCTGATAACCTGAGCACTGGCTTGGCTTCCCAAAGGACACTGGGGAAGACCCCATGGCTACACTCTGAAGCCGATCATCTTGTCCTGTTAAGCATGATTGGCTATTGAGCAAATAAATGGTTTTCAAAAAGGGACAGAACTGACTATATAACTTGCAGGGTTTGGTGCGAAATGAAAATGCAAAACAGCTTGTTCAAAAGGTGTTAAGGAATTTCAAAATGGTGATAGCACAGCAGTAAACCAAGTGCAGGACCCTTCTCAGAGCAGTGCCTTGTCTCACCTCGTAGGTCACATCTCCGTGACATCAGCCCTGCTGAGGAACAGCTCCCCTAGACTTTTGGTTTCTAAGGGTTCCTGATGTTCAGATCCCCAGGCTGTGGATAGGTGGTGGGCAACAGGAGAGGGTATTTGATGTCAGGGCAAAACAGATTTTCTCCATCCTCTGCCTCCTGCTGAAATCAAATCCTTAGAGCTAAACCAATTCTGCTGGAGGCCGAATCCCTTTGGGAGGGGCTAACAATTGCAGGTGTTGTCTGCCACACTCTTAGTGTTGGATGGAAAAGTGGAGGGAGAGAGAGTACAAGGCAACTGTGATTATGCTGAGAAGCTTAAGGAAAAAATATGTAAGTTCATGGAATGCTTTTGAATGTACATAATCTTTCTTCCCGTATAGCACTGAATATAGGTGACGGGGCTCCATCAATAGAGCTCCCTGTGGGTGTCAGTAATTCTTTAATATTCACTGATAGTTACGATATTCAGAACTCGAGACAGATTTCCTTTCTCGGTGACTCAAGGGAAGTTTTCCCAGAGCTGCACAGAAGGAGAATCCAATCTGTTCTATAGGAAAGACTCATTTGCTCCCAGAATAACTTAAATTTCCATTTCTATTTGCATTTTTAACCAAAATAGTGGGTCTTCCATAAAGCAAAAATAAAAAGAATGGCAATTTGGCTTGAGGTTTGGCTTTTCCTTTAAAATTTTATTCTTATATTAACACTATTGAGTGCTTCAGTAATGTGTATGATATAATACTAGAATAGGCTATTTCTTGCTTTTTGTTATAATTAGCTGAAAGCGCTTTTAGAGGGGGCTAGTAGATTCTCTGAATTTTTAACCAAGGGCTCTGGTAAGAAGATATATAATTTAGGCAAAGAACTGAAAGTTCAGATAGAATTTCAACATTTTACAAGTAATTGTTTCAGAGGATTGAGTAACCGTAATTCTTGCAAATGTCTATTTTGCTTGTAGCATTTTCTATTCATCAATAATTCAATTTCAAAATAAAAGACACATTTCTACATCCCCAAAGCTACTGTGGAGCCTTTCAGACTATAAGATTCCTGACTGTGGGAGAAACATCTACCCAGTAAGGCAGCTCGCAACAAAAACTCATGCTGAAGGATCCTGTTACAGACCATTTTTCGTAATTCTAGAAGGCGAAATAAAATTTTGTGCTTGGAAATAATAAGTTTAGGCAAATAGTATGAGCAAAGCTTACATCTGCATCCAAGCAATGGCCTGATTACTGCCAGAACAATACTGCTACATGATGAATCATTAATGATCTGTGAGAGTCATAATGGTCTGTCACTAATGCCCATTAATGATCTCTCTATACCGCAAGTATGGGCTTGATGTTTCTGGCCAGTACCTTGGAGAATACTTTAGATATGCCTTAAACTTTCTCTGATCTCTCTCCGTGTCTGCTCCAAATGTAGACAGCAATTGTCTCAGTAGGACCAGCTTATGAAGAAGCATGGCTTTGTTAAGGAAATCATATTCAGGTAAGATTTATTTAAGTAATGTTGTTGAAGGACATAGGTTTGACAGCTTATCCTGGACATTGATGGCTTTGAAGAAATTAACAAATTTATGCCGGGGATCTTTCTATTGAGATCTTTGTTCTTTCCAGCTGGGACAGGGGCTCTTCTACCCTGTAATCCGTGATGTTTGCCTACTGAACTTAGACTCTTTGAAAAATGCATCCTTTGTTTTGTTTTGTTTTGTTTTAAGATGTTGTTACTGAAAAGTAAATGTGTATATCTGACTATTTAAAGTTGTTTGTATTTAGAAAATGGTGCACTGATTCAAAAGACATTTCCTACCTCTAGACTTACATTAACTTTATGCATACAATACAAAACACTAATTCTAACTTATGAAGGAATAAATGAGAATAAGTAATTGTAAATAGCTTTAAATGTATATGTTTTTAGCTTAGTGAAAGGAAAGAAAGAAAAGGTATCAGTGCTACGGCAGGGAGGACGCAATCACACATTAATCCTGAGAATCATATTAGGGAAATCATAGAAGATGGGCACTCAGGAATGTCTTCAGGGAAGTAGGAGAGGATGTGTTCCTCCATGGCCATGGCGGCAAGGGAGATGCCGCAGATAGCTAGCTACGGAAACCAACGCCCAACAGCTTCCAGCTCTTGGAGAAAAACAAGCGAGAGGTTTCCAGAGCCAGCGGCCACTTTCAAGCATCTTTGAAAACAGCAGGACAGGGATTCTTTTGGAGAGTGCTAAAATCACTCTGTTGGCTACTTTTTGATAGGAAATTTTAACATGTAGTTAAATGAAAAAAAAAAGACATCATTTCTCGGAAAAGTTTTTGCCAATCCTCACATTATCTGAATAAAATAACCCCATCAAGTAAATACTTTCATGAAACCCTTTGCACTTTCTTTATCATTGAACTTGAAGAGAATCCAGGCAATGCTAACCTCTTTAAGTGTTTCATTTTGTGAGAACATTTTGTTTCTGATGAGTGATTACTCATTGCCATTTTTGATTTCTTCAAAATTTTCTCCACTGCCCTAAAACTGCTGAGTAGCATGTGTATATGCATATAACTAACTGGAATTAATAGACCTTCTCAGAGTACTTTCCAGGACCTTCTGAGCTACTTAGAGTGGTCCTAAAGCAACCCCAAATGGTTGGGATTGATCTGTATTGTTACATTGGCATTATTTGTTTGTTATTTTGAATCGATCTTCTCACAGAAAGGAGAACAAGGCTCACTTGAAAGGTTAGAGCAGCAAAGATGATAGCAGTGATGAAAATCATTATAGAATTGAACTGTGTTCCCATAATTTATAGCTCTAATAAACTCACTAGAATTTTCACCTACCTGTCTTTATTAAAGGAAAGAACAATAAATTCTATGTTCCTAAGCTAAGGATACAGTATATGCAGCTGAAACATTTATTTCCATCACTGTATAAAGTAATTGAGTACAATGGGTACATTGATTCTTTGCTGAATAAGGTCTGTGACACAGGTAATTGTCATCAAACAATTATTACATTGACATGTGCATCTCTTAATTCTAAATGATCACATTGCCTTCTAAGCTGTTGGGTAAGATTCAAGCACAAACCAACCTTATGCTTACAGAAGACTTCTAGATTGACTGATGGAATGTTATAAATAGACATGTCCATTTTAGTAGATGTATGCTCTTGGGAAACCTGGTCCCTTTGTGGCAATGAATGCAAAATATAGGACAGAGCAGCTGCCATGACTGAAGATGCTGCAGGTGTTCCTCTTTGAAAGGAATATTAAAGGAATCTGATGCTATGTAGGGAAGGCTCTCAGTTCGTGGTAGAACAATGCAAATGAGACCAGGAGAGAGGCTGACGCAATCAGAGAATGGCAAGTCCCAAGAAAGGTGAGGTAGTTTATCTCATTGCTTTCAGACAGGAAAGTGCTTTACCCCTTATGTATAAATTTATAAAACTAGCCCAGCCACTGCACCTGCAAACTCTCTAAAGAACTCATTTTAGCCTCTATCAAGGCAAGAACGTTCACCCTAAGTCTTGCCTCTCATCTGGTCCTTAGGGAAGCTGAGAAAAAGACAGTGATTGTCTTCGTGTAAGTCTTCACAGCCTGGAAGCTCTCGTGATCTTGCTTGTGTAAGTTAAAGAACTCGAGTTCATTAGTCTATATGTTTGGTCTTATTTCTAACAGACAAAGTTTTGGCTCACCCGCTTACTTCCCCAAGGGTTTTTATCCTTGCCTTGCTGCCTTCTGCTTGTCTTTGACTTTCAGCTTGTCAAGGTCCTCTCATGTTCCTTTCTGTTTCTGGCTCATTATGGCCCTTGTATTCAGTTGCCATTCTTACATCTGCCTAATTGTCTACTTAGCATATTGACTCAGAGTATCCAAAATACAGAGCACATGAAGGCACATTTCCCTCTCTTAAGGGACTGTAGTGAACAATATATTTAAAATCATTTTCTTAGCTGTGGGCATTTAGGAAATGATAAATGTATTCTTTCCCATCAACACTTCCTTAGTCCATTTTCAAAGGATGGAGGTATGTACTTTCAGGTGTTTATAGATCACTCATTTCAGACATCGAGACTATGAGACTATTGTCACCTAGGCAGTGCCTCTAAGTGCCTTCCTATAACTTGCATTCTGACTGGCTGGCCCCCAGTTTATGCTCACTAAAACACTCAGTTTTTTTTGAGTGATTACATATTTTCAAATGACTGCATAGAACACTGAAAATATTTTAATATATTTTCTTTGGGAAATTATTACATAATCTGTGCTAATCTTAAAAAACAACCAAAAATGGCCTTTAGAACATATACTGGAAGTCATATTTACCTTTACACCATTTGCTTTAGAAACTGAAGGCTTTGGACAGAGTTGGCAATAATGTTGGAAGTGGTAGGACAATTCATCCAACCAGCTAAGCTCTGGTAACGGAAGGAGAGTATCCACAGGAAATGAGTGCTTCCTGGATAGAATGAGTTCTCTAAGATCCTCTTGGAATCCCAGTCTCCTGAGAGAAAAATGAACATGCCATAACTTTCCTTTTAATTTTAGCAGTGCCACTGGGCATAACCTACAAGTTTAGGCATATGTCAATCGGTAGTACAAGTATGCCTCGCTTTATACAATAAGATTGTTTCCAGAAAATTATATATAAATCGAGTTGCATTTGAAATCCACATGGGGTATGCAGTAAGAATAGAAGCCTTTTTGTGAGTGTTTCTATGAAGCGAAGCTTTCTTGTATTATAGACATATTGAAAATATCACTCTTTAATCTCTCCATTTAAAAGTCTGGATTTTTTTATACCAGAAAACAAGATATCTACATTCTGTTCTGCAGCAATTATTTGGCCAGGGCTTGCTAAGGAAAAGTACATTTTATTGTAATAATGCTTCATTTGTGAGAATTCTAAAAATGATTACATTTAAATCTGCTTACTTTGTTTTGCAGGTTTGGCAATAGTATTCCTTACTGTTCAGCAGCTATTATCTGATTTGACATAGTTTTTAAAGACCTTACCAAAAGGGACTTGTAAGTGACAGGTATGGCCACTTATGTGTTTTAATAGGGCATGTAAGTATCTTCTGGACCCAAGACTCTAATGTGTTGCCCATGGAAATTCCTAATGTTTATTTCAGGAGGCAGCTGTGGTGCTCAAATATTAGCTCTTTCCCAACACACTCCGTTCTTCACCTTGTTCTCAGAGGACTAAGAGGTACAGTTCAAGGGGCTCTCTTTGCAGGGCAGATTGGATGCATATACTAGGTCTCTAGAGGAGTCAGAGTTGAAGATGTTTGCAAAGACCCCCTATTTTTTGCTTTGTGATGTGCATGCATCTCTGTGTAAATAGCAAATATAACAGTATTCTTTGTAATATCCATTGTTCCAATTGGGCTTACCTGCACAGCTGAGTAAGAAAAATATATTTTTCCAGCTCTAACATTAATATAATGGAATTCAAATAAGGCCTCCAGATGACATTGTGAACCGTAATCCTATTGACACTGAATTAAGAAACACTGGGTGTTTCTGCCTTGGAATCTGTTGACCAGACTGAATCCCCTGAAAGTGTGAGCTAAATTAAACTTCTCCTTTAAGTTGTGGGTGTTTGGTATGGGTCCAGTGACAGGAAAGCAGGCTCATACAGCCATATTCATTATGTTCTTTCCTTATATACAAACCTTTTCTGGCTTTACTTTGAATGCTAACCAAATGAAGGCAGAAGATGGTTGACTTCATTCTGTAAGCATAGCCCATAACCATCTGACTCATCATAGTTTTCTAGTCATACCTCTTTCCTTCTTTCCCTAGTAGCACTTCTTTAGCCAATCCTGACTCTTTCATTGTTCCTAGAGGATTTGTCAAATTCATTAATGTGCACTCTAGGCACTTCCCTCCCTGTGATGTGCTGTACATACTGAGGAAGGTACCCAGATGAAAGAGCCGTAGACCTTGCCTTCCAGGACGATAGTCTGCTTGCCCAGTTAGCTTGTCCTAGACACATTGTGGTAAGTACATTAATTAAAATGCAAAAATCCATAGGGGAACGGGTTTAGGATACTAGGTGCCTTCTGCTGACTGGATTTGAGAGGGCCTCATTGAGGAGGTATAATTTCATCAGGGAATTAAAAGTATGAGACTTTGGCTCTTGTCCTTGATACACCATTCTTATCCTTCCAACCAAATAAGATTTGTCCCCAACCCTAGAAATCTCATAATATTTACTGGCTAAACCAATCATAACATTCCTCCTAAAAAAAATCCCTCATGTTGGAGTTAGCATTTGCAAGGGAATAGATTTAATACAGAACACATAACTTATAGGCTTATTTTATAATATCCACCCAAAAAGTCAAATGCAGAGGAGTGCAAGAGATCTGTCTGCACTCTAGAGACCCGAAGAATTAAGGCCTGGATCCCACGGTGATGTCCTCCACAAGCCCGGCCTAAGGCCTAGAGCCCACGGCATTGTCTCATGCAAGTCTACATCAAGGACCTGCACCGGGAAGGCCCAAAGGCCAGTGGCAGTCGCTAGAAAGCCTGTGGGAGCAGGGTGAAGGATCTGTGCCAGAAGGCTGAGCAATCTGCACAGGAGCCAGGAAGCAATGCTCAAGATGAAGACCAGAGCTCCCCTGAAGAGAACAGCAGCCATCTTTGGTGACAGCGAGGACACGAGCTCCTGTGAGGATGAGAACAGCCGAGCTCACTACCAGGAAAACCAGCCTCAACAAGCTTCTCCAGGAAAATCAGCAGCATACAATCGTCCCCTCCAGTTCTTCTGTTATGCCATTGGCAACAATCCTCAGTTGGGTCTTCCACTCCCAGAACCATGCTGACTCAGTTCAGCTGAGCGTTCCCAATTAAGTTGACTATTAATCCACCACAATTCATATTGCTTAAACCATTGTGCTTATAGATTATAAATTTCTGGGAGGCAAGGCCCATATTCAACACTTCATTTTATTTCCCTAATATTTACAATACCACAGCACTAATAATAGTAACTGAAATCATTATATATATACTTGGGTGAGTCCTGAGAATTCTTTGACTTCTTAGCTGACTACTTCTATACAGAAGTACACTAAGATCATCAGGGAGAAAGCTAATCAACTTTACAATTATTCACTGGTAGCTTAGTCCAAGCCTTAATATAATCTCCTGGCAGTGTAGACTGCACTGCATACAAGGCATGAAGATCCTTTGTCCTCTTTCATTCACTCAACAATTATGCAGTTGCTATGTTTCAGGCACTGTGCTAGCTTTTAGGTTTGTAGTACTGAATAGAACATGGGTTATATGCGCTAGAAGCAACTTAAGCAGCTTTTTTGGTGCCTTTCCCCAAGTGACATCATAACCCTGTCCTATATGTTGTAATACCCCAAACACAAAGGAAAGTGGATCCATGAATAAATCTGGTTCTTTTTTTTTTTTTCCTTTCCACAATATTTTGTTCTCCAAGTATGTGATACACTTTATTTTATTGTTGGTCAAAAGCTTCTTTACTCCTCTTCATTAAGAACAGGAGGCTTAAATAATTGCCCTAATGATTAGACGCTGTGACCAGGAAATAAGAGCTAACATTAGTTACGGATCAACTGTAGGCCAGTCCCCAGCTTAAGTACTGCACAGATAGAACTCTCATTCTTATAATAACCCTGCAAGATAACATAATAGTTTTCCTCATTTTAATACTGGGAGCGCTGAAGCTCAGAGAGGTTAAATAGCTTAGCCAAGCTCCCAGGTTAATGAACACTGGAGTCAGTCTTTATTGGTACATTTTAGGTATACAATATAATAATATTCGTATTTGGAAATTTGCACCTTTACATAATCTCTTTTTGCTTCTTATTTGTCCCCTTTCCCCTCCCCTCCCTTCAACCCCTCCATCCCTCCCTATTTGCAAAGATTTTGTTCCTATTTTTCCATTTTCTCATATTAATCCCATTCCCTTCTGTCCTTTCCCCTACCCCTCCCAATTACCCTTATTCTTTGCCCCTTTTCTTCCTATTTCACATTGTCTATTATACATTTTAGTCCTTATTTACACTTTCAGTTTCTCACACTAGAGAAACTATTCAGTATTTACACATGTGTG
>NW_004624808.1:7985556-8081785 GCF_000247695.1 Heterocephalus glaber
ATTTGTTTTATATAGTTGGGTGCACTAGTGTTTGGTGCATATATATTTATGATTGTCATCTCTTCCCATTGCATTGTTCCCTTTACAAGGGTATAGTGTCCTTCATTGTCTCTCTTAATCAGTGTTGGTTTGAAATCCACTTGATCTGCAAAGAGGATAGCTACTCCTGCTTTTTTCGTGTTCCTGTCTCATGGAGTATTGTTTTCCACCCTTTAACTTTCAATCTATGAGTTTCTTTTTGAATTAAGTGTGTTTCTTGTATGCAGCATTTTGTTGGATTTTGCTTCTTGACCCATTCTGCCAGTCTATTTCTTTTGATTGGTGAATAGGGACCATTAGCATTGATGGTTATAACTGATACGTTTAGACCCCTAATTGTCATGACTTTTTCTTTTTATTGGATTCTCCCCCTTTTCATTTAATTTCTTGTCCTGATGGATGGATTCATTCTGCTGTGCTTTTTAGGGTTGTGATCCTCATTGTCTGCTCCTAGGATATTGTCTAAAAGTTTTTGGAGTGCTGGTTTGGTATTCATGAAGTTGCTAAGGTGCTCTTTGTCATGAAAGTATCTTATTTCTCCATCAGTTTTGAAATTTAGTATTGCAGGGTACATCAGTCTGGGTTGGAGGCTGTTTTCCTTTAGGGCTTGGAATATGTCACTCCAAGGTCTTCTTGTCTTAACCGTTTGCATTGAGAAGTCTGCTGTGATTCTGTGATTCTGATGGGCTTTCATTTGTATGTGATTTGTTTCTTTAACTGCTTATAGAACTTTGTTCTTCTGTTAGGTTTCTGGACTCTTAACAATTGTATTCCCATGTGTAGATTTGTTTTGATCAAGGCTATTTGGAGCCCTATATGCCTCACTTATCTGTATGTCAAGTTCTTTTCCCATGCTTGGGGAGTTTTCTGCCATTACTTCTGTGAACAGATTTTTTTATGTCATCTGCACTCTCCTCTTTCTTCATTGACTCCAATCAGTCTTATGTTATTCTTCTTTGCATCATCCAGCAGCTGCTGGATTGATTTCTTGTGGTCCCTTACAATTTTAAAGAATTTTTTCTTTTCCTGGTCACTGATTGCAATCTTAACTTCTATATCTCAAATTCTGTCCTCACATTGGCTCATTCTGCTGTATAGACTTTCAGTGGAGTTTTTGATCTCCTGGAAATCTGTTTGTATCTATTTTATGGATTCCATTTGTTTTGTATGTTGGGATTCCATCATGTTCCTCAGCTCCTCTATTTTTTTATCTGTGTCATCTCTAGCTTTATTAATCATGTCTTGCACTATGGGCACACTCTCTGCTGTTATCTGGAAATTATTTCTGATTTCATTTTTTCCAGATCCTCTTTTGTGGCCAGTTCAGGGAGTGCAGGTCTTTGAGTATTAGTGTGTTCCATCTCATTTCCCTTTGGAGTTGCTCTAGGTCATCTGCGAGTCTGGTTTTGAGACTTGTTTATGTGTCTTCTTATTTTGATGGGGGTGGGGGTGGGGGTGTGTGCTCTTGTCGCCTGCATGGCTCTCCTCCTCTGCCCTGGGAGTTGTAGAACGGCGGCTGGGAAGCCCTTTCCTCTGGGCTGCGAGCGGTGGAACTGCGGCCGGGATGCCCCTTCCTCTGGGCTGGGAGTGGTGGAATTGCGGCCAGGAGGCCCCTACCTCTGTGCTGGGAGTGGTGGAATGGCGGCTCAGAAGCCCCTTCCTCTGTTCTGGGAGTGGTGAAACAGCCTGGAGCCAGCCTTTAAAGCACATGTAATGCTATACTATCTCACATCTAGATTTTTGGCAAATATTGGTTTATTGATTGGCTGATCGTTACCATTATGACCTGTGTTTATTAAAATTCCACTATATGTAGTTGCTAGTCTTTGGATACTAACAATCCTGAGCAATCATCTTAATGTTTGTAATGGCAATTGTGTGAAAGCTTTAAAAGCTGTTTTTTTGATGCAATGCATCTTACTTTCCGTAAACATTATTACATGAATACTTGCTGTCAATTCATGAAAATATCATAGCAAGATTTAGAATCTCAGTTAAAGATGGTTTCTCTAAGATACTCAAAGTTTGGAAAATGAATGTCAACTTATCTCAATAAAATAAGATAATCTGATTTTATAGACATGTGAAAGCTGACTCATAACTCTCATAACTCATGAAAATATCCAAAATCACATTTCAAGCATTAGAGTCAATGTTGTGTAACTATATTACTTCTATATAGTAAAATTCTGTATTCTGGGCTAAAAATTCTGCAACCCAGCTGTTCCAAAACTTTAGCATGTGCCATCAGTATCTTTTGTGAAACTGGTTAAAATTGGAGATTCCAAGATGAGTTGGTGGGAACCCAAGAATCTACATTTAATAAGCACTCCATGTGATTCTGATACATGAATACCATAAGTATTATCCCTAGAAATCTCCTATAAGGATTCATCTCCACAGGTGTCTCTCTTAGCAGTGTTTGTCATTCTTCCCTCACCAGCCTCACCCATCCACACACAAGATGTTGAGCATACATTCCTTTTTAAAGTTGTTTTGTTATTTATGTATAATTTATATACAATAAAGTGCTCAGATGTTAAGAAGTCAGTTGGATCAGCTTGAGAAATGCACATACTTATGCAGTCTATGCCTGTATCATGATATAGAAGATTTTCATAACACCATAGAGTTTTCTTATGCCCTTCTTCTTAGCCAGTGTCCCTCTGACAGCTGAAATAACCACTAAGCTTATTTCTATCATGATAGGTTAGTTTCCCCTACTTCATATAAATGGAAACATTACAGTATGTGCTTTTTTGTTTGTGTCTGGATTCTTTCACCCATAATGTTTTGCCATCCATCCATGTTTCAGTGTGTATGAGTAATTCTTTACATTTCATTGCTGAGTAGTAGTCCATTGCACAAATGTGCCATCTTATCTGTTCACACATTCAGGGACATCTGGATTGTTTCCAGCTTTTGGCTTTAAAGATTAAAGCTGCTCCAAACAATTTTTTTTACAAATCTTCCTTGAAGTGGTGGTTCATAAGGTTGTTATAAATTTAACTTAAACTACTCTCAACCAATTTTCCCAAGTGGCTTTATCACTGAATACTTCTACTAGTGACTTATGAGAATTTTGACTGTTCCCCGACATTCACAGCTGACAGTTTTTTTTTCCTTCTGTATGGATACATGTGTGGATGTGATGGTATTGCATCTTGGTTTGAATTCGCATCTACTTGATAACTGATGGTATTGAATGTCTTTTCGTGGGCTTAGTTCATTGAGATATACCTTTTATCATCCGCTATCCATTAAAGTATTTTTTCTATTTTTATCTTACCATTCTGTTTTTCACAACAGTTCCTCAATATCCTTTTAATTTCTATAGCATCTCTAATGACATCCCCACTTCTATTTATTATATTAACCATTTGTGCCTTAATAGTTTATAGCAATAGTTTTCTGGTTTCTTTGATCTGTTTTGCTAGTGGATGAAAATTTTATTAATCTTCTCAAAGAATCAACTTTTGGCTTTGGTGTTTATTTTTGTCTGCTCCCTATGTCATTGATTTCTGTTCTCACTTTTATTGCTTCTTCCTACTTGTTTGGATTTTAATTACTTCTTGTTTTCCTAGATTATCAAGATAGAAAAAGAAATCATTTCTTTTATAACTTTCTTGTTTTTAATTAAAGCCATTTAAAGTTACAAATTTCCTTATAAGGACTACTGTGGATAAATTTCATTTTTTGATATGTTGTAATTTATTTTTTATTCCAATCAGAATATTTTCCAATTTCCTTCTTGAATTTTTCTTTTATTCATAACTTCATTATACATGTGATGTTTTATTTCCAGTTTAGGAGAAAGAGGTTTATTTACATTCTTGATATTGATTTCAATCCCTATAAAGTTTTTTTTGTTATTGTTGTTGTTGTTGTTTTTTAGTATATGTGCTGCTGAAGCAAGAAAGGACTTTTTTATTTTTAGATGGAGTCTGGCTATGTAGTTCAGACCTGCCTTGAATTCACAGCAATCCACCTGCCTCAGCCTCCTGAATGCTGAGATCACAGGCCTGCACCACTACTCCTGGCCATATTTTTGCAGTCACATCACATAACCTGTTTGATTTTGTACCTTAGAAATGTATTCAAACTTAAGGCTCAGTTTATGGCTTCCTTGCAAAATATTCCCTGTATGCTTGGAAAAATATGGGGATTTTTTCCTGTTGGTCAGTTCTATAAATTTATATTAAGTGAAATTTCTTGATAGTGTAGATCACTTCTTTCATATTCTGATAATTGGTTTACATATTCTGTCAATTTTTCAAGGGGTATTGGAATTTTTCAAAATGAGCATTGAAACTTTCAACTATGATTGTGGGTTTATATATGTTTCCTTTTAGTGCTATCAGTTTTTGCTTTTAGTATGTAATAACTTTGTTGCTGGTTGCAAACACATATAGGCATTTGTATATCCTTCATAAATTGAGCTTTTTATAATTAAATAATTTGTCTCATGATCTCTGGTAATATTCTTCACCATGAAATTCACCTTATGTGACAGTAGTGTAATTACACCATCTTTGTTAGATTTATTGTTTGTAGCATACATTTTCTATTGTTGTCAGTTTCATTTGTTTCTTTGTGTTTGAACTGTGTGTGTTGTAAACATTGTGTAGTTGAGTCTTTCTTTGCCTCATAGCCCTCAGATTCTGCTTTTTATTTAATTTTTTAGTCTATTTATGTTTAATATAATTATTGATGTATTTAGATATAAATATTTCATTTTGATGTTTGAGTTCTGTTTGTCCTATCTTCTCTGTGGCCCTCTGCTCCTCTTTTCTAGAATTTTGGAAGGGAACCAAACATTTTTTCACATTATCTTCTTTGTATTACCTTTAATAGTTTCTCAAGATCAAAATATGCACCTTTATCTTTTTGTAATTTTGCTGTTTTCAAAATGTATTCTATTGCTTCACAAATAAAGTAAGGCCAGGTGTGGTGGCCCATGCCTGTAATCCCAGCACTCGGGAGGCTGAGGCAGGAGGGTGGCTGTGAGTTCGAGGCCAATCTGGGCTACATAGTGAATACAAGGCCACCCTGAGCTACATAGTGAGACCCTGATTTGAGAAAACTAAAATCAAAACAACAACAACAATAACACCAAATAAGGTAATCATTCGCAGTATTATTGTAATTATCCCACTTACACCCTTTGTGATTTTCTCACATACTTTATTCAATATGTGCTATAAACTCCCTTCTTAAACTTTTTATTTTTTTACTATGACAGTCTTTGTGATTTCTACATCCATGGACAAATGATTTTTTTAAGGAAGATCTTTTATATTTGCCAATTTTTTCCTTCTGGTGTTCTCAATTTCTTTGTGTAAAATTGGATTTCTATGGGGTAGAATTTTTTTTCAGTTGAAAGAACTTTTTGTGCATTTCTTGACAGTTTACATATACTGGAGAATTTTTTTTCAGTACTTTATTCCTTAAAACCTATTTACTTTATCTTCATTTTTGAAAGATATATTTTGCCATATGTATAATTCTTGTTTGACAATTTTATTTTCCTTTCCGCACTTTAAAGATGAGGTGTTCCCTTTGTCTTCATTATTTCTCCATTATTTCAATGAGAACTTCTTATCTCTCTTATTATTATTCCCTTGAACGTAGTTCTTTTTTTCTCTAGATGCCCTGAAGTTTTTCCACTTTGTCTTTGTTTTTTAGCAGTTTGACTGTAACATGCCTGCCTGTATTTTGTTTGTTTTATTAATCCCTTTTGGTATTCTTTGAGATTCTTGTATAGATAAGATATTGACTTTCATAAATTTTGAAGACAATCTTGGCCGTTATTCCTCCCATATTTCTGTTGTCTTATTTCTCTCTTCTCCTCCTGAGACTCTAAGTATGCATATGCTAGATGGTTTGCTACTGTGTCAAAGTCATCAGACACTGTATTCTAGATTTTTACTATTTTATTTCATTTTGTTGCTGTTTGGTTACTTTCTTTTAGAGTGTATCCAAGTCATAAATTCCTGTCTGTGCTATATCCAGGCAACTGAAAGAATTCATCATTTCTGATATTCTACACTTCATTCTAGCCTTTCCATTTCTCTGTTCATAGCTTCCATCTCAATGCTGAAATTATACATCCATTTGTGCATGTTATTTACTTTTTCCATCAAATCTTTTAAAATATTTATCATGGTTATTTTTAAAGTTCCTGCTTGATAATTGCTTGATTTGGGCCATGTGTGGGACTGGTTCTATTGACTTTATGTCTCTTGAGAATGTTTCATATTTTCTTCCCTTTTTGTAAATATTTTTTTCTTGTTTATTGAATTTGTTTGAATATGTCATTGTGTAGAACAGCAACTAAGGTAGGTTATGATAATGTCCTTAAATGAGAATAACTTTTTGTAATTGGACCATTAGTATTTGGAGGTGTTGATCTGTTCTCAGAGTCAGATGGATCTGAGCTTTGTTGTTGTATTGGTTACACTGAAGTCATCATAGCCTTCATATTTTTAAGGGCAGGATCACCACCTTGTCATTAACAGGGTTTTAGATCTAAGTACCTGGATGGTTTGTCTCTCATACTTCTCTATGCTCTGTGTACTAGAACCCTAGAAAGGGGCAGTTTTCTTTCTTCTATCTTTTGCCCCACAGTAGTAAAGGACAACTGAGTGGTTGTATTAGCCAACTTTCCCATTTCTGGAATAAAGTGTCTTACGTACACAAATTAAAGGAGGAAAGGCTTATTTGGTTCATGGCTTTAGAGGCTTCCATCCACGGTTGGCTGGCTCCACAGCAGAAACATCATGGTAAGAAGGTGTAGTGGAGCAAGATTGCTCACTCACTTCATGATGGCCAGGAAGTTGAAAGCAGAGGAAGAGTACCAGAGAGAGATATACCCCCAAAAGACACACACCCAGTGACCCATGTCTTCCAACTGGGTTCTACCTCCTAACAGCACATTCAGCTGTGAATGTCAATGGATTAATCCAATGTTAAATTTTAAAGTGTCCCCCTTAAGTCTCATGTGTTCAGAAGTGGGCCTTTTGGAAGGTGGTTGGATCATTGAGGTTCTGTACTCCTCAATGAATCTACTCACTGGAAAACCTAGACTGTGAGAGTACTCTGACTCATACTTTCTGAGTTTTGTTTACCATTATATTTTATACTTATGCTTGAGTACCATTATTGTAGAGGTATGAGAGCTCAATATAATGTTAATAAAATGTCCACCAACAACATACTATCCCTTTATTTTGTACATGTTTGACTAAGCAATAATTACACATATGGCTTGCTTAAACCCAGTCTCTAATTTGGATGTCAGAGTTTGTTCATAGTAAATTTCAAATGAAAACTCTGTGAAGATGTAAGGGCCTGTGGCTCAAGGGATGGAATATTTGAGAATTGGAGAAGTAAAATTTTTTCTCAGTTTACCTGTGTTTAGATGATAAATGGGAGATATATTCCACTATGAAACTTTGAAGAACCTGAAGTTGTAACCCATGGAGCCAAAACAGTAAAGCTGCAAAAAATATATCAGCTTAGAGAGTAGAATGTGAGCAAATAAGCCATTCTGTGATGGTTCATAAAAGAGTTCGATTTAATATAAATGTGTTCATATTTTACCGTGTATAAGGATCCTCAGCAGAGTAAGAATTCACACATTTTTCTTCAGTTTTTGGTAACTGTGGCTTTGGAAAAGATACTATAATATTAAAATACTGGATGAGTGACAGTCAATGTTAAAATATAAGTTTTCCCATCTGTCTTCTTTCTTATATTTAGCTTTATAACCTCATTGAACTTGGGAGAGATTTTTATGCAAAATTGAAATAAGGAGTTATATGAAAGTAATATCCAATGAGAAGAGCATAAAAATCACTAAGTTTATATGTTTTTCCAGTCCTTTATTGTTCACTATAATTCCTTTTGCACCATTGTTTCACATTAGTATTTCGTGGGCAATACTCTGAAGCATCTGATTTAAAGACAAGAAAATATCAATCCTTAGCTTAATTCTCCATTTTTACTGAATCCTTTCTTTTACAGATCATAAAAATGTACTGGCCTTATTGATATCCTATACACACGTAGGGTAAATCTAGAAGAATCATTCTCCCACAGAATTAAATAGAGTGAATTTGTTCTACAGTTATTTCCTCCATGCATCTCATTGTATTTCATCTTATAAAAAGTGAAGTGATTATGGGCTTTAGTCAGAATGTTATTTTGTTCACTTAAGATTCATTGTTAGTAAGGTTGAACAAATTTGAATTTCAATGATAGCTTTCTTTATGTGCTTCAGTAATTTCTCCCTTTATATAAGAGAACATCTTCTTGTTAGAGAGATCTACGCTTCTCCCCAGGGCATGGGGTTCCTGGACTAGCAGTTGGAGCCCTCAGTGAAGGCATTACTTTCTGTGCCTCATTAATAGGAGGTGCTGTGCATATTTCCCAGAGAGAATGTTGCAGTAATATAAAGCTTCCAGAAATTTGACACTGACTAAAAGTTGCCTTTATCTCCCACTAGAAAGCCTCTGAGTTAAAAACAAATGGATTTCACTGCTGCTAAAAGACAACACAAAAGAGTGGACAGAACTCAGATTGTGGACACAGATGCTCTATGATGTTTGGCAGCTTAGTCTTTCTCTTTTTAAAATTTCTGTTTGTAATTGTCATATAATATCTGTACTTATTTATGGGGCACAATATTATAACTTGCCACATATATACCATGTGTAATGATCAAATCAAAGTAATTAGCATTTCAATCTCCTGAAATATTTTCATTGTATGTGTTGGGAATCTTCAAATTCTTCTCATCTAATATTAATTGATTATTGTAGACTATAGTTATCCTGCAGTCCTAGAGAAAATTGTAAATATTTCTCTCTAGCTGTATTTTGGTATGCATTGTCCATGCACCCTTCAATCCCCTCTACCTTCTTCCCTTCCTAGCCTCCAAGGACCTCTATTCTGCTCCCTCCTTCTTTGCAGTTGAGTTTTTTAGCTCCCACAAATGAGTGAGAACATACACAGTATTAGAGGTTCTGTACCTGGCTTATTTCACTTATCATGATGTCATCCAGTTCCATCTTTGTTGCCATAAATGACAGGATTCATCCCTTTTATAGGTGAATAATATTCTGTTGTGTATATATACCACATTTTAAAATTCAGTTTTTCTTAGTTACTTTTTTGTTGCTAGGACAAAATACTCAACACCCACACTTTAAAGGAAGAGAGGCTTATTTTGGCTCACAGTTACAGTCGATGGTCAGTTGGCTCCATGGCAGAAATGGCACAGCAGAAAAGCATAGTAGAGGAGAAATCCTTACTTCATGGTGGTTAGAAAGCAGAGACAACAGGGAGGAGCTGAGTAGGGAAATATATCCTTCCAGGTCACACCTCCAGTGATGCACCACTTCTGACCATGTATTATTTCCTAAGAGCAGATTTAGGTATAAACTCATCACTGGATTAACCCATTGATGAGTTTAGTGCCCCCACAATCCAATCATCTTCCAAAAACCCTACCTCTGAACACATGAAATATTTCTGGGATATTCTACATCTAAACTATAATATTCTGCCCCTCACTCCCAAAAGAATCCATCTCATGTAAAGTGTATTTAGTCCATCTCTAAAAGACACTATATCTTCACAGTTTCAGCACTGCTGAAGTCAAAGTCCAATGTTTCCTCTGAGACTCAAGGCATCTCTTGGTTGTGAGCCCCTGCAAAAATAAAAAAGAAAGATAAATACCACTTACATACAGTGGCATGGGTCAAACGTTCTCATTCCAACAGGGAAAAGAGGAAGAGAGAAAGAAATTGGCCCAAAGAAAGACTGAAACCCAGCAGGGCAAATGTTAAATCCTGTGGTTCCATGCCCAACACCCAGAGCAAGTTGTAGAGAGATCTGAATGCCAAACAGCTTGGATGAACCCACCTCTGGGGCACTACCCATTGCAGCCCTCATAGTCTCTCACTTGGACTAGCTTTGTTTCCTGCCAGTGGCTTTCTTCAGTGGATGTTTAGGTTTCTGGCTTCTACAAATTCCTAGGGTCTCTACTGCACTTTCAGCTTCACTTTCACCACTTTACATACTGCCCACTCAGAGGTTCACTGCCTGGCTTCCCAAGACTTCTTCTGAAAAGTGATTGAAAGCCTCCCTTGATTCCACAACTCTGCATGTCCATTAAACTAGCACCATGTGGTTGATGCCAAGGTCTGCTGCCAGCTCTAGCAGTAGCCAGGCCCCCCTGGATCATGGGTACAGAGGACATTGAGTGTCTGGATAGCTGAGCACTGTGAAACAAATCCGAGAGAACCAATTCCCTAAGCTGCCGTTTTTGAGCAAGGAATCCTGAAGCACTCTTCTCAGATGAAAGCTTTAGAGTTTTGCACACTTGAGCCTAAGAAGAGTAGGATTTTTGGTGACTCCTGAGATGCCTTTAAGCCGTTTTCTCTGTTACCTTCATGCAAAGTACTTGACTTCTTTTCAAAGATAAACTATTCAGCAACCAAGCTGTCCTTTACTCCAACTTGGCAGGTTTCCTTTCTGGCAAAACTGAAAACTTTTGATACAGGCCTTTTGTTCCTGATTCTCATGGTGAACCAGGCTGAAAGCAACTATAAGAATCCATGCAACATCCTGAGTGTTGGGCTACCTTGAAATTTCCTCCACCAGATTCATTAGTCAGCCACCCTTATTTTAGTCTCCTGCAAAGTCTCAGGACATGGGCCAGACACACATTGTCTCACACCTAACTGCCAATGTAGTACTTATTCCCAACTGAAACCTCTTCATTCTGGCCTTTACTCTTTGCATTCCTGTCATTCTGGTCTTTGGATCTCTGCCAAGAATCTTCCATAAAGTTTGACTCAGCATTCTAGGGCTTTTTTTTCTTTTTGGTTTTTTGAGACAGGGTCTCACTATATAGTTCAGGCTGGCCTTGAAGTCACTATGTAGCACAGGGTGGCCTTGACCTCCTCACAGTCCTGCCTCTACCTTTCAAGTACTGGGATTACAGGCGTGCACCACCATGCCCAGTTCTCTAGGACCTTTATAGGAAGTATCTCCAAACCTTTTCAAACTCCTCCTGCAAGTCAGTTCCAAAGACTTCTGAACCACATGGTCACAGTCAGTCATGGCAATGACCCCAAAACTAAATAACTCGAAGTGTTCCCCATATGTTTTCAAGGATGTACAGAAAGGGAAAACCTTGCACACTATTAGTAAAAATGTAAATTAGTATGGTACCAAGATTTATTATTATCATTTTCTCATCACTGTGACAAAACAATCAATACCTGCGATTTAAAAGAAGAGAGGTTTATTTTGGCTTACAGCTATAGTCTGTGCTGAGCTGGCACCAAGATAGAAATGGCATGGTAGAGGGCCGTAAGAGGCAGGAGCCCATGGGTTAATCTGCTGATGCCTGTAGAGCCTTGAGGTCTTAGTTAGTTTTCTAGTTGCTGAGACAAAATACCCAACTGTCAAAGTTAAAGAAGAAAAGGTTTATTTGGCTCACAGTTTGTGCAGGTTTCAGTTCATAATTGGCTGGCTCTGAGGCAGAGTGGCATGTTAGAGGAGCATCACTAGGAAGAAAGAGTTCATGGCAGGCAGAAGGCAGCAAAGCAGCAAAAGATGCAACAAGCAACCACAGCAGCTCTTTTTCTGTTGCTTATATTCTGTCCAGGCTACCCACCTGTAGGACAGGTACGACTCACACCCAGGGTAGGGCACCCTTCCTTAATCCTACTCAGAACTATGCCAAACCAATGAGTGGAATCCAGTGTGGCACACTTAATCCCAGCATCACATTCTATATCCAGCCACCTCTGAAAAGCTCCACTTATGACTGCTTGAGGCTTTGAAGGGGACATCTAGACACAAGCCATAATATTCCACCCCTATCCCCCCCCCCAAGACTCATGCACATACCTTTACACATTTAGTCCAAAAGGATTTAGCCCATCTCTAAGAGTTGTCAAATTCTTAACATGTTCAGCACTGCTGAAAAGTCCAAGTCTAAGGTCTCCTTTGAAATTTAATGCAAACTTTTAGCTGCAAGCCACTGTACAAATGAGAAGAAAGTTAAACACTTCCAGCATACAATGGTACAAGATAGACATTGCCATTTCAAAAAGGTAATAAGAGGGGGACAGCAGAAACCTCCTGAGCCTGTTCTTTACTGGCAGAAGTTTTATCAGCATTCTGGTCGTCTGAGCTCTGACCAGAATCTCCCATCAAGTAGTTTAAGGTATTCCAGGGGTGCTTCTTCAGCTGGCATCTCGAGAAATTCCAGAACTCCTCCCATAAGCCAGCTCCAAAGTATCCTGAACCACATGGTCAAGTACAGTCACAGAAATGAGCCCACCTCTCTGGTACTAAAATCTGGTACTAAATCTTAGTTACATTTCTCATTGCTGAAACAAAATACCAGACTCTCAAAGTCATAGGAGCAAAGTTTTATTTGGCTCACAGTTTGTAGAGGTTTCAGTTAATATTTGGCTGGCTCCAAGGCAGGGTGACAAGGCAGAGGAGGCTTTCAGAAGAGAAACAGCTCATGGCAGGCAGAAGGCAGCAAAGCAGCAAGTGATGTAACAAGTAACCACAGCAGTTCTGTTTCTTTCCCTTATATTCTATCCAGGCTACTGGCCCTAAGGGTGGGTAGCACTCATACCCAGAGTGGGACACCCTTAATCCTACCCAGAACTATGCTGAACCAATCAGTGGACTAATTTAGTAATCATACACCCTTGATCCCAGCATCTAGATCCAGCCACCTCTGAAAAGCCTCACCCTTGACTGTAGGAGGTTTTAGGAGGGACTTCTAGACACAAGCCATAACACCTCGTGATCCAATTACCTTTCCAAAGCTCCACATTTGAACACAGACTTTTGCCAGACATCCTAGATCTACACTATAATATCTTCCATCAGTGGATATCTTGTTGGTTCTATATCTCATCTATTGTATATAATGTTGCAGTAAACATGAGAGTCAAAGTACCTATTTTGGTATGCTGATTTCATTTCCTTTGGATTTATACCAAACAGTGGTAATGCTTGACCATATGGTGTTTCTAGTTTCAGGTTTTTGAGGAATATCCATACCATTTTCTATAATGGCTATACTAATTTACATTCTCACTAATACTGTGTTGTAAGGGTTTCCCTTTCTCTACATTCTTGAAAATATATGGGAAAGACTTCAATTTATTTATTTTTTTTATGTCCATAACTTCCTTATCTGTAAAAATTGTAATAAACATAATACTTACCTAGCTGGGTTCTTATAAGCATTAAACATGTGGTTTGTAATGAACTTGGCATTTGGTAGATACTTAACAAATACATTCTATTATTATGGCAGCAAAGCAAAATGTTAAAAATTGGTACTCCATGCCCAATCTATCTGGATCTAAATCCTTGCTCTGATATCTCCTACTTGCTTCTTAGGCAAGCTACTTTACCTCTCTAAGTCTCAATTTTTTCATCTAAAATTTAAAGGCAATAAAAAGTTATATATCATCTGTAAGATTAGATTAATTAGTATATCAAAGGACCAATGTTTGACACATAGAGTAAGCATAGTATATATATTTGTCATTAGTCTTTTCCATTCCAGAGACTCCAGACCATGGCAACCCGAGGAGATGAGAGACCATTGGAGGCCTCAACTGAGTGTCATTCATTTTAATTGGTCTATAGTATGTGAGAGTTTCTGGTAGTTTTGCTAAGATACATGCCAGATAAATGTAGCTACCTATCAATAAGAAAAAGAAGCAACTATAATTTCTTTAATGTACACTACATGCCAATATATACTAAGCTCCTTACATATATTAACCACTTAGACCCCATAGTTACCCTAGGAGATAATGGATACTATAATAATTTTCATTTACCATAGAGGAAACTGAAGAACAAAGCGGTTACATAGCATTTTAAAGTCACATATCTAACATGCTACTAAATCAAGATTCCCACCTAAGTTTTCTGGTTACAAAACCGGTACTCCTAACCACTCTGTCGTGCAGTCTATTAACTTCTGCATTAAGTGGAGTGTTTGTACCCTTTGGCATTTCTATGTTTCGTGACTTTTTAAATTTGATGAAACAGCTGAATATGATGGACAGATCATTAATCATTGTCTTTTTGATTAGTGATAGACTGGCTAAATTCAAAGTGGTCTCATGTTCATAGGCCTTGGAGTCATACAGTGCATAAGTATCAATTCATATACATGGAAGCGAATCCCATAGTGTCCGTAGAACTTTCTTAAAGTCCTAAGACTAGGTAAAAGGGTAACTGAGACTGAAACACAGGAGGCGTGTTTCCCTCCTTTCGCCAAACCTATATTTTGAAAAGTGGAAATGACAGTTTACCTGGAATAAAACTAAATACTGTTTCTACTATGTGAAAACCCATAACAAATTTTATCTTATTGTAATACGTAGTCCTTACTCTTGCAAATGCAAAGTCATACGTTTTTGTATTACCAAAAATGTCAATATTTTTGTAGTGAGTTTGGGGGAAGAAACATCAAGCTTCCCAAGCACATAAAAGTATCAGTGGGAATACATGCCAAATATCCTGAGTTAGGAAAGAAGCCATTATATTATCAATACTCTCTGCCCTAAATTGCATTCCTCTACCAAAATCATGAACACCATCTGCAGCCAGCTCCTCTGAAGAGACAAAGACTTGAAATTCATAATTGTTTTGACTTCTTATACACTGGTTGTTAGATCCAGGACATTGTGTCCTCTGGTAAAGAACCATATCATGGACTTCAATAGTCTTGGTTTGTTGCCTTTCTATTAGCAGTGACAAAGGGTGTGCATTCTCTCCCTGAAGACCTGTTTGTGCAGTATTATTTGTGAAACCAAAATGGTTCCCTTAACTCAGGAAGTTATAAAAATTTAAAAAATGAATGAGTGAAAATTAGATCTTATTTTAAACACATCGTCTCCAATTTCATAAAATCCCATTACTTATTTCCCCATAGGTGAATCTAAGTAAAAATTGTTTGGACTAGATGTCTTCTGAAATGGTTTCCCATTCGAGAAAATAAACTGCAATTAAATACCATATTGAACTATTATTCACAAAGTAGAACAATTGAAGCAAACAATGATGTGCCAGACAAATGAATCTTAAAATGTTTTTTAATAAACTTTAAAAAATGTTTTGAACAATTTTAGATTTATAGAAAAGTTGTAATTAGAGTACAGAGCCCCCATATACCCTTCATACAGTGTTCTCTAAAGTTAGCATCTTACATACTATGCTATATTTGTGAATACTAAAAAATCAACATTGGTACATTACTGTCAACTAAAACACAGAGCTATAATCAGATTTTACCAGTTTTTCCACTAATCCCCTTGCTCTGTTCCAGGATTCAATCTGAGATAGCACATTACATTTAGTTTCACGTGCCCTTATTCTCCTCTGATCTGTGACAATTTCTTTTGTTTTATTGTTTCTTAGCTCAGACTATTTTAATGGTAACTCCCTCCACAAGTCTCATGTGTCCCAAAGATAAGACCACTAGCTGTTCCAACAACTCACCCAGTTTGCAAATTCTACCCTAATTTGTAAGAGCCAATCTTATAAACTGCCCTAAAATTACCACGTGAGGAACTCTAGTTTCTAAAATCTTACAAGCACTCTGCTAACTCCTCATGTTTGAGGGCCACTGATACTTTTTCTTACTCAGGTTGTTTCACATGCCCACTTTTGTATGAATAACAGGTTTATCTGGTGGTCTTTGTGTAGTGACTTCAACAAAGGGGTCTAAGATTATGTGACTCAATCTTCCACAACATCTGATAAGCATTGGCGTAGAACTGTGTGACCTCTCTCCAGCCCCTCTGTGAACACTTTCAGTAACAGCTCATAACCTCCCAAGACAAATCCATGCTATTCACTTCTGGATAGTTCCTAATGGTAGAAATGGCTTCATCAAAATGAACCCTAATTTGGCCCCTTTCAGCTTGTCTTCATTGACCCTATTTCTGTCCTCCAGAGAACGAATATATTAGATATAAGTAACCTCTAGATACAGTCCCACTCCATGGTTGTGGAAGGAGTCCAGGCTTGCTGAGTCCAAACTTTGATCAGATAGTGTTGATTGCTAGGTGTTTCAATTTAGGTATGTAACTCAATCTCTCAGGGTCTTAATTTCCTTATCCTGTAAAAAATGAACCTGCCATATAGTATTGTTGTGAAAATGAAATGAAATAACACGTATGGAAGTACCTTGCACATTAACAGGCACAGAGAAGCCTTTTAATGAATAATAGTTACCTTTTGGTCTGATGATCCACTCCTGAATACCCAGGATGAAATGTACTGTTCAGATTGTGTTACATTATTCTTTGTTCTTCCTGACAGCAGTGAATTCTTAATGGCCCCTTGTTAACTCACTTCTTAAAAGATTAGATTTTATTTTTCTGTTGACCTTTTTACCCTAGAGGTTTAATTAAGCTGTTACTGCACGGAACTGAAGTGTTAAATAACCTGAGAGGATCAGTTCCTAACATTCATGAATACTATATATCACCAACTAGTGAGTTCAGTCATGGTAGTGGATGAGAGAGTTTGGCAGGGATTAGCAAATATTCCTGCTAATCAACAGAATGTGCAAATTAAGCCCTAGCTCATGACTGATTTAAATCTCCATGGCAACACCAGGGTTAGCTATATACATGTGAAGAAATGATTGCAAAGCTTTAAAGGGTTTTAGAAACCACCGCAGCGATCATAAAGGGGGAAACAACATCCAAGGAGAGAAGTACTTTCACTTCTTGAAGTAATGTATTGAACTTTCTATAAATTTAGTGGTATCTTTAACTTCCCAGAGCCTCTACTACCAGAATGTTATTGGCAATTATATAAACAGAAAAATAGGAAGAGGGAATAGGAAACCCATAAAATACATAACCCATCCATCTGACCAAGTAATTACAAATTAGGATTATTTGCACATCTGTGTATAGCAGGATTGTCTTATATTAATATCCTAGCTCCCCTATTCATTAGCTGTGTGACCTTTGGCAAGTGCCTCATTTTCCTCAGGTATGACCTGGGGACAATAATAGTTCCTACTTCATTGGGTTGCTAAGAGACCTGAATAAGTTAAGTTAATGGTAGGTATTTAAAACAGTTCTTGACCTAGTGTTAATGCCTGGAAAATGTTAGTTACTGTATTATTATCACTTTCATCATCATTATTATTCCTGCTATTTGATCATGATTCTGGGATATAGAGTAGCTTTCTTTTTTTATATACCTTGTGAAGAAACCACAGTGTGAGAAAGGTTATACTTTCCATTTTCTAATTTTGTTTGTGCTAGAAAAGAGACTTGGAAATGTCAGCACTGGAGAGGTTTTATAGGTATTATCATTTTCAATTCCAGGGCAACTCTTAGGAAAATGGTAACTGTGATTGTAGTTGAAGCATAGGATTTAAGTAAATCCACGTTTTTGTTTAGACTCTTATCAAAATGTAGGAGCAGGGGGATATCTGTAAAATGTTATGTAATCAAAAGTGAATTAGTTGACTGCAGAAAGAGTCACCTATTTTATAATATATATTTAGTTTTGAAAGGCAAATCCAGCCTCCTGTGATCTCAGACCAACTTTATTTCTTTCAGCTCATTTCACCTTGCCTTATCTTTTGGTTTGTTAGGTTTCTAGTACAAGCAGGGTAGTTGCAGTAATGCAAGTTTGGACCTGATGTTCAGTAATTATATTTGATAGGAGATTATTCAAGTAGATACTGGGCTACTTGCCTAGTGAGATCAAACTTGTTTTTTCGTACTGTTTTTGAATACCAACAAAACTGCTGCCAATCACTCAGTGGCTCACAAGCTTTTGGAGGCTTCATAATGGGGCCAAAAGGGAATGAGACAGGGAGGCAGAAACCTTGGCCTCCTCTGTTGACTCTGACTCCCTCATTACAATGTTCTTTGTGTTTCGATTTTATTTTCTTGTGCACCATTGTGTAAACCACTGCAACTCCTTCATAGAATGAGGCAGGGCTTAAAATGATCAATAAATAAATGAATTATGTGATGTTAGGCAAGCCATGTGTGCTTGTGGGACACGACTTTCCGGTTTGCAAGATGGGAGTAACTGGGTAAAACCTACTCTGGCTACTTCACGAGCTCCCAAGCAGATCAAATAAAGCAATGGTTATAAAAGGGTTTTGTCTAACCTTAAAGTGTTGTGTACTTACTAAGGATTATTTTAATGTCAGGATATGACTAAAATATGGACTGATAACCATTAATATGATTTTACTTTCCCACTCACAAGGAGGCAGCAGACCCATGGTTATAGTTCAAGCCTGAACATTGCCTGTATCTGCTTGCAATTAGAATATGGTGTCAGTCCTACATGCTTGGATAAGTATTGTACATTTCCTATCTATTCTTTCACAAAATCATAAAAATGGTAGTAAAATATTACAAATAGTCTTCAGTAGCACACAAGAGAATTCAAAAGCAAAAATGGAAAAGGTTCAGGGGATAGAAACAAAGAACTCACTGGAAGCTAAATAGTCATGAAGAGTAGTAGAAATTATAAACACACACACACACACACACACACACACACACACACACAGGGCCTGGGGCTTAAGTAAAAATCATTGATACAGAGCTCTGAGTTTTCTGCTTAAAGCCAGAAACCAAGAAGTCTTATCCAGTAAATGACAAATCAGGGCCCAAGACCCAGGGACACAAAATATAAGTGGAATGAGAGTGTAAAGAATTGGAGCTCAATTCTGAATTTGTAATACCATGCTGAGAAATTGAAATTAAAAACTGATCTGGAACTAGTGAAATCCATAGAGTGCTGGCAAACAAAGAACACAAAACTACAGAGACACATAACTCTACTATCCAGTGTTCCTGTGTGACTTCTACAGAAAGCAACTCTTCTGCTGAAGGTAAATCCACACTCAAATTTACAGAGCAAAAAGAGAAACAAACCACATCCGGGCAAGTCAGAAGACACAGTGGATAGGTTAGTATTCCAGAAATAAGGAAATATGAAAGGGACTTTAACACATTTAGGATGGGGTTGGCATTACTATGGCTCACTGCCAGGCAGCTTGTACCACTGGTGGTACATGCATGACTATCCCATCAGACAGCTTGTACCACCCAGGGACAGTCATGGATGTGCCATCAGTCGTTCAAGCTTGTAGGAATGTGTTAAGCTAGGTATCTTCAAAATGTCCAAGAGGATAAAAGAGGGAATAGGATCCATGAGGTATGAACAGGACCTTGTGGAAAAAAATGTCGTATTATTAAAGACCAAACAGAAAATTTTAAATATATGTAGCATATGCAATTTTATATCATGTAAAATACTGCTGTGTGACATACAGTATAGTATGTGTATACCAAAGCAGTTAAACAAAATCAAACAATAGACCATACTAAAGAGGGGAATCAGTGAAGTATTAGGTTCTGCAAAGATGAAGGGTTGTAACTAGGAAGGGGAGGTGAGGAATCCCAATAGATAGAATGAAGTCTAGCATACACTTAATAGAAGTTACAGAAGAAGAATAGAGAGAAATTGAAAGAGAAATGATAGGTTAAGAGTTGATGGATCAATTTCCAGGATTGGGAAAAAAACCAATTGAACAGTTGAAAGAGCACAAAGAAGAATGTAGTAATAAGGAAGACTTTTGCTGTTTTCAAAACTATATTTAAATACTACCCAAATCCTAGTTGTTCCTCTCCAGTGGGAATGTGGAAATACACACAAAGGAATTACTAGGAATGTATAATAAAATCAGAGTGAATGGTGAACATAAAGTAAAAGAGTAGGGACTGTTGGTGCAGACAACTTTTGTTCAAGAGTCTCGGCTATGAAGGATAAAGATTGGGGTGGAGTAGAATAAGCTTGTGTGACATATTAATTTATTCTATGTTAGTAACAAATATTACAGCAACCTTATGTGTACACTCTCAGATGAACACATTTATAGAGCCAGTAGATTGAATTGGCATAGAACTTTTGAAGTAAGGAATTCTTTAAAGCTATCACTTCCCTTGAACCTACCCCAGCAGTCCTTTCTGTCAGTTCAAATATCACCATTAGAGGGGCTCCTTTCGTGACGTAATATTAACTCAATAAAATCCCTGTTAGAATGAGCCAGTCAGGGGCAGTGTGTGATTAAAACATAGTAGTAACCATTAACCTAGCACAAATTAGATTATCTGATTAACAATCTGTCACCCTGGAAAGCTGGGACCCAGAGATGGCACACAGGGAGGGACTACTTCAAGGAACCTAAAGCTTTGTCTGAAAGAACAAATTGGCTTTATTGTTCTGAAAGAACAATTTATTTGGCTTTATAAGGACAGTGGGTATCTGATATAAGGTGCCAGCTTTACAGCATTGCCTGAGGCCTGCTTAAAGCACATACACCCCCACCCCACCCCACACACGTGGGCGCGTGCACATGCACACGCACACATACACACACTGTATTGTCTCTTCTCCATGTAGTAAATGGTACATTGTTGCTTCCCTTAATAATTCTTATTTTCTTCAGGACAAGTAATACCAGTATTCCAGCAGAGAAAGTAGGCACTCTATTTTAGGAGCAGGAAGAGAAATGCAATGAATAGGAAGGTTTTAAATGTTTTCAATATATTCAAATACTGGCCGAATCCTTGTTTTCCCAATAAAATACTTCGTAATAGAAATGGTTAAATATACATAGAGGAATTGCTAGGATTACCTGACTTTGGACAGTTATTTCTTTATAATCTTTAATTCACTTGCTAACTTAGAATTTTATCACCATCTTAAAAAAATTATTTAATGATGCCCATGTGCAAATCTCTGGTCTCAAAGCTTACCCTAGTTATTTTAGGAGAATGGCTGACTCACTCTTGGATACAGGCCAATGTAATTTTAATTTTGATTGGCATCTTTCTAAAGGGATTACTTTTACTAAACCTTCTGTGGATGGCAGTCAAAAATTGATAACAACTATACACTTGAACATCAGCATTGACAATATGTGCTGAATGCAATCAGTGAGAAAGGAAAGACAGTCACAAGGAAGAAAAATAAACTCAGAAATGTCCATCTATCCAATACCACAATTGTTTTCTCCTGCTTCCCAGAATGCTTCCTGACCATATCTGTAATCAACATTTCACAGAGAAGTACACTATTGGAGAAGCTTACAATATTAGAGCAAGTTATTGTCCGGTCATTCAAGTATAAGGACATTAAAAAGTCCAAAGTTTTATAAGTTCTTTCAGCTGAGGGAAAGAAATATGACGTGGTAAGAAGAATGCAGTACCAGGAGTCTGTTTAGATTCAGGTTTGAAGTTACCTAAATCCCTAGCTCCTTTCCAACCTCTAAAAGTCATCTTTAATGAGATAGTTTTTTCTGAAGATGAGCACAATTCCTGCCTTCCTGCCCACAGAGCTAGCTAGCTTTGCCTTCTTTTGGGCTCCTTCAACACTTAGTACATTTGGCACCATACAGTGTTTATCATGTTATTGCTTTATTTATTCATTCACTTCTATTTTTCCTCTACTTGGGGCCGGTGACAATCATTGAAAAGGCAATATAAATAGTCTTAAGAACATGGGATCTGAAATCAGAATACATGAATTTGAATACTAGTTCCACCACTTTCTACCTGACCAAACTGACTACCCTCTCTTTGCCTCAACATCTGCCTCTGTAAAATGGAGCTAAGTTCATAAGTTTGTTATAAGTATTGACTATGTAAATGAGGATAAAGTATTTAAAATGGTGCCCTGGACAAAGTTAATGCTCAGTAGATTATAGCATTAGCATCTTGGCATCCTACAGGTCTTAGCTCTGCACTTGGCAAATAGTTCTCAGTAAATCTTAAATGAATAAGCAAATGAATTAACTAATGGACATGTGGCCCAAATCAAGTGTATTTGACTTCCCTTGCCTCAGATCTCTTTTTCTAAAATGAGATCCTTAGGTGAGTATCCTAGCCCCTATTATGAAATCAGGTTCTGAAATTGTTCAAGGCTTTCACTGATTTCAAGAAGAGTCACTAAATAAGTTCAGTCATTTGGTGATACTTTTTGCTGTTGATCAGAAGGAAAAAAAGTGAGAGCCAACTAGTTAGAATGGATACTGGAGAAACCCCTGATTGCAAAAGTATAGTCATAAATAAACACACTGTGTAATATTTTTCTCTCATTTGGCTGAACTCACCTTTCCTATAGCTGAGTGCAGATGGCACAAAAACTCTTACAGTGTAGATCACCAGTTTTCCCTAAATGACAAGAACTCAGAGAATTGAGAGTACTTTGATTTCTTCTCTCTGCTAAGTAGTGATAAAGGCTAGGAAGTGTCCTTGTAGTGTCATTACATTCCAAAGCCCCGGATTACCTGAGACATACCACATCCTAATGTCAAGCTTCTTTTTGGCCTGGGAAATCCCCTAATAACAATAAGTAGTGATTTATAATCATTTAATTTTAGTGAAGAAGTTAGCTGGTTTTCTTTATAGTCTACTCTCCAACGTTAAGTTAAAGGTGTTATGAACTATGCTCATAACTATGCATAAGTCATCTCCATTCTTATTTCACAACTCACTTTTGTTAAGGACAGAAAAAACAATAACTAAATTGAGTTGGGTCTGTTGCACATGCCTGTAATCACAGCCCTTCAGGGTCTGAGACAGGAGGATTGCCATGAGTTTGAGGCCAGCCTGAACTACATAGCAATACCTGTGTCAAAACAAACAAACAAACAAAAAACTAAATTGAGAACACACTATATTCCTTTTTTTCAGTTACCCAGGCAAGAAATAGCCATATCCAGGCATCACTATTCAACAATCCACATTCCAGACCCAGTGCTAAAGAGGAAAGAAGTAGTAGTTAACGTGCTGGCCTTATAAACACAAATTGCATTGGGTGAGAATCCTTAGCTTAAGTACTGATGGTACCACTTGTGTAATTGCCAGAAAATTATAGAAATGTTACTTCTCTTTAGACCTGCTTTCCTCACCTCTAAAATGGCAATAATGATAATATTTACCTTATGGGTTGTTATATTAAAGGACATAGTGTTATACTTTAAAAGTCGCTTGTCTAATTTATCACCATGGTATTTATTGGAGTGTTAATCACTACTTGAAACCCTAGTTTTGGGGAAACAAAAAGCTAAAGCAGAGTAGAGAGTTTTAAAACCATCTTGCAATGATGATGAACCTTTTAGAGCTTTAAGTGATAACAAACATCCCACTGTGGTGTGCGTGCCATAGGTTCGCCACCACTGATGTAAAGCACTTGTAGAGCTCTCAAGTAGGTAATGGATCTGTCCCTCATCCCCTCCTTAGATTCTGAAGAATAATATTTTCTCCAAATTCGGCAAGTTCATCCTGCCCAAATCCTAGCCAGGTATCTGAAAGAGATGTGTTAAGACCCTTAATCCTGAGAGAACATTGAAGTATTTCTCCATTACTTCTCTGCTCCTTTAACAAATGAAAATTCTTAATAGGAAATCAGTAGCAACCATGCCACTGGAAAGTAGTATATCAATCCAGTGTTCCTCATGTTGCTTTTGAGTCCTGCCCCATATGTTCATTTGCAAAACGCTGCATTCCCCTCCTCAAATCCTGAGTTAAGGTCACTTTCTTCCAATAACCTTATTTCCTGTAACAGCTTAGATCCAGAAAAATTAGATTGTCTGCTTTTGCCTCAAATCCTCCATCATTTTCCCCCTAGCTTTTTAGGTTACTTAGTTCACTGGGCAAGAAATGAACCCAGTGTTACAGATATTTTGGCTCTTGAGTCTCGTACAGTTTTAGTCTTCCATAAATGTTTTATAATAGAAACATGTCATTTATGTTTGTTAGCCACCAGTCATTTGATAAAATAGCAACTGTTCCTTCAAGATCTTCAAAGATTATTGAACAAAAAGGAACTGAACTCATTTAGAGAACCTGATGTTTTTGTTGGTTCTGGATATTGTGTCCCTACCTAAGTTAGCCTATTTGGTTAGGAATACGTTTATTTTATCTACAAGGAGTTTTTCACAGGTTGGACAAAAGAAAGTTCGGGAAAAGACTGTGACTTCCTTGACCCCCATGCTCCAAGTTCATCCAATATTGTCTTCCAAAGGCAAAGGCACTCATTGTCTCTATGCCCTGTTCAGCTTTGTCAGTAATGGTGCTGCTGTCCGTTTCCCCGTTTCTGTCACCACTTCTTGGTGGTAGGTCATGGATATAGAAATAGTATAGTTTTATCATAGAATCAGTCTTGAGGGGAACCAACCCACATACCCACCTGGATGGATAAAGTTTCTATTATACTCATAAAAGCTTCTACAAAAGGAAAATTAGCAATAAATTATGATATTCAGCAACCCTTACTGAAAATGTTTTCCTCCTGCAAAATGTAAATCTCCCATATAGTGAAGCTTAAGATCATTTCCTTCTCTTCTCTCCTTATGATCAAGAGAGAAATCTCCACCCTAGCAATCTGCTGTTTCTCTTTTGATTTTCTTGGTTAAATGACCAAGCAGGTAATCAGGATTTTTCTTCTTAAGGATCAGAATTAATGTTTTTTCAATTCATTTTAAATATAAATCAGAGGTAGCTTTGGCACATTCTATAGCTTAAGTATTTAGAATAATCTCAGAGAGGAGACATAATAAGGACCAAACCACTATCCTAGTACAATGCAAGCCAAGGGTCCCATTGCTCTTCATGTTGAATGAAAATGAGGAGACCCAATTGATTTCCAAAAAATTGGTTCTTTAGGCCTTTGTTTCTAAAGAACTTCCCCCAAACTGACTAGCAGAGACTCTTCACCAGATAATAAGCATGTCGGGTTATATTACAGAATACAATAGTCAATCATTCTGTCCCTGAAATTCCTGTGTGTCATTGACAGGGTTGCTTTAAATTGCATTTTTCTTTTCCTGCTTGGAGTTAAGTGGCAAGAGCCTAGTCTAATGGTTTTTCCCTAATCTCCTCATTTGTATTTCTATCCGGTTGTTTCTCTGGACTTTTGGACATAATTAGATAGACCACAATGGTGCTTCTTGCTGCTCCATCTCTTAAAAATTCTCCCCCTGTTCCCCTACTCAGCGAATGGGGAGGACCCAGTGTTGCTTGACCCTGATGCACTTGAACCTGCCCCCTTGCTTCTCTTTGACCTCATCATGTGTCCTTGACCTGGTAACTGGCCACTCAGAGGTTTTGATGAACTGTTAGTGGAGATGGACAGCAAACTGGCAAGTGGCTCTAATTATGTTAATCTTCACGAAGAAAGTGTTTGAAATCTCTCATTTTCAGAGTTTCAGAAAAACAGCCAATTTCTTCCTGCTCAAAAGGTACTGAGACCGCTCCTGATTAGGCTGTCTGAATGCCCTTGTTTTTCCTCATCACAGTCACATCTGTTTGGGTTTCTGTCTCTCTCTTGGAGATGCCTCTTGAGAGCAGGTCCCCTCAGCTTCTTGCAGCTCATCTGAGACCTGCCACAAGAGATCAGCAGAGAAAGATCAGCATTCTATGCTCTGATAACTCCTATAACTCTCTGAAAAGAATGCTAAAACCTGGTTCTCAAGTGAACCCATGAGGAATGGAGCCAAAGGGGGGACTTTTGTACTTTTATTTGGAATCCAATTTAGATTTTATATTCTGGTGAGGTGGGAAAAGAATAGAGACATGAGAAGTATGAGGAGAGGCAGACAATGAGGTAGGAGGAACAGGGTTTCATACAAAATAATCAGAGACTTCCAGAGCCAAAAGGACTGTAAGGAACAACTCAGTTAGATGTTTTCAAACATTTTGCTTTTAAGTAGTAGTACAATCTTTTTATTCTTATTAGAAATCATACAATGAGCCGCAGTGTATAGATGTAAGCAAAAGTACTATAGTTGAAACATTTGTGAGGTAACGTATGTCCATTACTTTTGGGGTGCTGCAGAATACAATTTGAAAGCCTCCAATATTGCCTAAGTATTACTTTAAAAGTAGGAAAGCAGACCCCAGCAAAAGGAACAACATACCCAAGGTGACAGAGTCACTTAGTGGCAGAGATAGAATTAAAACATATGCCTCCTGCCAGCTGGATTAGATCTCTTTGAGCATGTGTGGAACTGGATAAAGGAACTAAGAATGTACTCTTTCCAGAATATGGTCAAGGAGAGATGGTGGTGGGCAGTGTGATGGAGGAGAAGTCGTCTTAAGAGGAGCAAAGGAGAGTGGGCCACTGAGCCTAGAGGAGCTGGAACCACAGAGGTTAAGCAGAGCTTTGAAATGTGATGAATCTGGAGGAGATCAAAAACTTCCATAGCGGAATTGCGAGGAATAAAACAAGACAGGAGGGAAAGGGTTTAGGAAATAGGTGTCAAAAGAGAGTTCTGTATTCTTCCTCCCATTAAAACTCCATTCTAGTCTAATGCCATTCTGAGATGACAATGGGGTAGAAAGAAAAGGCAAAATATGCTTCACCAGGATGGGCTGCCATTCTGCCTTTCATTATGCCTTTGTGAAACACATAGGAATTTGGCACAGTTCCCCTTCAGGGATTTGAAAGTGATATTCACACTCTTCTTCGGAGTTGCTAAGCACCTGGGAAATAGACATGAGAGTTAGGAAAGCGTGAAAATGTGTATTGTATTAATGGTTAAGCTAATTGGATAATGTGATTTGGATAGATTCATGTTCAGAATGGTCTGTCTTCACATTCTGCCCTGGATTGAATTTACCCTGTAGTCACAGCCTCTGTGAAATTCTTTTAGTGGAAGAGAAAGGGCAATGCATGTGGTTTATAGGCAATCACAGAAAGTTAGATGCCCCCTTCTCTAGTTTTATCAACAACATGTCATGTATTTTCCTGTCCATGGAGATGGAAGAACAAGAGGGGAATATTAAAATGCAGAAGTACTGTTTGAGGGCTGACAAGGGACATATCTCGTAACCCCTATATTCTTCCTACTTTCGGGATAATAAAAGTTCATTGGGGAGAAGCTGATCAATGGCTATGATGTTGCAGTTAGATAGGAGCAAGAAGCTCTGATGTGCTATCGCACTGTAGGGTCACTACAGATAATGATAACATATGGTACATTTCAAAAAGCTAAGGATTTCACATTTTCACAATAAAGAAATGCTAAATGTTTGAGGAGATATATTTAACCTGTCTTAAACATCACATGATGTACACATGTACTGAAACATCACATGGTACCCCATTAATATGTATTATTTTATGCTTTTTATGTATGAGTTAAAAATAGATTCAATAAAACATAATTGGGGAGAGAAGGTTTAGAGCAAGAAAGGCATCTACAAGCACATGTGGAACCATCGAGTTGCCAGCTTGGCCCACTGGTTGGTTACGTGAGCTTTATGTTACAGATTTTATTTCCCTATCAAGAAAATGTTGTGGGCCAGGGATTTAACTCAGTGGTGCCATGCCTGCATGGCAAGTGCAAGGTCTCGATCCCTCGTACCGGAAAAAAAAATCGTGATGGTAGATCGGGGTTGGGACTTGAGATGACATATTTACATACTTCTGTTTGCAACTTTGTAATGGTTAAGTGTCCCTGTCCTGAGTATTCCCAAAATACTCTCTGGGGCTGTTTACCTATAATGTCCAGCTTCAAGTGGCCATACCAGTAATTCTCTATGATATTTGAAAATACCATATGGATGGTGTTTGAATGAGCATTTGGTGAGAGCTCTCCCAGAAGAGAGGCAGAGCAGAGGCAAAAGGAATGTGAAAAAGCCCTCTTCCTTTTCTGAATACCATCCCCTCATTGTTTCCAAAGGCTTTCCCTTTCCTTCATGGGAGCTTCATCCTCTGGCTTTTGGGGCTTCAGGGTCCTGAGAGAGAAGCAAGAGTAGGAAAACCAGGGTCCCTGGGGTAGGTGCTCAGCAGATGGTAAAAATAGGCAGAGTGAGCAAGGATCTCTTAACTCTCCATCCCACACCCCAAATATCCCACCCAGGTCAAAGCTTCTGATCCCTCTTTTGGTCGGAGTACTCTCCTTCATGGTTCCTGGAAGTTAATCAATGATTGCTCACATTCCAAGCTAGGAAACATCTCCTTCCCTTCAGAATCAATATAAATCAGCCAATCGTCAGTTATCTTGAACAAATTTTTACTGAGCATAAACTATATGACAAGATCTGTGCCAGGAGATGGGAACATAGTGGTGAACAAGACACAGACCCAACTGCCAAAGGAGTCTAGTTCCAATGGGACCAGACCAGGGAATTTAAAGTCGGATGCATTCCTTTTGGTGGTGGTGTTGGTAGGGGGGGCACAAAAGAGTAGCCCGGGAAACTTCTCAGCCCCCTGCAGCTTTCACCCCAGCCTCCCTCCTAGACACACAATAGTAGGACTGGGGAGGAGTGGTGGGAAGGTAGCAGCAGCATCAACCTTGAAGCAAGAAAATCTACAGAAGGCTCAGGTGATTCAGTTCTGATGGGCTAAGAAGCCTGATAGTTTCCCTGTTGATAGAGTTTCCATGTTTCTGAATCCGAGCTTGTTGGAAGGTCAGGCAAGGAAAGAGAGCTGCAGTCTAGGGGATAAGTTGTGCATTTAGTTTCATATCTACACCACTTCTGAAAAGGTCTGCAGAGGAGGATGAGTCCAGTAAGGAAAGTGTAGGCAGGAGTGTAGTGGCAGCTCCAAGATAGAGCAGCCCTACTATTTGCAGATCCCTGTTTGCCTCAGAAATCAAGTAATCCAGGGCTTGCCTAGCGTGTGCTGGCCCTGGGTTCAATCCTGGGGTGGGAGCATCCCAACAATGGTGTGTTTGAAGGTAGGACGTCCATGTGGATGGTTCATTCCCTCTTTACTGCATGCTTGGCCTCAAAAGCCATTATTCTCCCCGGAGGCTGCCCGAGTTTCAGGAGCAGAAAGAAAGGAAAAGAAAAGAAATTGGGACAGTTAGAGACTGGCCCCAGGTTAGTTAGATTGCACCATGGCATTGCAAACACTGCCTGTGGCACATTACCCGGCTTTTTGAACCCCAAACTCGAACGGATGGACTAAGGGGCACAGAAGAAAAAGAGGGTTTTGGCCGCGCAAATTGGCACGGAATGAAAAGTCGGCAGAAACCGCTGGGTGGCAGCGTGGTGTGCGGGCACCGCTCTGCAGGGCCTTCTGCTGCCGCCGTCTGGGGGTTGAACCCTTCTGGGAGTCCTGGCCTCCTCTCCTGAATGGCTACAAGTGTCGACGTGCAAAATACCTCGGCGCGGGTGCGGGTGGGTGTTGGAAGGCCTGAGCCCGGGGGGCTCCTGCCTGGGCTCCCCCTGGCCCGCTAAGAGTCAAGCGCTAAGGGAACACCCCTTCCCACTCAGCCCCCCTCCCAGTGCTGGCGCCGCCTAGCAAAGCCCGCTCCTTCAATCCAACTACCTCATGCCGGTGCCTCCTCCATCACCGCTTCCTCCCGAAGCTCCTTTTGGGCAAAGGAGAGGAGAAGGCTTTGGGCGATGGGGCAATGCCTAAACCCCTACAGGTGCTAGCTGGGGGGCGGTGGGGACTGGTGGGTGGGGCTGCGGAGGGCGGCCCCTGGGGAGCCAGCACGCCCGGCCCCTAGAGGGAGGGACCACCGAGGGAGGGGACCGCGGGGAGGCTGTCTCGCTCTTCCGGAGGGTGCCTGCAGCCACCGGATTCCTGTGCTGTCACTGTGCCGCGCCCAGAGCAGCAGCAAGAGCGACAATGAGAGGCTATTACCTGTTTGATCCCTGCCGGAAGGCCGGCACGGGCCAACTTTTCCTGATCCTAGAGCCTAGAAGTTGCAAGGACTAGTGGAAGACTCGGAGGGGCCAGGGCGAGGGCGCTCTCCTCTGCGCGCTTCCTCCTCCCTCCTCCCTCCTGCCGCCTGCGCTCCCGGCCTCTCCCGCCCGCGCGCTCTCCCTCCGCCCGCCTCCTGCTCTGGCCCCCTCCACAAGGCACAGAGTGGGGGGTGCGGCGGCGAAACTCCGACCCAAGCCACTTGGACTTGCACAGTGTCCTCGGGGCTCAGGGGCCGAGAGCACGCAGTCGCTCAGCTCTGCCTCCGCCTGCCCGTCTCGCCTGCGATCCGGCCCGCCCGAGGCTGTGGCTTTGACTCGGACCCTGCCAGCCAGCAGCCCGCGCAGGAGCCGGACCACCAGCAGAGGAGCGCAGAAGGCATGCGAAGCCCCCTCCTCTGCTGAAGCCCGAGTGCGAGGACGCCCGGGCTAACGCAGGCTAAAGAGACCAAGGCGGCCAAGGCTCGAGAGAGCGGGAGAGCAGCGGAGAAGAAGGAGGGAGAGGAGGAGGAGGAGAACCCAGAGAGGGGCAGCAGAAGAAGTGGTGGTGGTGGGCGTCGTGGCCATGGCTGCGGCAATCGCCAGCTCTCTGATCCGTCAGAAGAGACAAGCCCGCGAGCGCGAGAAATCCAACGCCTGCAAGTGTGTCAGCAGCCCCAGCAAAGGCAAGACCAGCTGCGACAAAAACAAGTTAAATGTCTTTTCCCGCGTCAAACTCTTCGGTTCCAAGAAGAGGCGCAGAAGAAGACCAGGTCTGAAGGGGCTTTAGCTTTTTTTTCTATTTTTTTCCCGTACTTTACGAGTGTGGAAGGGGCTGGGGGCGGGTATGTAAGCGTAGGTAAGTTTGTCTGTAGCCCATCTTGTTCGGATGAGGCCGCCTAGGCGGTTTGCGTGCGTGGGAAGGCGACTGCTGTCTTACCTCCTTGGTGACAGTAAGGGGCTTGCTGCATTGCAACTGCCCTGGGACAGGCGCAGAGCCTGGGGGCATGTCCTGCCCAGGAGGCGCGCCCACAGCTTCAGATATGTCCCTGTGTGCGTGCCTGTGTGCGTGCGTGCGTGTGCGTGTGTGCATGCCTGGTGGGCTCTGGGAAGGCGTGACCGAGACATGATCATTTGTGTAGCGTGTGGCCTGGAAATTGCAAAAGCAAGCTGGGCAGACACCACTCCCCCCTTCCCAGGGAAACTCGGGGAATCCCTCTCTATCCTTTCTAGCTGCCCGTCAGACCCTTCCTCTGCGGCTTTCACCCCGAGGGATGTGGGCTTCCGCTGTCTACGCATCCCCTTTCTTCCAGTAGCGCACTTTTAAGCTTTTTGGGACAGACTTGAGTTGTGCTGCAGCTTTGAAATGTTTGCTGGGGAGGGGGGTGGATTTCTAGAACCTTGCGGCAAAATAGCTCAGTGAGCTGGTTAGATTAGTAGAACTGTGGTTACTTGGTATGAAAATGCAAGATTGAAGAGGGAACTTAAACTCAAAGCTAGATTGTGGGTTCTTTTGAACCATTTCAGTGACAAGAGCAGCAGGATATCTGCTGATGGGAAATTCAGACAGCTTATAGGTGTCAGGTTGCGTCAAGGTAGACTTTCAGGGGAAACATGCAGCGTATTTACCATTCGTATCCAAATGAATCTTTTGCACTATTTTCTTACTTTTTACCAGATAAATCTGACAACAGATCAGTTTTCCTCATCAACCTATCATTTCTGTACTTATGTGTTCTATACACCCTGGAATGGAAACGCAGGCAAAGGTCTACTGTTTGTACAAAGTTTGTAATACATTAGCTGTGAATTAGGCTTGTTTTTAAAAGGCTTCGGCAGTTGCAAAGCATGATTATGTGGCTAGAATAATCACATAAGTATTATTTCAACGCAGGTGCCTGTATTCAATAAAAGCAAAATTTTGGACAGCATGGCTGTTATGGGTAAATTAGATGTGTGATTAATCTATGGTGATTCATAATTGAAAATCATTTTAATTAACCCATGTTTTGGGTAATCATTTCTGATATTAAATTTGAAAATAAGTATGAACTAATTTTCCTTCCTCCCCATCAACAAAAACCCTGCTCTTTTCAAAACCATTTTCCCTAAGAATAATTAATATGATAGGAGATGGTGATGGTTGTTATATCTCCCTCCCAGCCTTTTTCATATAGGAGCCTCAGTTTTCTAAGTACAGATTCTTTGATGAGATTTGAGGTTATTTTCAGCATTCTTAGAAAGGGGGATTATTCATTCAAATTGTGGTAATTGTAAAGGAAATCTTTGCTAGTGGGTTTTGACCCCTGAATGGCAACCACCTCTGAATTTTCTTTGTATTTTTCCTTTTTCTATCACATAAAAAGTGGCACATTGTTAAAAAGGCGGACTATGTCATTTGCCAACCCGTTGGGAATGTTCAATGAGATAGAGTCCCACTCTTTAAGCTAAAGGACAAGCTCTCAGAATCTGGCTGCAGTCAGAGGCTTTTGGGCTTTTACCAGTGTTACAAGGTGGAAATGAAATGTTTCTTCCCTTGTTCAGAGATTTCTTCTGAAACTTGGAGTTTGTGTATCTGTTGTCGTTCTCCCACAGGACTCTTTAAAAGTGTACTTTGACTTTTTCCACTAAAATTTGCAAATGAAATTCGAATTCCAAATTCTGGGTTTCTTCAACTTCTTATGCACAGTATGTCAATTGATCCAAACCATCATTCTCTTTGCAGAGCCTCAGCTTAAGGGTATAGTTACCAAACTATACAACCGGCAGGGCTACCACTTGCAGCTGCAGGCGGATGGAACCATTGATGGCACCAAAGATGAGGACAGCACCTATAGTAAGTGACTGCTAAATAAATAGTGTATACCAACATGTGGTTGACTTTGTGTTGTTTTTATTTATTTTTAAGTAAACAACTTTCAATAAATCCGTACCGCGAAGTATGATCACAGCACATAATACTGTGTACACAGGTTCACCAACAGGAAATTGAACATGAAATATCTAAAATAGTGAACTAGAGCAAATAATGGTGACACCATCTGAAGAATGATACAAATGTCATCTCCATGGTAATCTAGATAGATTTATGGCCATCCTTTGGATTTTATTACTTTTTTTCCCCACAGAAAATTTACTCACCCGCACACTGATCCCAAAATAGCATGTTATCTCTACTCTTAAGAACCAGTCTCATCTCAAGAGACAGGAGTGGTTTTCTACCAGAATTCATCATTATAAGCTTTTGCTCCTGCTCCCCCTATATACGCATACTGATACGTCTGAGTCTAATTTGAACTTTAATGTTGACATAGGTTCACTGGTGGGTAAAAGGATTTCCTTTAGTGCTTTATTTTTAACTGTGTTTTAAGTAAAGTCCAAATCAAAGACCGTACTGATGAACCTTAAAAGAAACAAGTTGAAAGTTATACCAGTTTTCTTTCTAATTGTTGAAGAAAGGTAATTCCAAGGTGTTGTATAACCTTTGATTATGTATTCTTTATTTGGAATGATAAAAACATAAACTGAAATAGTACAGCCTTCCCTTCAATGATAACGGTTTTTTTGTTTTTTTTGCAACTGACAGATTTTTGCAGACCTATTAAATGTTCCATAGGCTATACATTTTTTTAATCTCACAATTCATTCTCTGATTGCTCCAGTTTCTATTGAAATTCCCTCAGACTTTGATAATTCCCAGACATATTCCCATTCCCATCACCATTTGGAACTGAGAAAACAACCAAGGAAAATAGATCTAACTGCTAAGGAGTACGCTACAGCCTTTTTAGCCTTGCATGGCTGTAGATAGTTAAAAGCCATAGACAGGGGTCCCAGTGTTAAGGATAAAAGAGTTTCATACCTTTAAGGGAAGCTCCCTAGGCTGATGGCCAAGCTATGACCTCAAGAAGAGGTCATCTTTAACTTCCTTTGAAAAAAGTCTTTTTGGTTCCTAAGATAAAGAATCTCCACATTAAATGGACCTTCCCTGTTTTGTAAAATGTGAGTTTACTGTTGTGATATGAAAGTTTTAAGATGAATCTTAGTTGTTCTTTTATGTGTCCTTCTCTATTTAACTAAGCCAAGTGTACTATAATCAAATGGTTGGCATTAGTACCTGATGATCGGTAGTAAAACACTTTCAAAATTATATGTACAAATTGGTGTTTGGAGAAAGAACAAAGGAATTTAAGCTGCTCTTAACTTTCCAAAGTGCCGAGGATAATGAGGTGTGTGGGCATTTTTAAAGGGAAGTTCATAACCAATGAGCCCCACCCAATCCATCTCCTCCACCCCATCAATTTGTAATGTTTTCTCCCAGGTCCAAATCAGAGAAAACACATTTTGGATCCAGTGTTCACATGTGTTTCTTCAAAAGTAAAAAATTTAAAAAAGTATATGAACCACTGTAGTGTGTTTTATTAACAGCTATATGCCAAACTTACCACGATTGTACTATATAAAATCACTTTAGGAGGAGATACATCTTTCTCTCTCTCTCTCTTTTTTTTTTTTTTTGGTACCAGGGATCGAACTCAGGTCCTGGCACTTGTGAGGCTGGCTGCGGAGCCACTGAGCTAAATCCCTGGTCCACATCTTTCTTTCTTTTACATTTTACACACACACACACACACACACACACACACACACACATCAAGGCTGTATTTCTTACTGTGGATCTTTAAATCATGTAGTAGGTTTTACTCTTCCATTCCTGCATATGCATACCTTCTGCCTTTGTTTGCCTTATGACTGATATGCATGGCGTTTCTATGTAGTAATGATATTTGAAGACCTTTAAAGAGCATAGCCTGATAACCAGAATCTGTGTTTAGGCAGATGAAAACAAAGAGGTAATTCAACCAAAGGTAAGTATTACCATAAGATGATGCATACAAATGCAAAGAATTTCAAAAGGAACAACAAGTCAGTGGGGCTTGACTCTAGCCTTGCTGTCAAGAGTGAGGAGAAGCTAAGGGGCTAGCTCACCCTTCCCATTGAGGATGTCATAGGACATAAACAATCATGAGAGAGAAATGTTTAATGATTAAATGGACCCATCACAATGGAAGTCTAGCCATCCAAATTTGTTCTCTTTTCCTCTAAATTCAAGTAATTTTCTTGGCATTAAGTTTTTTTTTATTAGAACATGTTTGTAATACATAATGATTACAATTATTGTGGGAGTTGGTACATGCATGTAGTACATCTTAATTATATTTTTTTCTCTCTTTTTTTTTTTAATCCCTTAACCATTCTCTCCCTCCCTGTTCCCTTCCCGTGAATGGAACAAGAATGCAAGTTTCTTTTTTCCAACTGTTACTCATTTGTATATTTTCTTAATATGTGTTGCTGGTGTTATACTTTTCTTAATTTGTATTTTTATCATGATTTTCTCATTTAATTCAGTTGATCTCACATTTTAATTCCAAGATAATGATAAAACAAATCATTTCACATTTACCCGGACATTTCTAAAAATATGTTTAATATTAAGCATTTAAGCCTAATTTATGTAGACTATTAGAATGGTAAATGTCAGTTCAATGAAATTTCCTTATGAGCAAATCAACCATTGTAAATTCCATAGTCTCCACCTGAAAAGCCAAAGATGATAGACATTTTATGGCTATGGTTTTATTATAATTGCCTTGGGTGCAATTAAAGCACCAAAATAATATCTTAAATCCATGAAGAAGATTTCAGTAAGTCAAGGCATTTAGGAAGATGGTGATTCTGTCCCAGCTTCTGACATAATTCTTTTGCATTTATTTGGAAAGACTGTACCTCTAAACAGATTTGAAGCCAACCCAGTTTATGAGCTATCTTGAATGTCAAAAGAAAAGTGCACTGGTATGAACAGCTACTCTACATTTTCTATCCAGTTTTTTGTTTTGGGTTGGCGTTATTTTTGTTGTTGTTTTCTTGCCATTGTTGTTTTAATTTTGGAATCAGCCTTCATAGAAATGTATATTACATAGTGAACAACACATGTTGTATTATATAGTTAATACCATTATTCAGGAATAGATAATCCTAGGCATGGATTAATGATGTTCTTCTCTTCTTCCTACCATTGTCTTATATTTGAAATGTAAGCATTTTAATGCTCATTAATACCCTAATCAGAGTGGTTGGCAAACAAGACAAAAATGAATCCAATCTCACCCCCCATCTGCTATTACAAGTTACAGTAAGAGAACTAAGAGGGTTCAGAATGTTACAAAATTGAGGTTCCAGAAATAATTCTGAATTTCATTGATTGCTTCCCATCATCTACTACTATGATCATAATAGGTTTCACACATATCCTTGCATTATAGTTGTCAGGAGGTATATAGTGATGTGGCATTTCAACCAGATTCATACAGATGGTTTATTTTGGTGTTTTTAGACCTCAAGAAATTTTAATTATGAGCTTTTATAATATGAGGTTAGGATCTATAATTTCCCAAAAATATATTGTCATATTTTTTCTGTACAGTTTGCTATCAGCCTACAAATATCTGTTGAGCACCTTTTGTGAGCAGAGGATCATCAACAGAAAGAGATATGTCATATACATGACATGCTCAAAGATACCAGGCTCCTTGCCTGTGCATTGCATTGTCAAATATAGCATGAGATCCGGGCTTGCAATCTGTGCAATTACTTTCCTTTACCTCACATAACAGAAGGGCACAGCTTTAATATGATGAGTATTGAATGAAGTGCTATCAGTGGCATGTGGTAAGAACACTTGTATTTTGAACTGTACAATATGTTCCTAGCTCCTCTTTGGTAACACCCTGATTTTAAGGGAAAGATACATTGCAGGCGTATCAAGAATTACTTAGTTCCTCATTAATATTTTTCATCCATATTACTGCATCTACCACAGCACAATATATATAGAGAGAGATAAGTGATCCCACAAATAAAAACATTATTCTTACTCATGGAGTGTCTCCTTTACAATTTGCAGAAATACCAGACTGATATATGAGCCTCAAAAAACTTACAAAACAAGGAAAAAATTGTCAACATTGGTTGATGGCTCTTGAGAGCAAGGTGCCCAGGCTATTTTCAAAAAATGTGTATGGCAGGCACTATGATTTAAAAATGTACTGTTTTATTTTTAGTCACTGTGTGGGAGGGAGCAGACAGCTGGTAGTGGGAGGGCACCCACTGCTTGTCTCCAGGGAGTGGTGTGTGGTTGTGAGCAGAGCTTGGGTGTAAGTTTCACGCAGTCAGACCTTCGAGTGGAAAAATGAAGGCCTGACTGAAACAAGTCGGTTGCCTACTTGCAACCAGTTTTCAGGGAAAATAGATTAAAACACCTCTTTCACTTATTACTTCTCATTCATATAACCTTTGCTCTTGGAGACTAAAAATTAGAAAAAACTTTGGGAACATAGGGCTATAAAATGTGACTGTTTTGTAAGGCCTGGATTCATTTTTGAGGTTTTTGCATTGGAAATGATGTCAGTAAATCAGATAAGGCCATTAAACTATTGTCTCTCCTAAGAATCTCTCCCCTACTGATCTTAACTGTGCTGGTGAAAATTTCAGCAGCTATTTAAGGGAACAGTTTTTAAAACTTCAGTTTGTAGAAGATGACGTTGGTTAGTGTACAAACCAATTCCTGCAACTTGACCTCCCAAGAAGAATGAATGCTTCCCACCTCTGACCCTATAAAAACAATAGAATTGGGACCCAAAGTCTTCCATTGTCCCCAGTGTTGGAGAGTATGTAGTCACAGCCTTGGTAAAGTGACTGCACCCATGAATCAAGTAGAATGAGGCTTTATCTGTATGCATCTAAATATATACTTGTTTGTTCTTATCAAGTGCATACTACTTTGGAGAACCAAGTAGTCCTGCTGAAAACATTAAAAGAGACCATTAAATTCAGAACTGTAACGTTGTTTTCACGTTCTTTTAACTTTCAGCTCTGTTTAACCTCATCCCTGTGGGTCTTCGAGTGGTGGCTATTCAAGGAGTTCAAACCAAGCTGTATTTGGCAATGAACAGTGAGGGATATTTGTACACCTCGGTAAGTCTTTGTGTGCATGTTTTGATTGTTCTGGTTTTCATCTGATACGAAAGCAAATGTTCTATATATGTGTTATCAGTGCAGATTTCTGTGATGAGAGGAAGATTGTTTTTAATAGAAATCTGTCAGAGGGAAGGGAAAATTCACTTCTTGTGAAAACTGTGTCTGTTACCAGTTAGTGTCATTTGAAGCTAGCATGTTTAGTACAAAAATTAAAAATTCACTGGAAAGTCTTGCATACAGTGTTATTTGGGTTTTTATATAGCATGAAGTGGTCTGTCTTGCTATCCTGCCTTGCACTTGTGGGAAACAAAACCATTTCTTGACTCAGACATGTGTTCGTCCATGTTTACTTTTCAAGAAATCAGTGAGATTTCTCCCTCTGATCCCCTCCAGGACACAAAGACCAGTGTTAGAAGTACTTCTACACTTTCATTTATCTGTTCAGTTAGCACAATTGTCGTCTGCTTTATGTACTTTAAATTTTATTATTTTGGCTGTACAAATTTGTACAATACAGTATGCTATTTCAATACATATATACAATATGTGCTGATTAAATTTGAGGAATTAACATTTCTCTTTGTCAGCATTTTGTGCTGGAAGACTTCAAGCTCCTGGCTTCTAGGTTTTTGTAAAATAAATACAGTTTTTCTGTCAATTATGGTTCAACTTCTTACAGATTTCTGCTTGCATTTTTCTTACAAGTTTGCAATGAAGAGAGAAAATTGAAACTTCTTTCAGGTGAATTTATAAATAATGTAGACTATAAGTCAGTAAAGAATGTGGGCCCAAAGTAAACTTTTAAAAATGTGTTTGGCACTTAAATATAAACAAATATGATGTAGTACCAGAGTCAGGATTCCATTCTTATTACATCTACTTTTGGATTACAGGAGACCACTTAATATATGAATACCTTTTAGACTTTAGTATGAATTCTTGTATTTGAGGAGGATAAAATATTTCAAATGGAGAAAATTGCTTGTCAAACTTCATATTAGCCAGCCTTAAAAGTTATTATTATGTCTATAAGAATAAATGCCTCGAACTGCAAGTACAACATTTACCTATAATTGCTCTTGCTTTCTCTTATTCCCCAAATTTACTTCAAAGCCAGATGTATAGACTGCTTCTTAGCAGACATGGTAGAAGCCATGTTCTAATCCTGTTTTCCAGGATCCAATAAGAGAAAGAGGATTGAGAGAGCAGTAAGACCACACCAGGCCCATTCATTTATTAAACCACATAGCCTACTTCATGTTATGATAAAAGATTATGATCAAAATATAATTATTAGCATGCACATCAAACCCTGGAAACTATCAGCATTCCTCTCAGGTCATTTAAATCATCTCATTGCTTAATATATGCAGGGAATTTTTTTTTTTACTAAATGAAAGATTTCCAGACGTCATGAAATCTATCATTATTAATATGGTGCCATTATTATAAATGATAATAAAAGGGATTTGTTTTTCAAAAGTTGCATGCTAGATTAAGGTAACTTAATAATGATTTTAAATAATCTCATTTAGATCAACAGGACCAGATGCAAAGGTAGGTTTTTAATAAAAGAAGTATTTTCTGAAACTAATGTGCACACATGAGAAGGAAAGGAATATAATGGGCATACTCTTGAGAACGAAATGCCAAATGACATACGAAATAATTGCTGGTAAAGCATTCAGAATTTTTCTCGGTTGTGGTCACTATTATGGTGCTGTGATGAATTGCTGAAGGTGATGAAAAATCTTGCAACAATGCATTTTTTAAAAGAAACTCACATTTTTGGAAATACATAATAGTTAAGTCAGAATGGGAAAATTATTTCAATAGGTAATATGTCAGATACCCCCATGCAGAAAAATTAGAGCATTCAGTATTAAATTTAGGGAAGTGATTTTGAAAATGTATAATCTACCATTCAGATTGACCATTATTCTGAAAATTGGTATGTGTCAATGTGGAACCATTGCTAAGAAAGGCTTCCCAGGGGAATCAACCTTATGGATTGGTAGTTTTCCTTTCTGTGATGTGTAGGCCAGTAGACAGCAAAATTTGAAACATTCCATATGTATTTTCCATTTAAGGTAAAGGAACCTTAAGTAAGCATTTCTTATTAAGGAAAACATACTATGTTTTCATTAAAGAGGAAAGATGACTGATTCATGATCTTGATGTTCATATAGAAGGACAGTATCCAAATTACTCTACTCCAGGAAAGAAATCTGAATCTTCTCTAGGGTAAATGTCCCATTTCTTCCCATTATTTCTTATTAATTATGGCTTGGAGTCTCTTCACCCTCTTGATCACCACCATCTTTAGTGGATACTCCATTTTATACTTCATCTTACTACAATGTGGTACCCAAACTCTATTAGGATAGAGTTGTATCCTAATGACTATGTTGCTATGACCAAAAAGCTCAATGAAATATCATGCGTGTTCAACAAGAGAAGGCAACCAAAAATTTGGATCACTCTTCCCTTGTAAAAATGCCCTTTAGCAAAATGTAGTATAAGGTAGAATAGGGCACTGATCTAATGAAAAAGAATAAGTGAAGGAAATAAGGGGCTGCTGGTGTGTAGGCAAGTAAAAATACTCTTCAGAATTTACTGCAAATAATCTTGGTGAGTGACAATTAGTGTCTACCTTAAAGCAGTTGCAGTGGAAATGTCTGCAAGGGTATGGATTGCTCACATATTTTAGAGGTAAAACTATCAGAATATGACAGCTGATTGCATTTGGAAAGAAAGCAGGACTATATATATATGCTTGAACATGTATGCTTGTTATCCGCTGCATGGATAGAAATAAAGTGTCTTCAGGTAGCGACTTTTTAACAGATTTGCACAGTAGTGTTCAGAGAATAATCAGGAGTCATGAGGGAGAGGGGGAATTTGGCCTTTAGCATTTGGGTTGATAGTAAAGCTAGTAACCAAATAGGAATAAAGGAAAAATGCAGATTTGGGGCCAAAGATACCTCAGTACAGCCTGCATTAGGTATATGAAAATATCGACCTTAAGCTTGAGAAAGGACTGTGAGCTACAGATAAAACTTGGGAGTTATCAGTGGTGATTGATACCATGGGAATAGATGAGAAAATATGTAGCATAAGAAGGTGGAAGTACCCAGCAGGGGAAGAACTAATTATAATTATAATTATAATTATAATTATAATTATATAGTGATATAATGATATTGCAATGATATAATGATATCGCAAAAACTAAATGGGGAGAGGGTTTTAGGAGGAGTCAGCAAAGTCAAATGCGTCAGAGTAAATAAGTACAACAGGAACTATGAATTTGCCATATGATCTGTGGTGATTGTGACAAAAACACTTTCAGTGGAGTGGTTGGAACAGAAGCCAGACTGTAGTGGATGGAAGAGTCAAGAGGGAAGAGAGGAAGAAGAGGCAACAGGCATAGAATTCAGAAGGGAAAGGGAAATATATGGGAATATTTAGGAGAGGACACAGGGTTGATGAGGGCTTTGAGGATTCTTTGGTTAAAGATAAGACACTTGGGTATGTTTAAGTGAAAGGAAAGGAGCCAGTAGAGCCTTTATGGAGTACAGCCCCAAAGGGTATGGGAGGGTGACAGATTTAAGAATATAAGTGAAAGAATTAGATTCACCTTAAAAAGAAGGGACACTCCTATAATAGGAGGCAAAGAGATGCAGGTGCCCATGTAGGTATACTGCATCTGCGGCTGATGGACAAGGCAGTTGAAGGATTTGCGGCTGAATGACCTGTATTTTCCCTTTGAAGTACAGTGAGAGATCATCTGTGAATATCAGAGGCATAGAGATGGCAAAAGTGAAGAACAGCAATTTGGGGAAAGGGGAGAAGAAACAGTTTACTAACCACACAAAGAAACTGCAGCCATTGGCCAAATCCAGCCCACCATCTCTTTTTATAAATCAAATTTTATTGGAACAATGATTACACTCATTCATTTACTTTTTGTCTATGGCTGCTTTTGTGCTACAACAGCAAAGTTGAATAATTGTAACAGACCACAAAGCCTAAATTATTTACTAAATAACTTGTTTCTTTATCAGGAAGTGTTTGCTGGTGCCTAGACTCTAATCAGACAGTGCAGTCTCAGCCTTAGCTATCCATCAGAATCACCTGGGGACCTGACCTATAAAATATTCCATCCTTTGTGCCACACCCAGACCAATTATATCAGTATACTTAAGGGTGGGTTCTATTTTCTAATGCTTCTCAGTTGATCTTATGTGGAGCCCATGCTAAAACTACTGATCTGTGGCTAAGAAAAATGATTACCAAATAGCAGTGGGAACCCCCCTCACCATGAAGTCAGAAACTATGAATTTATGTACATTTTCTTTATCCCAAAGTTTGATGAAAGTCTTTTTCTGCTCCTGCATGCAAATTGTCTTTATGAAGGACTGTTCTTGAGATGTTAGAATATGCTGATCCTTGGAAAACTTTATCTCTTTGTCTTTTTTCTGTCTTATTTTGCATTTCTGCTGCTATATCCCTCTATTTCTTTTGAAGTCAGTTATATATATATATATATATATATATGTATATATATATACATACATACACATACTCTGTTTTATGTATATACTTGTTCATATATATATATCCATTTCTCCCCGCTCCTTGGTCCATTAAAGAAACAGCACCTTCACATTGCTTTTGCTTTAGAGATAGCAGTTTACTTTCCATGATGATCTCAGCATTTTTGCAGTGCACCCTCCCCTCCCCCCTTTTTTCTTGTTGCCATGGGGGACAGACTTGATGTAGGCTCAAGTGGCAGTGAGAAACCATCTGTGACACAGAGAATCATAATTAGACATTATTTCATAGCATATTTACTTTTGGCCATGATGAAACTAAGTCTTTCTGGAGCTACAAGGAAATTATTATTCATTGTGCAAAACACAACTTTTTTCTTCTGGTTTTTATTTACCAATTATAAGGAGTTCCCCATAATCCTCTAAGTGTTCCTCAAAACTTTGTAGTTTAAATATTTAACTACAGAAAGCCATTTGTAATAAAAATTTCAAAACTGCTTTGAAAAAAATAGCCATATAGAAAATCAAGTGTCTTAAATATGCAAAAATTGGAAATGTCCTAGTATCTATTTTAATAGAGAGATAAAAACAGATTTTGCATTCAACATAGTAAAGATGCAAAGTTAAACCAAAAGCATTTTCTTTTGATTTTGGAATGTTGCAGAACTTATAGCAGCATCTTTATCTAATTACTAACCATTCCTCAAAACTAGTTTTCCAATTCTAGAGTACACAGTTTTCCTTCAGTTGGGGTTGGGCAAGCTAAAATGTTTAGACAGGTAGAAATTCTGTGACAAGTAAGCCATTCATGCATTTCCAAAGACTTGTGTGAGTGATTTAATCACTGTGTTTTATGGTCCTGGAACTACAGTAGCAAACTAGATTCGCAGATCTCTTTGATACTTAGCTGTGGGAATAAAGAAGTGTATGTTATTGATCCCAGGGACCCTTTTAGACCTGGAATCTGAACTAAGGGGTCAAACATATTTGCCTTCTCTACTGGGTAATTTCCACGTACCTTAAATTTGCCAACTTTCTTCTCCCTGTCACGTGGAATTAGACTTACATATCATTCCCAACATTTATAATACAATCTCCTTTAGAAGATTCAATATCAAATAATGACAAATGAAATAATACCAGTCCCTTATTAGTTATGACACCATAGAATTACTTATTTTTCTTTTTGCCACCTTAGATTTGCTTCCCTTTAAGATTAAGAATGTCCAGTGACTCAAGTTTTAGATTAGGCCCAAATACCTTTGGTGTAGGGTTTATAATCTTACTATTTTTCACCATCCATGACACATTTTTAGACATTGGATAATCAGTTAGGTATCACTGTTTTAACCAAGCTAAATAATCGAAAATGTTTAAGGAGAGTGAAATATCAGCTGCCTTGATTTCGCACTATATATGTCTATCAAGTTGTTATACTTTACCCCATAAGTTTCTTACAAATAATAACAAAAAATAAAAATAAACTTAAATATTAAATAGAGCACTTTCCCAAGTGACAGTGCCTTTTAACATATTCCTTTTGGACATAACAATTGATCCCTGAGATATGTATATGTATTTATGAATACAAGCACCATATACTTAGGATGCTTTTGCTAATGGGAAGGGATATGGGAGCCTGAGATGGAGCATTTCCTACAGATAATCCAGCTATTAGGTGTCTTGTTATTGGCATTAATCTCAAAGAGATTGACTCTGTGATTGTCATTCATATATTAACTTTGGGATGTTCTCAGAACCTGGTAGATGATCCATTCAACATCTTGGCCTCTGAGTTCTTTAACCTTTTTAGGCCTCATCACATTTTCTTGTTCTTCAACCTTATGACTCTCATAGCCATACTTTTGGACCCTGTCATGCTACAAGCCAGTACCATTTTCCATTACTCATTGCTGTTTCCTTTCCCTCTTTTTTTAAAACACAGCTTTAAAAAGATACACTTCATAGGCCATAAATTCATCCATTTAAAGGTACAATTCAGTAGTTTTTACGTTATTTATAGAGTTATTTAACCATCAATACTGTTTAATTCTAAAATGTTTTCATCACCGAAAATAATGAAATTATACCAATTACCAAATATATCCCAACCCCTCCCCAGTTGTAGGCAACCACTAATTCTGCTGTCCCTCTCTATGGAATTCCCTACTTTAGACATTTCATACAAATTGAATTATGTGACCTTTTCTGACTTAACGTAAAGTTTTCAAGCTTCTTTTACTTTGCATGTTTTCCAGGATTGATTCATGTTGTAGCATGTACCGGGCTTTTACTCTTTTTATGTCTGAATAACATCTTTCATTGTATGGCTTTATCACATTTTATTTATCCATTATCAGTTCATGGTCCCTTGGGATATTTTGCATAGCTAATTCCTTCTCATTGTAGATGTCTTAACTGAAATGACATTCCTTAGAAAGGCTACCTTTGATTACCTTAACCAATGCTGTATATTTGTTTTCTATATTGTTCTCATTTGTCTCCTTCAAGGCTGTGACACTCCCTTAAACTATCTGCTCATTCCTCACTGCCTTCGCTCTACTAAGCATGTTAGAACATGTATTCCATTTCTTTTATTCACTCCTACCTCCCCAGTGTCTCAGTGAGTGCATGCTATTGGTTTCTCCATAAATACTTGTTGACTGATTTGGTTGAACACAAAAGAGAAAGATAGGTATGCTCTCATGAACCCAATTTTAATCCATTTGAAGAAAACTTTATTTTGAAATAATTTCAAACCTACAAAAAATCTGTAAGAATAATACTAGTACAAAGAATACCATTTGTCCTTAACTCAGATTCATTTTATCCCATTTGCTTTATCTATCATCTGTCATCTGTCATCTATCTATCTATCTATGTATCTGTTGGCATACGTATCTGTCTGTTTACCTACATACCTACCTATATATCCATCCTTGTCTTATTTTTCAGAGCCATTGGAGAATATGTTGAATCCTGGCATTTTACCCCTAAATACTTCAGTGTGTTTTTCCTGAGAATAGATTATTTTGTTATATAACAATAGTGCAGTACATTTATCAACAGTAGGTAATTTAATATTAATACAATATTTGATTTAATTACAGTCCATATTCCAATTTTATAAGTTGACAGATATGTTCTTTACTGCATTTTTTTTCAGTATAGGATTCAGTCTAGGGCCAGATATTGCTTTAACTTGTTCTTCAAGTCTCCTTTAATGTTCCACAGCTTTTCTTTGTCTTTTATGACATTGGTATTTTTGAAGAAAAAGCTCCATCCTCCGTTTTTTATAATAAACATATGCAATTTGAGGTTTGTTTGGTATTTTTTTTCAAAACAATTAGAAATTTGTCCAAGAGAAATCCGATGAAGAGATTTATTATATACATTTGTGAATATAGTGAAGAACATTACAAGTTTTTATTAGTACATGTTTGCAGTACCTGAAGATTATGTTCATCTTGGGGAACAGGTGCATGTGCATAACGCAGTGTGATTCTTTTCTAATCCCCTTCTCTTCCCCGCTACCTCCCTTCCTTCGTCTCTAAATCCTCTTTGCTCATTTTCATTCTTAATATGGCTATTTGGTACTTCTACACAACACATCTTACCTCTTTTAACTACCTTTTCCCTTGTCGTTGGTCTCCTGGACCCCTCCCTATTTGCAAAAGAGCTATCTCCCTGTTTCCTTCTATCCATCCTTTATTTTGCCCTTTATTTGTACTTTGGTTTATTCAAATGGTAGATACCATACGATATTTAAGTTTCTGTGCCTGGTTTATTTCACTCAGCATTATATTTTTCAAGTGCATCCATTTTCCTACAAATATCTTGAATTTATCCTTTTTTACGGCTGAATAGTATTCCATTATGCATAAATACCACATTTTCTTTATCTGTTTGTCTGCTGGGTATACACGCTGCTTCCAGGATTATGAATTGTGCTTCTAGAAACATTGGTATGCATGTACTGCTGTAATGTGATGTCTTTAGCTCTTTGGGCAAGATACTTAGAAGGGGAATAATTATGACTGGATTGAGGTTAAGTATTTCTAACCAGAGTACTGCATAAGTGGCACTATCTTTCTTGGAATATCACATCTAGAGGCAGAAATGTCCGTCTTCTCACCAGTGATGCTAGCTTTGATGATCTAATTAAGGTGTTGCTGATTTTCTACTGGATAACTCTTAGATTTTTGGTTTGTTATTTAACTAGTAAACAATCCATTGGGGAACCACTTTGAGACCACGCAAGTGTCTTGATCCTAATAGCTCATTATTTAACATTGTGTTTTTAGGAATCCCTAACCTCCTTAGAAAAATAATATAATTTGCCAATAAATTAAAAATAACCAGTGCTTCCCAGTTGTACCTTGTAAGCTGATTGATAGTTAAATTGAGGTAGAAAAGTATAAATATTTTTTCTACCAAAGTTAACATGAGTCATAAAAAATAGGATACAGTAGGAAAGGATTTTCTGGTCTTGGCATTCTCATTGAGCTTACATACAGTTATTTTATGGAAGGATTGTTTGTTTATGTTATCCAGTTGTATTAAAATCAGGTCTGATAAAGCTTTTAATTTCATACTCTTTATGGGGACTGGATCATGTGCAGACGCTTGAGATGTTTAGTACATTTACCTATCAATTCTCAGCTTACTCTTTGGCTGATTTGTTTAATTCCTCAGTGTAATGGTATAAGTATTAATTTTTAGTGGTACGACTGCACATCTCCTGCCCATATTCTAATGAACAAGAGGAATTAAAATTTAGATGAAGTCATTGATCAGTTCAGAGCGATGAATGTACTCCTAGAAAACATTTGTAGTATGTAAAGTGTTTTAATTATGTCAAATCTGTATATCAGCAAGTACATAGAACTTCTGGAGATACTATCATGGAGGATTACAAATTTAATTAAATGGAGAACACTGGTTTAATGATTAAAGCTCTTTAGAGAAGTGAGGATGACTCAATTATAAAAGGAAATAGTCTTAAACACAAACAATATCATATCTAATATAGAAGAAAATGATCATTTTCAAATTAAAATACCAAACTAAAAAGAGTAGGCACAAAAAAATTCTAACTTCTGGCTACAATTTTTGCATATTTCCTTCAATTCATTAAAAATTGTTAACATTTGATATAAAATTGCGAAAGTATTGACTATCAAAACTTAAGTTTCTAGTTTTTCTGAAAATATGTAGAAAGCTGTTTGAGGAATGTGTATGAAATCTGACGTTTTTGTCAGTCCATGGGTTCAAATATTATGAGAATAATGAGTACATGCAATTCAGAGTGATATCTCTAGAAATGGAAAAGTTAAATTATTTTGTAGGAATAAAAGCAGAGTAAACAAATACATTTTATTTGTTCCCAAATGGCTGTTTTACCCAAGGAGCTAAATTTTGCTTTAGAGAGTTGTTCAGTTACTGTGTTGATACAATTGAGCTAAGAAGTCATTAAAACTATGCTACGAATATACCAAAATAGTTGTATTCCTTTTAGATTTTCCCTTCAGAATACCAGTAAATCAGCATAATTTGGAGGCCAAAATACATTTCCCAAGTCTCAGATTATTTCACGTTTAATGTTCTTTGCAGATAATACAAATTTCATTAAAATGCAAAAGAAAATCTAACTTGGCATTATTTGAATATGAAATTAGATAAACCTGATTATACCTTCCAAATTAAGTATATTCTTTTTATCATCTCTGTCAAAAAAAATAATAAAACTGGTTAATTATTCAGGGTGAAGGCCTACTTTCTTGGTGTAAGAATGACGGAGGATGGGAATTTCTCAGAAATCAGAGAGACAGTACTGGTTGTAGATAAATAGAGGGACGTTGGCTCTGCATTCTGTTTTTGAGGCCAAGTTTAAAAAAATAATCTAAAGTAGAGGCCATAGGGCACATATTTAACAAAGTGTCTCATGGTTTTAACTCTGAAGCTAAATTCATATTTGTTGGAAAAGCCAGTATCTTGGAGTTAGTTGTTCCTGCCAATTATTTTACTGTCTAAGAGGAATTTTAACAAGTAAAGCCAACTGTAAGGAGATTTTACACACACACACACACACACAGAAAAAGGCAAGTGGAGAAACCAATCTTATATTCATCACTCAGTTGCTATGATAACACTAGTTTATTTTGGAATTCCCAAAATAATTCTAAGTTTTAAATATATAACGTGCACTGAATATTTGGAGATTGCTCTAGCAACATATTTGGTAATGCTTAATTGCTTCATGAAAAGGAATAAGTATGAGTTTTTAGATATATTTTATGTGATTACTCAGTGAGTGGCATATCTTGATCATGACCTTGTTTTTAGTTCCTGCCTTCTTGTTTGTGTCATTTTAATCTACAATAGGATAGGAAAAAACCAGCTTACCAAGATATTTTTTCATGTTGTCCTTCCCATGAAATTTGTGCTTTGAAATAATTTGCCTACCAAATTCTGTGCTCATTAATAACTGATTTCTTTTCTCTGTACTCTGCCCTTAGTCTCAGAACCATGTCTAGCAAAAAGTTTGTTTTTGATACATACTTATATGAAAATACATCATATTATTTCTGTCACGTCTTTTGATATTTAAAATATGTTGAAGGACCCGGGTATAACCATGTGTAAATCTGCTTTAAGTGTCACCATTTCAAGGTTACATAAGTAAGTAAATTACAAGACACAAGAAAAAAATTAAATGTTTACAGTACTGGTTTCAATGATTACAATGCTTAAAGGGAATTGTGACTTTTGCATAGAGAAACTTTAAATGAAAACATTTGTCTGATCATTACAATAGCTGTAACCAAGGTTAATAACTGTAAGACCCTGACTAATACATTCAATGTTTTGCCCAGAATGAATATACAGATAGATAAGACTGTCTTTGCAATATTCTGATTAAGTTATTCATCAGATACTCTGATGCTAACTACTTTTGACAACCCTGAAAGTAGAACTACAGGGAAAACCTCAGTTAATTTCTTGAATGGATTTTGTATATAACCAGTACCAATAATACATAAAACCTCCTTCCCAAAGGTATATGTGTCATATGTGTATAAGTATTCTGGCATAGCTTATAATAGTAGTGAAAATTAGGAATGGTTTTTTTATCTTTACCCAAGAAAACATATTTCATAAATTTGGAGTTGGATTTGGAAAAGTCAAATGTATATAACAACTGCAAAGTATTAGGATTTAGATTACAAAAATGCAAAGGATAGGCAATGTTTAACAGAAGGATGGTATAAATTGTTCCATAATACTTTCATAATTAGCAGTGAGACTCCAGGGAAATGATAGTGATAGTTTTCAGAAATGAAAATCAAACAGGTAAAATTCCACAGTATGTAGCAAATACCAGTGAAAAAAAGCCTGTCTGTAACAAATCCATTGTTATACCCTGGTCACAAAATCAGCACGGGTACAACAAGTCTCTTGTAGAGTGTTTGTGTTGGTCTGATTAAAGAATTCTTAAAAATATTGTATAAAGTATTCCATGGTTCCTGCCCTTGCTGTAATAATGAATCACTTGAATAAAGTGTTAATGACAAAGCCTCTTTGCAGGTGATTTTTCTGAGGAACTAGAAACTGAATGCTTCTATATTGTATCATAATCTGTGAAGTAGAGATTTCCTGAAAACTCCCTTTATTTCTCCAGTCTTCAAAACCCAGTCACACATTGCAACTCCTAGAGAATCTGAAGTATGAAATACCCTATGAACTTTCTCAGGCAATCAATTAGTAGATACCTGTTGAATCTCCACAAGGTCAAAGGCACCCCGAAAAGTGATCAAAATGATCCAAACGGACAATGTCTGGAGTTGGCAGTGTGCAGATGTAGATCTGCAGTAAATTTGAAGTCTCATTTGTTAGTTGTTAATCGTTGATCTACTACAGGAAGATTGGGATAAACTATTTCATCCCTGACTTATGCAGCCTGGCAATGCTATTTTTAGCCCAGAACTCACTGTAAGAAGATTCTATATAGGGAAACAATTCGGATGCCCTTGCGGCTGGGGGTGAGTAAGGGTGCATCATTATGGAAATTTACCCATTCTACCAAACAATACATATGGGTTGCTAGGCATCGCACTCTTCAAAAGATCACATTAAGACACTGTCTTTAAATCACGAGGTGGTAAAATTTAATGTGATGAAATATGGTCTTCAGTTACATCAAAAAATGATACCAAACTGTTTTAAAATTTTTATAAATGTGGGATTAAAACAAATCTCCCACTCGCATAGCACAAGTAGATTATGGTGGATTCAATCCACCAAAGCTTTTGGATGTATGAGTTCAGCTCACATGTTTGGACAATGACCCAGAGATACCTTTCCCTGCATTTTTCTGTGATTTCATGCTATAGTAGTAAGCATAACAAAGAGAAACAGTGCTTGACCCATAAACAAAGGTACAACTTCTTAGAGCTATAATGCGCAAGATGCATTAGTAGCTTGCATCTTGAATAATTAAAAACTGGGTTTTCTTTTTTTTCCTCCAGAAGGGCGTAAATTTTCTACCACTGACTTTCATAAGTGATGAGGAAATGGAGCAGTTTTGACCCAAATATTTTCACTTGCTCCAAGATCCCTGTAACTCATTTACCACTTCCCTGGGAGTAGAAGTTTGGTTCACACTAGAGGCAGTGAGTGGATGCAAACCACATTTAGTAAAGCTATTTATCATATTTGTATTTCTCATATTCTTACCAGCATGGGAACCCACCTGGCCAACTCATGTTTCTTTGTGTTCCTGTATGTCACAGTAGAATTATTGGCTTAAGCAGAATAGGTCTAATAGGGCTCTCAGTAAATTGAAGCATTTATATGTTATAAGGATATTCAGATCCATGGGTTTCAAAATTTCACATAAGAAAACAGACTCAGCAAGCATTTTGACTGCTAGTGTCTCTGATCTAGGCAAGAAACATTATTTAAACCAGTATTAACCTGGCACGTAGGGGTCGACACAACTGTGATGGGCAGTTTTACAAAGCACTTTTCTTCACTGTGGACCTCGGCCTGTTTTCTGTACACAGAGAGCAGCATTTTATTTGACATGGTTCAAATATGTCTTCTCTTAGCCAGCACCCTTCTTATCACAGGTGTGCCATCTCTATGTTTTTAAGGTGAGACTTTTTTCTCTCTCCATGACTCATCTTTTTATTCACAAATGCTCCCAATAGCAGCTGTCTTGAACCTCTGAAGCCTTGGCGAGATCGGTTGAGGGTTGAGTTTTAACATCAAGGGAGGTGTTTTGTTGTTGTTGTTGTTTTGTTTTGTTTTTGATATCTGATATTTATAACACATTCTAGTTGTGTTCATCTATTTGTGTGAACCACTCATGGTCCTTACTGTCAGAGAGGCAAGGGCTCTGCCCCTTGGAGCCGTGGATCCAGAAAAACAGTTGTTTTGAAATAAGCTGCCTGGATAGCAGTGTTGTTTTTCTAATTGTATAAAATCAACGTATGCAGAAAATGCAGGCAGAGAGATGAGGAATAAAAGTTATGAGGGATAAATGAGTTAAAGGCACAGTGATACATGCATATCCACGTTTATACTAGCACAGCTCATATTAGCTAAATCTTGGAAGTGGCCTATATGTTCATCAGCAGGCTAAAGGATAAAGAAAATTGATAAAGAATGGATGAAGAAAATGTGGCATTTATACACAAGGGACTACTACTCTGCCATAAAGAAGGATAAACGAGTCATTTGTAGGAAAACGGATGCATCTTGAGATTATAATGTTAAGTGAAATCAGACACACAAGCTTAAATACAGCATGGTTTCTCTTATATGAGAAACCCAAAATATAACTAAAGAGCAAACTAAAAGATAGATAATGGGAAATAGGGAAATAGATGTTCTGCAAAGGGAAAGGGACTAAGAGATGGAGGGAAGAGGGAGACAAGAGGAAGACGGTGAAAGAAAGAATGAAGATGTGTTACTCATGTGTGCCAACTCCCCGTGAGGAATGTAATCGTTATGTGCTGCAAACACTGACTAATAAAAATTTTAAGAATTATATAAGAATTCCAGATGTGTTTGAAACAGCTCTGGATTTCATTTGTTTCAGACCCAGTGACTTTTCTTTGCAGCATTTGGGACACTTTCGCCTTGGGAGTTTCCAGGAGCTAAAAGGAAAAATGAAATGCAGGTTTTTCCACGATGTTTTTGGTGCTCTCTGCAATTCTGACTAGACTCCTAAGTGTGGGGCTCCACCCTCAAGGTTCAACAGTGTAGCAGATTTTGGCTTAAATACCCTATAAGTTCTTAAGATATAATGCCATAAAATGGCGGAAGTACGATGAGTCAGTAGAGGAGATTTTCAATAAGCTTATCATTGCTTTCCCCCCATTTTGATACTATTCATATAAAGTAATATACAAATAGATTTAAGTTAAAGATCAGATTTTCCCATTTAGCACTTTCTATCATCATATTTGATGGAGTTTTTTTAATGTACAGTAGTCTTTTTATATGATCAGTCTTCTATTTGGGAAAGGAAGTAGTTGCCATTTTTGTCGAAGTTATTGTAAACTTCCTTAGTTTAGAAATTGGAAATACAATGAGATTTGATTGTTGCTGTGGTAGGTTACTGTATTGGAATGCTGACATAATAGCATACTGAGTAAGGATGGACAATTATTTGGTTTGTATTTTTACTTTGCTTTAACCAACCATGTTTATTGAGAGTTTTTTTTATTATTACCTGGAGTATTACTATGCATCATTGAATAGGGAGTAAATTAGCCTTTGAGAGGTGTTACAGATGCACATCCTAGCCCTTTTCTAAGTATAACAAATTTTCAAGTAGAAGTGTCATTCACACAATTTGAGTCATTCTTTAATATGATATATAGCTAACATATAGATCTTATCAAATCCAAACTTCAGTAACCAAAACACATTACAAGAATATCAATATCATTTGTATAGAAGTAAAAGTATTGTATATTAAGATTTCTCTTTATGAAATGTATCAAAAAATGGGAGATGTTAACCCACTGATTTATTGACTAAATAGCATCTGGTAGTTAAATCTGTGTTTTATATGTCTCCGCAGTCCTCAGCCTGACGGGTTTCAAACTTCATAGGGTGTTTTCAAGTCAGGGCCCACTGTAAAAAATCCCTGGAAAGTATTACAAGCAAGTTGCTCATTTCTGGCACGTTAGTTAATTACTTCACAAATTTGTTCATCATGTTCCCATTTCACTTTTATAAGCACAGTAACACTTTCTTTTACTGAATGTTACTAACATTTAGTTTCTTAATGAATCAATGACTGTTGCATAGGTTATAAATTAGCATAAGGTTTTAACCAACTAAGTGCTACACGGCTTTTTCAAACATTTTGGGGAACATTAGGGAAAAAATGAACCCAACATGTTTCATTTTTCTATAAATAATATTTTTCTCTTAGAAGTTAAAATTAACCTTTGTTCATAAGAGTAGCAAGACATTTAACAATAATTGCGCCTCCGATAAACCTCATTGGCTACGATACTGCCGCTGCGCAAAGCTAAGATTAGCAAAACATTTAGAAACAATAATATTTTTCATGGAGAGTTCATCTAAGCACTGATGTAGAAGACAATTGTCTTTTGATGAGATTTTATTGAAACTTCATTTACTATTATTTTGATCACTCAACCTATTACCATCTCATCAGAAAGACTGTCTTATTCATAATAACATAATAAAGTACTGTATTTGAATTGTACTTTTTTACTTTGAATTGCAGTTTTGCATTTTGATTTAAATGAAAAGTCCAAATAGGTTCAAATTTTTGAACAAGAACAAAGCAGCAGCTTGACATTCATCGTTTTGTCCTTTTTTTTTTTTTTTCATTCATGACAATTCTATTATTGGGTTGAGTCACAGTGAAAGAGTTCTTTCATTCCAGAAGTTGCAGGTAAATTACCTTTATCTGTTAGTCTGTACTGGCCAGAAAAAAACTAAGAAGCTTTCCTGAAAGATATATGAACTTTTCTTCAGTGGTTTGATGAGTCTAAGTCTTATGTGGAATTCTGGAATCGCTGCTTCTGATATTCTGAGGCAGTCATATAGTCTCCACATGTCTTTGAAAATGTATTTTTTGCTTTTGTGATACTGACAGTAGTTCCCAAGGTGATTGTTTACCTTTAGTGGTCGTTCCATCTTATTCAGTAAGTGCTCCTCTAGACACTTTTATTGTATCTATTTGTGGTGATCAAATGAGTTTCCATACAAACTCAATTGTACTTACTGCTTTTAACAGAAATTTTCTTTTATAAGAATATCTCGTAGTTCATTTTCTCTTCAGGTGTGACATTCTGTATTCAAATGAGTTAGGAGATCTTGTTGGATTTTTTTGTCCTACAGTCATTCTGTTCCATCCCCCAAAGTTCAAGGATAGACTCACTGTCTTCACATTTTTATTTAGCAAAAGCCTCTTCAGAAGGTGTTTGGATTGCATGTCCTTAAGTCTATTCCCTGGTTGGACTTCACTAGTTCATTTTAAGTGCAGAGATCACAGATATGTATCAGGTAACATCAAATTATTTTCTTGTCATATTACAACCCTCAGACAAGGCTGTAGAAGTATTATGCTGTAGTGCTTTTCCTTGTGTTTTCCAAGTACAATGTGTTTAATATTTTCCCATACCTCTTTTATTCCCAAATATTCCTTAGAGCGCCTTCTTTTGTATTTCTCATTACACCAAATCATTACTGAATATCCAGTAAGTTCTATAAATGCAGTAAATACATGATAGAAGAAGATGTCACTATCCAAGAGGCTAAAGACTGAGAGAAAATGAATGATTTTCCTCTTTTCCATAATAAGGGATGACTAGATAAGAATGAGACTGTTTAGTAAAGAACCATTTGGAGGCTCAGATTATGTATATTTCCATATGCCTGCATATGTGTTTGTCTTTCTCCCTTCCCCTCATGGAAGCTATGTGTCTAACAAATCTTTGTTATCATTCCAAAATAGTGTTGCATAAAATGTTCTTTGATTAATCATGTCTTGTTTTATACACGAGAAGCACTGGTTGAACTCAGTTGCACTAGGAGTTGTAAAATGGACATACTGATCTAGAAACCCAGAATTGAAGCTCCAGAGCCCTGTTTAAATGAATTATGAAGTTGAACAACTCCCTTCCTTTTTTGAGTTCTCAGTTACCTCAAATATTTAATGATAGTGTTCATTTGATTCCTGTGGCTCCTTGGATCCATTTTGTAAGTAAAAGTAATATCACAATTTTGTATCCATTATTAAATTTTTAATAAAATCCACATCAATGAGTTTGAGTAAAACACAGACCTAATGAGTTCTCCTCAGTACTAGATATACGGGGGGGGGGGGGATCATCTTTGAACTAGATGGGCTATACTTGGAGAAATGACCAATTATTATCTACTCTTGCTCAAAATAGTGGACATAGGCTTCTGTTGAATCTTTCTCAATTGCAATCTTTTCTTTTTCTCTATCTTTAATTATCTAGTTTATTTATATGAAAGTAACATTAGGATTCCCCTGGGGACATAATTGATTTTGACCAATAAAGGATGATTGCTTGTGCATTCTAATTGCCTCCCCTTAATGGTCCTGCTCTTCCTCCCATTGAGCTATGGAAAATGTTACATTTCTGTGGTCTGTGACTCATATAACAGATGAATGTATAAATGGTGTCAAAATACAGCAATTTACAGAATGTAAAAGGAGGTAGACAGCTTTTAAAAATGATAAGGTACGTAAGTAGATATTTCTAAACTGAAAAATACCTCACTTGGGCCTAGAAATATGCTTTTATGGAGCACTTAGTTATTAAGTCATGTAATGAGGGCTTATTTGCCAGTCTATTTCTTTGCCTCAATGATAATAGCCCAGAAAACAAATCAAATGTTCTTCAAAGTGAAATATCATTACCCAATATAACAAGAGAAAATACATGATTTCCTTCTGTGTTAATATGTGAGTTTTCTTTGTTGCCGATTTGTTTAGTTTCCCACATAGTGCAGGCTTCCAAACATTTGTTATTTTCTTTTCATGCAATTTGAATTAATGTGGGTAATTGTGATAGTTAGAGGCTTTACTCTCTCAGATGGTAATTATCCAATCTATAGTTTCATTTCAGAGGCAGTAAAACAGTATTAGAACAGTCAATATTTATCAGAAAAGATGTCTGAGTAGTACTGAATATATATGGCATGTAATCATAGACGAATTAAAACAGTTTACTCCCAGAGTTATCTTAATTCTGTCCTATGGTAGCAGGTCTTATTAGTGTTGCTACAGACTGTCAGCAAACCTATGATATATTCATGCGAATCTCTTTCTTCTATGAGTTTGTCATAATTGCTGAGAATTCATATTTTGAGCAAGAAAACATGCTTGAGCATTCTTGTTAGCAGATAAAGTATCTAAGCATTGGTAATCTGAAGGGGGAGGAACTGCTAAAGCAGTAGGTTTGACTTCGTTTTGTTCATTTCTTTTTATTTAATTTTGTTAGGTATCAAAAATGCCCATGTTTGGAATTTCTAAAAATTAAATTCAGAGAGTTCTGTCTTATTCTTTCACAAGTGAGCTAGGAAAAGCCATTTCATAGTTTACAGACTCCTTTCATTGGTCTCTAAATGGCAGTGAAATTAAAGATAACTTTTAGAGGACATGGTCTTTCATAAAATTCTTATTTATGTACAAATTATTTCATTTTAGGGAACGACTGATCGATATTCCCATGTCCCTTTCTAAAAATATATTTTGAAGATGGAAATTTGTATAACTCTGTCAGGAACTATGAAGAGTCAGTCCATTTAATTTGCAGGACAATGCTGAGAAGTTCTGTGATGTACCTTTGCAGTGTCAGCACACCCCTCCCCTCCTCTCCCCCTCCTCCCTTCCTGTCTCCTTTCCTTTTCCTTTTCCTTTTCTTTTCTTACTTAGAGAGATAGCCGAGCTCAATGGTACAGCTTTTGGGGGACACTGCAGATATGCTGGAAACATAGTAATACATGAAATTTTCCATTTCATGATCAATTTATAGATATATACAAGAAGGAATTACAGTGGTAGCCACAGTCGTGTTTTCCATATATATAGGGTCACAGAAAACAGAAGTAGAGGGCAACCTTCTTGAAACCAAGTACAGGCACTGTAAGCATGGCTATCCTATTGCTTGCCCATTCTGTGGCTTCAAGCACGGTATCTGACATTTGGGAATTTCAGAATACAAAAATAAAAACGTAGTATTATCTTTTCCTGGAGTAAAACGAGATTACTTATTTGAATTATCTATCTTATGTACATGCCTGATAAATGTCTGCATCCTCATGGTTTGGTGGAGTGAACATTCTTGGTCTATGTAACAAAAGTTCTGAAAAGATATCTTGGGGCTCATGTAATTGCAGAATCTAAAATTTAATATTATCTTAGAAGCAGCTTATGGAAAAGCAATGAGGGTTTTTTAGACATGTTATGAAACATTTTGTAAAGAAAAACATCTCTTGTGGGTGCTTTGTTACCTTGTTTTTATTTGGTTCAGTGTATTTCTTTGTTCTTTAGAGACTGAAAGTTCTTCTGAGTTAAATGAGTTGAGAGTATCACTGGAAAAAATGCTACACTTATCCGAGTTCATGTTTTATAATATAGGTCTGTGATTATTTCAGAACAGTGACTTTCCAAGGCTCATCTGTCCAGCATTAAGCTCATATGTTACAGTAATAAATGTGCACAAAGAGGGTATTTTGAGAGGCTCACAGTTGTAGCCTCTTCTTTCTAGGGGCCTGAGAGAAGTGTGAATGGAATTTGCCATGTATCAGAAAGGAGCAAAGGGTGTATTGTAGCTACTAAAAGAAAATTTGATATGACTGACTCTAACAACTTAGTTATCCATATCAAGGAATAATTTTTATTTGGAAAAACTACTTTATTTCCTAAGATATCATTGCATAGTTTATTATTATTCCTGGTGTTCCTGTTTGGGACATGTTGTATCAGTACATGACCATAACAGGTAGTACATAATATAGTGAAATATGAAAAGCTATTGTAAAAGGATTAATTAAAATTGAAGAATGGGCTAGTTTTAAATATTCATCATATTCCAAACCATGTAAATTTCTGATCAGCTGATTTGTGGGGAAGAGGTCATAGTCTTGTGAATTCATTATAAGATAAACATGAGTTTCTCCACAAAGATGTTCTACTTTTTTAAAATTAATTTTATTGGTACATTTTAGATATACATAATAATCACATTAATCATAGGAAATTTGTACCTATACATGATATATCTTGATTCTTCTTTTTTTCCTATTTCCCTCGCCTCCCTTCAACCCCTCTTCCCCTTCTTATTTACAAAAGCTTTGTTTCCATTTCCCCCCCTTCTATTCTCTTTTTTTCCCTTTTTTCGTCTCTTCCCCCATCCTCTCTCTTGTTGCCCTTCCCATTTGAACATTTTCTTCCTATTTCACAATATCTAGTATATGCTTAGGTCCTTAATACTTTCGGTTTCTCATACGAGAGAAACCATGTGATATTTGAACATGTGTGTCCAATTTATTTCACTTAAGAATATGGTTTCAAGGAGCATCCATATACCTAGAAATGTCTCAAGTTTATCTTTCTTTGTGGCAGAGTAGTACTCCATTGTATAAAAAGCACATCTTCTTTATCCATTCATTGGTTGATGGTCATTTGGGCTCTTTCCAAGATTTAGTTGTTACAAAATCTGCTGTTATAAATACGGATGTGCATATATCACTGTGCTATGATGCTTTTAATTCTTTCAGAAAGATTCCAAAAAGGGGAATAGCTGAATCTAGTGGAATCTCCAGTTTTATTTCTTTTTGAGGAATCACGACTCTGATTTCCACAGTGGTTGCACCAGTCTATACTCCCACCAGCAGTGAAGAAGAGTTCCTTTTTACCCATAGCTCAGTCAGCATTTGTTTTTTGTTGATTTATTGATAATAGGCATTCTTTTTGGAGTGAGGTGGAATCTCAGTGTTGTTTTCATTTGCATCTCTCAAATGAGCAGTGATATTGAACATTTTTTCATATGTTTATTTGCTGTTTCTACTTCTTTGTCTGAGAAATGTCTGTTCATTTCAGATGCCCATTTTTGAATTGGGTCTTTAAATTTGGGGAGTCTAATTTTTTTTGAGTTCTTTATTTTTTCTAGATATTAGTCCTTTGGCTAAGGAATAAGTAAAAAAATTTTCCCACTCTGTGGGTTGTCTCTTCACTCTGGTGGTGGTTTCTTTTTATTATTTTTAATTTTATTGGTACATTTTAGGTATACAATATAATGACATACATGATTGGGAAGGTTATCAGCTTTTGCATTCAGAAAATGTAACCATGTACCTTTACAGCCTCCATGTTTTATAGCTTCTGTAACCGAGAACACATCTGTGGCTTTCTTGAGTCAATGAGGCACAGTGGTGAAGAAAACATGTGTTCATGGAAATCAATCTTTAACTGGACATTTAATGGGTTTTCCAAATACATTAATCTCATCCTTTTATTTATTTAATTATTTCCAGATACTGAGGATTGAACCAAAGTCTTTCATCCTCAGCCATTTTTTATTTATTTTGAGACAAGGTCTCACTAAGTTGCCCAGGCTGAGCTCAAACTTTGAATCCTACTGCCTCAGCTTGCCAAGGTGCTGGGATTACAGGTATGCACCACCATGCCAAGTTCAGCCATTTTTCAAAACATACCTTTGAACTCCTCATAGTCCCTTAAACCCAGCATGTTCCTTAGTTTAAACTCACTCTGTTTTCTTAAGCTGCTGGGCTTGGTAGGCCAGGGACTAGGTAGCTGCAGGTTCACTGTGCCATAAACGTTTCAAGTATGGAAGTGTTTTTCAGCTTTTTCTTCCTTGTGTCTTTTTCTGCTGTCTCCAGTCTCAACTCACTTCCCCACCTCAGATGCTTCTCTGCTAAGCCATTTCACTGCATACTGAAAATGTTTCTATTCACTCAAAATAATTATTTTGTTGGACCAAACTACTTAATAGTAACGATGCTTTAACAACTATCGTCTGTTTTCTCCATGATTTAGCAGAAGCTTGAATTATTTAAAATTGCAGATTGTGAGGGAACAACAGCAGCAACAACAAAAACCCTCTTGTAGGTAGGACTCGGTATCATTTCTTGGCTCCCATTCCCTATCAAAGATGAATATATCCCCAAGATATTCAAAACGGTTATTATGACATAGGGGAATCATATGCAACTCTTCTTCTTATGCCACTTTCAAATTTCTAAAGTTAACTTTATCGCATTACCTTTTGAAGAGGAAAAAAGCAAAACATTGGATCCTTGAGACAGTATCTTACCTCAATTTTCCACTTCCCTTTATTTGTGTAGACATTGATCTAATTTCTGGCAGTGCCCTTAAGATTAGGGGATAAGAATTACCTTCAAAAGAGAGGAAAAGAATAATAAACATACAAATTATGAGAATTTTCCTTTTACAGAATTTTTGTTATATGTATTACATATTATAGAGTTAAAATATATCACAGAAGTATTGTGATTTCTCAAGATTTTCATTTAAAAAATCATGAGTAGTTCAAGTTCCAGAAAGATTTAGATTTAATTTATCTTTTGTCTTGCAGTTGAGTAAATGCTATTTCTTGGACTAAATGACCAAGATTTAAAAAAGAAAATCTGTTTCTATCAAACATTTTTTTTGGAGCTAGTCACAACAAATGAGCTTTACTTTTACATCATATGAAGTTTAACGTGCTTCACTGGGGAAAGGGAGCATAAGAGAGAGTATGCATAGAATTCATAAGCTCATGGCAAAACAAGTTAGCAAACAGCAAACTGAAAGGAATGATCATAATAAACACTTTCCTTAACCAATGATTCCACTTTCTTTTATTTTTTTCTTGCAGTTCCGGGGATCAAACTCAGGACCTTGCGTTTGCAAGGCAGGCACGGTGCCACTGAGCTAAATCCCCGGCCCTGGTTCCACTTTCTGTGTCTTCCACCATTATTAATTAATAGGCAACAGCCCAGACCTGGTTTAAATCCACAGCTGTGCCAACTCTGTGTCGGTACTAGTGCTGCTGGAGAAAAATACAAGCACACTACCTAAATTCATCACCTACAGGTGCCACCCTTGTCCCTCGCTAAGCCTTCTACTCAAAAAAATTATTGCATTTGTTTTCTCATCTAAAATATAGAGATAATAACCACTCCTCATAGGGTTGAGAGATCTAAGTGTGTTATCATATATGAACAGTGTCTGCCACCTAGTAAGTGCTTAATTTCTTCTCTTTCTCCCTCCCCTCTTTCTCCTTCTAATATTGGTATTATTAGAATTCCCCCAGTTAAATTACTTTTCTACACAACCTTGGTGACATTTTGTACTTTCTCTTGAAATCCTGAATATTTCCTTCCCTTATTCATGGTAAAAGTTTTTTTAATTCACAGGGAAAACAGAAATTCAGAGCAAAATTTCCTTGTATTCCTACCACCATATCTAGTTACCCACCTATATCTGTGTCTCTATACTCTGTATTGTTTTCTATAATTATGGATTGTTTTCCTATTCTTTTATAACATCAACATTTATAATTTTGTACAAGATTCAACCCTATATCTCTTACTCCAGTTTATGAGTCCAGAAACTGTTCACTCTTTCTTTCTCTCCTTCTTCTTCCTCTCTTCCCTCTCCCTCCTCTCTGTCACCACATTTTTCTCTCTACCATGCCATCCCCACTAACACACATTCAAATTTCTCCCATTTAAATAAGAAATAATTTCCCTTTATTATATATCCCTCACTAGCAACTACTCCCTTTATCAGTTTACACAGTCTACACAGTAAAACCCCGCAAAGAATTACATGCTACTTGCATTTACCTCATCCTCTGCCATTCTTTCTTATACCTATTCCATTCCAGGCTTTTACCCCCTATTGTTTTATATAATTACTCTTCTCAAAGTCATTAGTGATCTCCACATTTCCCAACCTAGTGTCTGGTCCTCAATACTCCTCTTATTTGACCTAATGGTGATGGCTAATGCAGTTTATCAGACTTCCTCTCAAAAGCACTTTGTTCCCTTGGATTCCAGGACACTTTATTTTCCTTCTACCTAGCTACAAATCCTTCTAAGTCTCCTTTACTGGCTCTTTCTTATCTTCCTCACCTTTAGCCTTTGGTAGACACAAAGACCCAGTTCTTGAATCTGCTCTTTTCTCTATGTACCTGTACTCTCTTGATTACCACTCATAGTTTCACATGTTGGTGACTCCTCAAATTTTCTAGTCTAGACCTCTTTCCTAAAGTTCAAAGACATACTTTCAACTGTTTCCCTAGGATCTCCATTTGGCATCTTTCAATTAACAGGTCCAGCTGGGTGTGGTGGTGCATCCCTGTAATTACAGCACTTGGGAGGCTGAGGCAGGAGGATTGCCTTGAGTTCAAGGCCAGCCTGGGCTACACAGTGAGTTCAAGCCCAGCTGGAACTACACAGGGACACCCTGTCTAAAAAAAAAACAGTCCAAAATAGAAATGTTCATACCCCTTCCCTAAATACTGTATGTCCACAGCCTTTACAGTCTTCTCCATCTCTGTAAATTGTAACCTATTCTCCCAGCTGCTTAGCTCAACATTTTTTGGAGGTATCATTGCCTTTTCTCTTTCTCTAGCATTTCATACCTAATGCATCAGCAAAATTTGGCTCTCTTTTGAAACATATATTCCAAAACCAAATCAGTTCCCATCATGCCTGTTTTTACATTTTGAGTCTACCTTCTCACATGTCAATAATTGTCAGAACCTCCTAGTCTCCCTGCTTCCATCCTTCTACCTCCCCTGCTCTATGTTGCACAAGGTTATTGTCTTAGTTACTTTTCTCATTGCTGAGGTAAAATTCTTATTTTACCATCCATTAAAGGAGGAAAGGTTTATTTTGGTTCACTGTTTGCAGAGGTTTCATTCCATAATTGGCTGGCTCCAAGGCATGGTGGCATGGCAGAGGGGCGTCACAGAAGAGAAACAGTTCATGGCAGGCAGAAGGCAGCAAAAGCAGCAAGCAAAAAAGCAATGACCCTCTCTCTGTCCCTTACGTCCTATCCAGGCTACCCGCCCACCCTTAAGGAAGGTAGCACTCACACCCAATATGGGGCAACTTTAGTCTTAGCATCACACCATGAATTAATCTCAGCATCACATCCTTGATCCCACCGTCACATGCTCAAATCCACCCACCTCTGAAAGCCCCACCTATGACCACATGAGGCTTTGAGAAAATATCTAGATACAAACCACAACAGTTAGACTTTTCAAATGTAAGCCAAACCACGTAGGAACTCTTGTGTTCAGATTCTTCCAGTGGATTTCTCAAAAGTTCTTAGTATGGACTCTAAGGCCCTCCATGATGTGACTCATCTCTGTGACTGCACCTTCTAATACTTAGAGCTCCCTACTTGCCACAAAATATGCTCTACTCTCATTGACCTTCCTCCTGTTCCTTCATCACAACATGACAAGCTCTGCTCAGGGCATTTGCACTAGCTGCTCCTTCCACAGGGACTCTTCTTTCCCACTGCTCATTTCCTCATGCCTTCATATCTCTGTTCAGATATCACTTTATCAAAGAGGCTTCCTTCACTGCTTAATTTTTTAAAAAGCACTTTGTCACTATCCTTTTTCATCTCCCATTATCTATTATTTATATATATCCATAATTTATACAGCACATATAAATGGGTCATCATGTTGAATACATATTGGTTGATTAGAGTGTTTATTTGTATACAGTTCCTGTTCTATATCTGTGGCTTCTACATTCATTGATGTAACCAACTGCAAATAGAAAATACTAAACAAAAGTTGTATCTGTTCAGAACATGTACAGACATTTTTTCTTGTCATTATCCCTTAAATAATACAGAGTAACAGCTGTTTATATAGCATTTAGATTGTATTAGGTACCATAAGGAACCCAAGGATGATTTAAAGTACATGGGACCATGTGCATAGGTTATATGCAAATTTCATATCATTTTAGATAAGGGACTTGAGCCTCTGAAGAGAGTCCTGGATTTAATCCCCTGTAGGTTCTGAGCGAACAGTGGTGCTGTCTATATCTGCACACTAGAATAAAATTATTTGCAGGCAAGATTTGGGGGTTTTTTTTCATTCTGGTTGAATGAATATGTATGTATTTGCATATTATCTGCCTCTACTAGATGTCAACTACTTGAGGACAGAGTCTTTATTTTGTACAGTATGTGGCATACAGTAGATGCTTAATAAATATGTGTTGAAATAATTATTTCAGGCATTGAAACACCTTCCAAGAATAATGTTTAAATTCAATATGATGGATAAGTATCCAAGTACTATATAGGAATATTGTGCTGATAAGTTGCCTGTGCTTTGAAGATTCTTAATTTCACTCTACCTGTTGATTTGAAAATTCTGATTTGCCCAAAGACAGTCAAATATGAAAACTGAAGGTTTTGCTACTATGAAGATTGCTCTGTATGAAGCAGAGACTTCATTCAACCTGTTTTAATATTAAGCAACTAGAGTCTAGCTATTGGTTATTTTCTTGTGTGCTGATGTTCGTTGCTAGAGAACATTCTGAACATTTATGTATACACTAATTTTTACTAAGAGTTATCTAACCAGCTGTTATCTTTTTAATGCCCTTTATGTTGGTGGTGGCTGTGATGCGTGTGTGCCATGGCTGAAGAACAATGTTGAGATTTGCTGTTCTATTCACACATACACACCACACAGCTCTCCCCTGACTAATGAAGAATTGTGAGGGGCTGGGAATTTAGCTCAGTGGTTCTGGGGCCTACCGCCTGCCGCACAAGTGCAAGGTCCTGAGTTCGAACCCTGGTACCAAAAAAAAAAAAAAAAGAATTATGAAATGGATCATTCTTATAGGGTATGTTTAAAGAGATGTAATTTCATCTATTTCCTAGATTAATTCAAAGAATGCTGACTCATTTGTGTGGGTTCTGAGATGATCTGTTTAAAAGGAAATGATATATAATTATTATCTCAATTCTTTGCAGATAAATTTAAGTTATTGGGGGATTCCAGAAAACTTTGTTTATAGGTGCTTTTTAAATGTAATTTTTATTTTATAGTAAAATGAAAAGAAACTCACGATCCAGAAATTTTAGTGTCTATTACCTAGATGCCTCTCTCTGTATATATAAACATATACGTACTTAATTGTACATTAATATTGATAATTCTAAGCAACAATTCCCCATGACTGGAGGTTTTACTTTCTATGGTTTCAAGTTGCTGTCAGTCAAATGCAATCTGAAACTATTAAATGGAAAATCTCAGAAATAAACCAAATTTTAAATATATTAAATATATGATTATAATGTCTTATTATTTTTAAATTTTTACTGTGCCTATTTTATAATTGATTATAGTTATGTATAGGGAAAAACATAGAAGTACAGTGTTTAATAGAGTTCACTACTATCTGAGGTTCCAGTTATCCATAGAACATTCTAGAATATATCCCCCATGGGTATGGGAGACCATTCTATGTGCTATTCTGTAACTTGCTTTTTTAATTTGTACTGTGTGAACGTAATTCTGGGTCAACAAATGTACGTTTTTTTAAAAGTTATATAGTATTCTGTTGTGTTGTATGTACCATAATTTGCTTGCCAGTGTTGATGAATTGTTTCCTTTGTTTTTGTCATAAAACACTTCCGTGTTGAATATCCTTATGTATACATCACTGTAATTTGATTTGCAAGTTTTAAAGGTTTTTTTTCAATGTCATTATTTTATACTCCTTTGTATAAAGAAACTGTTAAAAACGGTTCACCCCTTTTCTGTTTTTGTTATTCTAAATTTTAATGTAGTGAAATTGAATAAATGAGATTTTACTCTGCACATTGCCCAGAAGCTAAAAGGATACTCAGAGGGAATGAAAGAGCTCATTAACAAATAGAGCTATTTAAATTAAAGATCAAGTCTGTTGAACATTTCCACCTAAATATACCAATTTGATTTTCTTGACATTTTTTGTTATATTTGATGTTGACAATAAAAACTTTGGAATATGCTATACTTTCTGCATCCATGCATATTCAGGTTTGAAAATGAAAGAAAAATATGATAACTGTGCATGTAGAACTTCCCACCTACGCACTTCTTTCCTTTCTGATTCTGACACTTCAGCCTTTGAAATAGTTCCCATGAGCAATACTGAGATGCAGACTATTTAGATCTAAAGGAAAAAATACAAGATCTTCTGCTGATTATTTCTAGCACCTGGAAACCTCTTTTAAAAGAGTGCTGAAATGCAAATCATACTGTTATTTGTTATGCACACAGGAGAAATCCTGATGTATTTAGGGAGAAGGAGTAGAAATTTAGAGATAGTAAGGACAGGGTTGAGGAACGAAACCCGCATCCCCATTAGTAAAGTGACCTATTTTCAATATATTCTTATCAACTAGCATGTAGTTTGCATGCCATTTTCATGCAGAAGTATTGCATTTTATTCTCAGCATTTAGAAGATGCCAAGCAAGGTAGGAAAAGAGAGATTTCTTTGTTGAAAAAGGTCAACAATTGGCATCCAGTGAAGGGCTTATTAGTAATTATTGAAACGGATTGGATCCTTGTAACATTCTCTTGTCTTGCACCACATAGAGCCAGTCTAAGTCCACAGATATTTCTTTCCTACTTTTCCAAAACTCGCCAAAATAGCTATATGATTTTCCCATCATATTATCAAAGAATCAATACAATGAATGGCCTTACAGGTCAACCACTCTCCCCAAAGTAGGGCTGCACTTGCCTTTCAGAGGTAAGCGCCACCCCGCTCTGTTTTTCTCTCCATCTCTCTGTCTCTCTCTACCTCTCCCCCCTTTAGAATTCTATCCCTTCCCAAAGCCATGTGAACCTAGATACATCATTATCATTTTGTCTGCATATTTATTATTTCCCAAGATATTGGCTTCTTCCTACTGGTGTACACATAATCTAGGACTCCACATTCTGAAAAGTCCTTCCTGAAACTCTCTTTCATACTCTGACTTTACCTGTCTCTTTCCTTTGATCCTTAACAGCCAACTTTACCTTTGCTTTCATTTTTCCATTTACTTCCTAGCTTCTCGGCCTTCCTCATTTTATTTTCTGCCCTTATCTCCATCTGTCAAGTCCTCTTGCTGTGGTCACCAGGGGCCTTTAAGTTAAACTCATTGTTCCCTTCAGTCCTTACTTTATTTTTTCTTTCTGCAGCATTGGATCATGTCAGTTACTTCCTCTTCATTAAAAACAGCTCTTTTCTTGGCTTTCATAACACTGCTTTCTCTCTGCCATTTATCTTTTAATTTTTCTTCTTCATCTTTTCTTACAATGTTTGGTTTCTTCCCTACTCGCAGTTTCTAGACTCCATGTTGTCTTCTATTCTACTTCTTAAACCCATTCTTGTGGTTTCTATTACTATCTGTACACAGACAGCTTCCCTCTGGAGAGCCAGACTTATAAACCCAACTGGCTACTGCACATTTGCCTATTACTAACAGTACTTCATACTCCAAATAGCCAACAATGGAGCCATTATCTCTTTCTCTGCAGCAGAACAGAATAACCTTCCTGCTCACTCTCTGGCAATAACCTTTTGATGTCCTGGAGTTAAGCAAGCTCCAGCATCATTAATAAATGATACATACTACTTGCTTGCAGTAGTTAAGATGTAGGGCCCTGCCAGCTTCTGTGGGTTTGAATCCCAGGTCAGATGCTTATAAGGGTTATGATTTGTGGCAAAGGAGTTACTTTTTCTGTCTGTTAGTTTTCTCATCTGTAAAATGGTGGGACTATAGTACAAACCAGTAGGGTTCCTGAGAGGATTCAAGAAGATAATACATACACAGAATTTACACTGCTAAGTGTATTCAGTTAATGCTTGATATTATTTGTTGTTAACAGTCTGTATAATGACATGTTGACTTCAGGGTAATATATAGCAGCAAATAATTGTCAGAAGACTTCAGGGATCCTATCTTGTATTAAATTGTCATATTTTGATTTTACTAAGTCAACTTTATAATATTCATATAAAGTTCAAAAGCATAGTTATTTGTCAGGACAGAGTGATCCACAAAGCCACAGTCTGCCCTCATCAGCCAGTGTTGATGACTGAAGCACAACAGTTCAAAAGAAAAAGGTCACCAAGCCATCCACTGCGAACAAAACCCCACAGCTGAGGAGAGCCAATTTGGAGTGGAATGCTGACCCAGCTGCTGTTGGGAGACCCTGGTCTGCACTCTATCTGTGTGCTTACTGAAGGAGCGCAGGGCAGGGTTTCCCATACAGAGGGCACAGGCTACCACCGCATGGCAAAAGCTAGCGGAGACCCCATTTCAAACCATTTCATGTGGAATCTACTCCACCAAACCAGTGCTTCATGAAAGTTCAACTAGTATGCTCATAAGAAGAAACAACTTTGATGTCTCTTCACATAATGCTGAAAACATCCTTATAACTCCTACAGTCTTAGGTTGAACAAAATTATTGGTTTCAAGTTGAGTCTCTCCCTTCCCCTCCCTCTCTCTCTCCCTCCCCTCCCTCTTGCTGTCCCTCTAAGATAAAGACTGTCTCTCTCACCACTGGTTTTGTGCATGTTTATGTTTTTGTGCATTTTTATGTTTATTGATGAAATGCTATTTGTAGAAAATTTGGAAAATAGAAAAGTTTTCCTAACCAAAGAAAATCAGTGTTAACATTGTATTATAGATCCTAAGTGGCTGGTTCGTATCCATCTTTCTCTCTCTCTCTCTCTCTCTCTCTCTCTCTCTCTCTCTCATATGTTCTCTCTTATAGTTAAAGATATATAGTTATTTGGAATTACTGTGCATACTATATTTAAAGGCTGCTTTCTTTTCATTATCATGAATACTACCTCATATATTAAAATATTATTAATCATCATTTGGATGACTGAATAGTAATAGTGTTGTTTTCTGTTTGTTTCATTTTGTTTTTATGAGCCAGAAATTGTTCACCTCCAGCTGTATATAAGATCTATGTCTAAATAAGGCACTTGGATCACAGAAAAAGTGTTAGGAGACTGAATGGTTAATAATGATCTTTTGCTTACAAGTTATGTATAGTCATATATAATAGTAGTGGTTTACATCTTCCCGAAGTTGCCCTGTGAGATATTCAGGGAAGGGAATACTATTGTGTCCTTACATATAGTAAGTAGATGTTCAGAGAGATTACATGGTTTTCCAAAGAACACACAGTTAATAAATAAGAGGAACTGGATGTGGCTAGATTCGAACAATAACACACTTTTCCTTTTAGGAATGCAAATGTGCTGTGTATTGTACCTAGAAAAAAATATTCTCGGTTGTTAGATTCTTGTTGGTGATGTTTGTGTTGTGATTTAGCAACTCTGGCTTTTGTTGAAATAAAGAAAATCCACTGCTTTTGTTGAACAGTTTAGGGAGTATAGACCAATGATGGTGAGCCTTTTAGAGCTTTCAAAGATACAAACAGCCTGCTGCAGCGTGTGTGCCATAGGTTCGCCACCACTGGTATAGACTAGTGTCATTCAGAGTTTGAACATCTTGATTTCAAAAAATGGATAAGCAGGTTAAGAAATTCAATTGACATAACGGGATCATAGGACAAAACTTCCCTATCAAAACATCTTAAAGGTAGAGATTCATGTTAAAATAACAAGACAATGGGAAGGAGTCCCTTCACACCTAATCAACTGGGAAGCAGATGATGCTGTGTCTTCCTTTTCCATATCAGCTCAAATTTAATTGATGATATTATTGTTCCCATTTTTTCTCTTCACAGTAGATTGTCATTCTTTTTATCTTAAAATAGCACCATTTCCTGTCCTGTTTTATCCTGGTGTCTATTTAAAAAGTGGTTAGGTATGCACACTTTAGCCACTTGTTTTACATTAAGGGTAAAGACTATTTTTTTCAAGAATTAACTGTTATTATGCCTCAGCTAAACTGACTTCCTCTAATGAGCACTTATGGAATACTGTACTGAAACTTTATCAACTGCAAAATAATCTACTGTATATTATTCATTAATGAGAATGAAATATTTGTATATTATCCCTTTGCTCAGAGTCAATGCTGACCTAACTACTAGATGCTCAGTACTTGGGATACATTTCCAAAGGCCCAGCCAGAAGAGTATGTTGTAGATACACAGATTGGAAATGGTTTTGAAACCTTCTAAAATTATTTTTCCTGTGTCTGCTTAAGAGGCACAGGTATCAACTCAACCACTATCTCCTCAAACCAATCAGGAATTGTACTAATAACTGTAAGCAATGGTAATGGCTGTTCAGTGTACAGGGATGCAATTGACTTAATTACATAGTCAGATCAAGAATAACTTGAGTTTATAAGAGTCATGGCTTGAACCAAATGCCAGGTAGGTGTAGAATCACCACAATAATTGGAGGAACATTGACACCCCAGTTTCCAGGCCTCACAGGACCAGGGAGAGTTAGCCTGGCTTTGTTCCTTTTAATTAGTTGGGAATGAAGCAATTTTAGGCTTAAATGAGATGAAAATCTTGCCTTGGGGTGATCTCTGGAAACTCTGAGATAGAATTTACTCTCCAGGGCTGCAAGGCTGTGAAGGGACTAAAGGAGCAAACTCTAGTAGGACATTAAGAACCCCTTTCCTGCAAACAGAGAGCTTAGCTGTATTCCTACTTCCAGGGAGCTCCTTGGCACCAGCATGCCATTGAGTGTCAAGGTCAGTGAACACTGACTTTAAAAACAACATAGTAATAAAAGTGTGGAGGAGTGGGGAAGAAGGTGGGAGAGCATAGAGGGTAATTTCTTGCTTATCCTTTCATTTCTTTGCACTTCTCTGAGCCAAACTAGGTGGTATATAGTGTATTGTCTGAATTCTTTGAGGCAGACCATTGTTGGCTAGTAGTACAGAGAGGTCCACCTCTCTTTCTCTCTCTCTCTCTCTCTCTCTCTCTCTCTCTCTCTCTCTCTCTCTCTCTCTCCCTCTCCCTCTCCCTCTCCCTCTTCCTCTCTCCCTCCCTCTCTCTCTCCTTCTCTGTTTCCCTCTCTCTCTCTTCATCTCTCTCTTCATCTCTCCCTATTTCTTGGTCCTTTTGCCTCTACTTCTTTTAAAAGAGGTAAAATAGTTTTTCTTGGCCCTATATGGGAAATCCTCCTGGCATTTTCTAACTGCCAAGTGTTCTATAACCAGCCATCTGTGGAAGGATTATTTTCTTAAGTTAATTCTTTAATTTATTTGTTCTCTGTCTCTCTCCTTCCCTCCCTCTTCCTCTGTCTCTTGCTCTCTCTTTCATTAGTGTTTAAAGATTAATGGTAATTGATCTCTCTTGTAACAACTTCATTTTTTTCAGGTGAGCTTTATTGTTTGCTTTTCTGAATGTTTTTTCCTAAAATCCCTGAAATGAGGTCAATTTCACTGAAACAAAGGAATGATGTGTCTTTTAAAGACTATAGATACCTAATATAGCATTGCAGACCTGACTAATAATTTGGAATAGCTTTGAGCTTTTTAGGACCCCCTGGCAAAAAGAAAAAATATAAGATGGGCTCGCACATTACTTCCTCAGTGATTCCTAGCCAAACTTTCCTCCCAATCTGGATAGGGACCTTCATGCCATAGCAATGTTCAGACTTCACTGCATCAATCAAACAGATTGTTCTTGTAGTGGTTATTTCCTGGGGAATTCGCCAGCTGGGATATTGTACCACTGAGCCAAAATAGGCCACTGGAACAGCCATACTCTTTACTTATTCATTTATGGAGCCATTTAAGAAGATGCTCTAGCAGCAGCTGCCTGTTTGTAAGAGCAGCCTTGGGGGTGTGCTAAATGAGATCTAAATTAGCCTACTGGATGATCAGATGACAAAGAATACCAAAGAGACAGGTGAATCACAGAAGAGGCTGTGGAACGTTCTATAGGGCTTCCCCACTGTGACTCTGGAGTGACTGGAGTTTCAGCTGAAATGATCCTGAATGAAGTATGGAGCATTGAAAATGTGGATGAGAGTGCCTCCCCCCCTCAACCTTACCACATTCCAAATTACTCCTCCTTATGTGAGGAAGCTCAGAAAATACACAGTCTTAATATTCACCTAAGTGAAATACAATTAGGAAGATAAGTTCCTGCCTTGAATACCATGTTGCACAATACAAAACTTTAAGAGAACTACATGTGAGGTACTTTGTACTCTTGGATAACTTCTGTTTTTTTTTTTTTTCCTTTCCATTAGTCCAGAATCTTGCCTTTGGGGATAGAAGAGAAATAATCTTATCCAGGCTGGAACTCCTTATAAAGCATGGGTAGTTTCTAAACCCTGAATAAGGCTTGGGCCAGACAATTAAAAAGGAAATATGAAAACCAAGAGCTTCTACAGCAAAGGGACATCCCAACTTCTCTATTGTCAACTGGCTGGTGACAGCACCTAGCAGCTACACTGTAGGCAACAGAGCCTCTGAACCACAGCTGATGGCTTCTTTGGACCTGGAGAGAATGGGAGCTAGCTATAAGCCATTCCCTCCTTCTTAATGCTTACCATTAGCATGCTGTGTTTTTTAAATTGCAGAATAGATTAGAAACAATTAGCAAATGCAAAACTGAAGAAGCTCGCTGCTTTTAGTATTTAGGAAGAACTTTTGAACAGAATCAAAACAGTCTTTTCTGAGTCAGGTGTGCCCTTTTACCGGAATCACATTTTATTCCTCTCCCATGGTATATGTTTCATTCCATTTTAAAATGGAGTTTTTCTGGACATGGATTCAGTATGTATTACTGCTTGCTGCATTTAATATCAGATGCTTTTAGGAAGCATTATTTAGTAAGCTGATTTTCTCATGCTGAACAATGTGTATTAAAATGGTGGTTGAAGCATATTCCAAAGTCATCGTTTAACACACACAGCAAGAAAATGGAACCATATTCACTGCTACTGAGACAGTTTAATCATTCATTGTTAAAAGGGAACATCTTCATTGTTATTGTGCTGCCATTACCTATCACTATACTCTTGCCTGAAAAGGAGCTATTTTAGAGGAAAAATAATGAAATTAAATGAACAATGGATTTGATTTTGTCAATGCTCAGGAAGTGATTCATTCAATACCAGGCCTATGGAATTCAGGGAAACATCATTAGGACTTCATGCATTTCAATTTTATTAATGTGGATTTTTTTTATACTTCTTACATAGACTTGGATGAGGTTTTATGTAAATGAAATTCTCTCATTTCTTGTATTGATGCATCATTTATCTGCAGTTTTATTCCACATTCTCCAGGGAGAACCAAAACTTAGTTAATATACAGATTAGAAATTTTATTGAGGATTAAGCTTTATTGCCCCCAGAGACTAAGGTGATAAAGGTTAGATCCCACTGATTAATTTGCATCAAATTTAAAGAAATTGTCTTAGTGAGATTTTGTCATGAACATTTTCACAGCTTGATTCTGTTTCTCATTATATTCTAATTAGCAAATAAAATCAAACAAAACTATTTCTATAGAATGAAATGCATGAAAATGACAAACTGCCTGAGAAAAAGAACAAGAGATACAGATGTTCAACAATTTCCACACTTTTATTTCTTACCTACTAGGAAAACTCCCCATCATTTTTTAAACAAAGTAATGTAATGCAGAAAACTTAGATTACTATCTAAAATTACTGGTGAAAACAGAAAAGAATAGGAGAAATGGGAGCAATCTCCAAACAGTAGCATGATACCGCCTGGACCTGCTAGTATGGCAAACACTTCATAGGATGAAGGATATAGCATCAGTAATTTCCTTGCATCATCCTTTCCTTCATCTCCACTGGAACTTGAAAACACCAAGATTCAGTGTCACAGCTTAGAAAATTAGGTCCTTCCGTAATTTAATGTCGCTGTGTAAACAAATAGCATCACAGTTTTAGATTTATGTAAGAAGCACAAAGAAAACCATTACTCTGTATTCCCAAATGCCAATTGTAGAAGAGCACTAGGCATCTCGGAGGATGACATTTGAGGGTTACACCGTTCCTAATCAACTTTTCCAAGTTCTTATTTATTTATTGTGCAACAAAAGGAGGAAGTTCAGTAAGAGAGCTGTGATAGGTAGTGGAGGAAGGAAGGAAAATAGCGTGGGCACACACTAGGCAAGTAACCAACGTTACCCATTAACTCGTTCAAACTCCTCCAATATATTCATTTCTGTATAGGATAGATTTGAGGAATGACAACCCAGTGTATAGCATGTAAAGGAGCAGACCTCAAATGTGTTTCTGTTGGACCCTTGCATCATGTAAGGTGATATCTGGGGCAGACATCATTCTTCCTGTTTATATTCTTCTTAGGTGAATACTAAAGTGAATGTTTATCCCTTGTGCAATTCCCCAAATATAATACATTTCAAATCACTTGATTCAAAAATGGAGTATCTCTTACATAGATAAAGCAACAGTCAGGTCAAATGTGTGCCATAGAGTACTTCTAGGCAGGACATTCCAAATCATTGGCTTGATTTGCTAGACCTGTGATGATGGTGAACCTTTGGCACCGTACCACAGCGGGACATAGAGCCCTCTCTGTCAGCATGCTAGCCAAGTAGCCCCAGCATCAGATAACAGCAGGACAGATGCAGACTTTAACCTTTCAATTAAAAGCTGTTTATATCATTGAAAACTCTATTACTGTGTTTTTCTTTTAAGACAAAACATGTTAATGTATGAGTTGTTTTTTTCTAAACTAAAACCTCAGTCCTCAGGTTTAACTGCAGTATTGGCACTTTGCGATAAATAAGTGGATTTGGGGTTGCAGTTAGGGAACTAGGTCTCTAAAAGGTTCGCCATCACTGTGCTAGACTATATGTAAATTATATTTTAAAAGTAGACAAGTGAGTTTTAAAAAGACCATGAGGCTACTGTCACATGTTTGCAGCCCACAGGTTTGTCAGGGAAGGTTGTAGCATTTCACTTCTAAAGTAATGAGTTTCTTTTATGAATTAGGATGGAAATCCAGTCAAATTTCCTCTTTTCTGACCAACACTGAGTCAATAACCTACATGACAGCTTTCCTTAAAGAGAAATACTATAATCATGCATCATATGAGTAAAAGTTCATGGCTTATGAAAATAAGAAGAATGGTAAATTTATAACAGCCATTTTACACTCAGTGGTTTTTTTTAATCTCTGTGGAACATTTTTGGCTCATTGCTGTAGAAAGTATTAATGTGATAGTGAATGTCTGCCATTCATTTTCCTAAGCCGTTACTCATATTCTTCATATAACAGAAGGATTAGAGAGATGAGGAGACCAACTTTCAAGATTATATAAGTTTGATAGAAAAAGCAATCCAGTATTTCCCCCATCAGCTTGAGTTAAGATCCTACATTTTGACATATCATTGAAGTGTGATGGGGGGGGATTTCTTTCAACTTTAGGTATTTGTCAGAATATCCAAGAGGTGAGGATTTACTCACACTTTAAAAACTAACTTCTTCTTTACAGAATAATCTTTAGAAATAAGATGTGATTATGTAGCCTTGGAGTAATAATATTCATCATCTATTAATTTGTAAGAGGAGAAATCAATATCATATCCCCATTGTATAAATTATGAAACCTGAGGACTCAAAACATTTGTCAGAACTTCAGTAAGGGAACCTGTTAAATCTCTGAAAGATCCAAAGATCCCTTCTTTGAACTCCTGAATCCAAAAGACTGTAAACTGGACTTGAATATAAACTACTCCAGATTTGAACACTTTCCAGACAAATTGAAAAATTCTTTCCTGCACTACCATATAAGAATGATTATTCTTCCATATTCATACATTGAATTCAGATTTACCTTACTGGTGATTTTTGAATTATCTGCCTAGCACAAATAAATCATAAAGTTTAATTTAAAAAGTACAATTAGAATAATTGGATTAGCTAGTTGCTTTCATTTAAGTTTCCATACAAAAGGAAATTAGGTTATAAGGATTAGTGTCTTGTATGTACTATACAACCTAGCTGATAGCTGTTGAAGTGAAGGCAATTTCGGTTAGTAATTGCTGGTCGAACTTTCTTATACTTTTCTTTAAAGGAAACGTGATTGTTTTGAGAGGCTCACATTTTTTGCCCATTCAGAAGATTATTTAGGAAAATTACTTGAGTGCAGAAAATTTATTTACTTCTATCTTGCAGATAACATCCCTCCCTCCTGAACACAGATATTGTAGTCCTGGTGAAATCTAAATGCTGAACTTCATTAGTTGGCTTAGTTTCAGGAAGGCTGTACAGTTGCAAATGGGAGCTTCTTTTACAGTCTCTGCCCTTTCATCACCAATCCTCAGGAAAAGAAAATAACCATTTTAACTTGCCATCTTAAAAATCAGAAGCAAATCCATAAGGTAAAATCTTCATTAGAGTCATCAAACAGAATCATCAGAGACCTACAATAATATTTCAGATTATGATTTGTAGCATCAGTAGAGTAATCATGTCAGGGGCTTGTTTTTTTACAGCCAGCAAAATGCTGGGAAATAAACTGAATTTCTGGTGTGGATGTCAGAGTAAGCCACCATAAATCCCAGTTTTCAGTACAAGAGTTGTTTTCCTTTAGCCATATCCCTGAAGTGGAAAATTGGGATAATAAATAGTAGACAGTGTAATCCCATCATCACATGCACTATTTTTGTATAATCGGGTCAGGTCTTAAAACTATTTTCCAATAGTTTATGCATGCCCCATGTAGCTTGAGGCAGAAGCTAATATTAATTCATTAGGGATAAGGGCAAATGCCCATCTTTAACTGCTCCTTTTGGTGTGAAATCTGTGGTTGCTAGAGGAATATCTGTGTTTGTGGTGCTGATACGATCATTGATGAACATGGGATGATTTCATTTTACTTTAATATTAGATGGAGGCACATCGGTGCCTGACTTTTAAGTTAATGGATTGGGTTTTTCCATTATAAATCTGACCTTAGAAGATCAAAACTAAAAATAAAAATTCAACTAAATCTTTTCATTTGTTTCGAAGAATCTAGTACTATGGTGCCCTGCCTGTAGAGTCTGTAAATATATAACAGTTAATTAGTTTTGTTTTCACTAAACTTGATTTCCTATAACTTCTAAAGAAGAAGGGTTCATTGAAGGAGAACAATATGTAGAAGTCATTTTGCCTATAGTTGGGAATTGAGCTCCTTTTCCCTATAGGGTGAGCTATGAAATGGTATCACTTCTGAAAAGCTTCAGTAGGGGCCATTAAATACAAGACATCATTCATTCGGTGCTACCTGTCCAGTTGAGAACATTAGGCCTTAGGCCTTAATAATGTCTATAGCTGGCATTTTGTTCCTTTCTGTGTCTAACGTTCCTGTGATTAAGATACTTCACAGTGTTCTCAAATGAGGATCTCCCAGGGTTCTCTGTTTTTCTGGACATTGTGCTTCTTTTCCAAGGGTCAGAGGAGTCTGTCTTTCATTTGTTTCACCCTTTAGTAGTGTCAACATAGGAACTTGAGAGGGAAGCTCTGCCCTCCACCTTTGTTACTTTTTTCCCATTAGCATCAAGTCAGTGACCTACAGGTATCTGCCAGTTTTGCTAATGTTAGACCCATGTGCATCTGGTGACTGAAAATGTGGACTAGCTGTTCCAAGTCTTGCCATTCACTGGCTGTCTTAACCCGAAAGTCGTGTGCTCAGTTTCTTCGGCAAGCTCAGCTGAACTGCTTGCCTCCCAGGATCATGCTGCAGCATAGTTCCTGTTCTGTGTTGCTGCCAGCTCTGAGGAGCCACTGTAGCCCAAAGAAAGCCTTCATAGGAAACTTCCCAAAATAACTCTGCCATTCTCACTGCAATACCTGTGAGATTTACATACGGTATTTTATCCTACTCCACACATCGATGTATATAAAGCCATATATGTATTACTGGCATACCATAAGTGTCCAATAAATGTTAGCCATTTCCATTATCAAATAGCCTATTATTTATGGCTAAGCCTCTCTAGTGTCCCTCAGGATAAATTGGCTGTTACACTCATGCCTAGAGGACTGTCACTAAATGGCCACTCTTCCAGCGACCAGATAGCTCTGGGTTCCATAGTGCTTTGTGATACTCCTCATCCAGTACACATCTTGGCAAACAGTATTTTTACATTTATCACTTCTGTTCTTTAATGAGATTGTTAATTCTGAAAGAGCAGGAAATAGGTATGACTTGTTCACTGCTGTATTCCTAGTGCTTAGCATAGTGTCTAAACATTTCATGCCTATGGTAGGGGTTTACTAAGTGTTTGGTAAATAAATGAATGAAGTACTGTACTACCACAGGGACTGAATGACTCCTACGAAATAGGAGTGGTCTTCAAAGAAGAGGTACATTCCCCAGTTATATCCCCCCAAATCACAAGATTAGCATAATCCACGTATGTTCTGTGAATAGATGGAAAGCATTAATATTAGTAATTACACTCCAAATATTAGCTTTGGTTGAATGCAACATAACACTTTGATTAATTATGAATCCATTAACTGGTTAATAAATTATTGTACTTTCTCCATCATTTTGTAGTATCATTACTAATTAGTTAAATCTACTTAGGTAGCATTTCCTCTCAAAAGGCACTCTCTCCTGTAACTGATGCATACATCAAACCTGGTAGCCCCGCCTTAGCACATCTTAAACCTCTCACTTTTCAGTTTTTCCACGGGCTAGTGATAATCTCATTAAATACACCTGACTTCAGTTTCTTGTTTTCCTTTAACCCCTTAGATTATGAATAAATGTTTCTTGATCCTTTTTCTGTATTCCTTCTACCACTTTCAAGATAGCTTTCTGTATTTTATACATATCCATCCATCAGTCAATCCATCCATCCATCCATGCATCCTTGTACCCATCCAAACACTCTATTTCGACAAGGACTTGATGATTACACAGTACTTACCAAACATTGCTTCTACCTTGTCTGAGTTTCTTAAATGAAAGAAATATTGAACAGCTAATTACAAGAGTGTCTATTCCAGGTCTCCTTCTTACTAATGTCTGACCACTCCCAAATGAAGACCATCAGGCATAGATTATTATTGCAGAGCTCCATTGTGACATTATTTTAAATGGGGGTATTACCAAGACTAGAAAGCCTAGGAACTAGAATGTAGGGAGGCAGGAGGCCTACTAGATGAAACATGATATTTTTTTGGAGGCCACTATCAGAATTTAAGCTCTTGTAATTCACTGCCTGGCAACAGGAGAAGCAGGCTCACTCCTCAAAACCTGAGAAAGAGCAGAGGAGTGAAGGAGCACTTCCCGAGAAATGCCCTGGGGATTTCTTAGCCAGATGTTTAGGAAATATTGTTAAAATCTTAAAGGTAGAGGATTCTACCCTGTTCTCTGAGAACAACTGGTAAAGGACTGGAAAACAAAATCCAAACTTCACCACTTTACCAAAAACAGGGTTCACAGAAATTCAGTACCTGATTCGACCCCATTGTGAGAACCAAAAGCCTAAATCATCCACCCAGAAGCAGATTTGATGCCACCTACAGATGCTAATTTCAGTCCTGCTCTGGTTTATAGATGGGGGGTCATATGGTTCTGTTAGCAGCCATCATTCTGCTGATATTTTTGATTCATATATATTATACATATTAATGAGGCTCAGCATATTTCAATATATGCATACAGCATACACTTATCAAATCCAGTTTCCTTTTACCCCTCCCCTTTCCCACCTTCTAGTGAACACTACCTCTCATACACTGTTGGTGGGGATATAAATTATTACATCCACCATGGAGGTTGAAGTGTAAACAGTATAGAGGTTCCTCAAAAAAACTAAAAACAGACCTACCATATGATGCAGCTATCCCACGCCTGGGTATATAGCCAAAGGGAATGTGCCGATATTTTATTCAGGCACAAAGTAATTGTGTTTTATATGAATGCAAACATCCTAAAATATTGCCATTCATTCCTAGATTTATAAACATCTGTTTTCAAAATTTCAGTTTCATATTATGAGCCAGGCAGCCCTTAACAAACCTTAACCTATTTTGTTCCCCCAACTGCCTTATGAAGAAAATACTATTATTTCTCCCATTTTAAATATGAGAAAACTGCTGAACAGAGATGACATTATTTTCCCAAAGTTACTCATTTAGGCAGATCTTGATTTTAATCATTGCTGTGTTGCTTTTAACTTTTAAAACTTGCTCTGTTGACTGGTATTCAAACTTGCCTTAATATAGAACATGTGATGAAGAGCAAAAGAGTGTACCGTACAACAGTTTGGGAAGCTATGTGCTATTAGCCTTTTATTTAGGGTTGTTAGAAGGGCATGCAATTCCCCTTACCCACATCTCCAGTGTGCCACTATCACCAAGGCAAGACAGTTGTATATCTTAAAAACCAGTTTCCATAGAAAAATAAAAGCTACAGGGCTTAATGTGCTGGTTTCCTGACTCTTAGTATGGGCCCAGTGTCAGGTGCATCAGTTTATATCCAAAAGAGACTACGTTGTTGGCAATGTGGCCAGACTTCTTCATTGCATTTAGATCAGAGCCCTGAACCTCTGCTCCTGCTGGACCATGGCAGGCATTTGGTTACATCCACTTACCTCTGGGTCCACTGGTTAGTAAGGCACATTGCCCTGGAATCCTGATGTACCCATTTATCTGACAGCCGTGAGCAATCAGTGGGACATTTTATATTGACTGCTGTTGAGAGTGTTTATTTGTATAAAGTGTAATTCATAACTTAAACCATTTTTTGATACTGTGGATGAAACCAACAGCCTCACAGATGCTAGGCAAGCACTCTACCACTAAACTGCATCCCTTGCTCAAAACCATTCATTTTCCTATCCCCTTCACTATGTTTTCTTTCAAATGATTCTCTTCTGTAAACAATATTGTAATTGTGGTCCTGCAGTGATTCTTCTATCGCATTTAGTTAGTTAATTGTGGTATTTATTTCTTATTTAACACTCCACTTTCTTAAAAATAATCCTTATCTTTGTTCTGATAAATTGAAGACCAAATGTAGTCCACAGCAATGAAATAAGCTATGAATCCTTCTGTACTGTATGTTTGGCCTAAGATAGCTGTGTTCTACACAGAGCATTTTAAGCCCATGTGATTGCTCTACCCTGGGAAAAATACAACAAAGACAGCCATGGATAATGTTCTCTTGAAATTTTAATACTGTAATATATCTTAAACCTTCAAAATTTAGCATTTACTTTGGAAATATGTATTTTTTCATATATTTTGTTCAGTACAAAGAATGGACCTTTCTAATGTGGAAGAGAGCTTTCCACTTTCATATATTACCAAGGCAAGCCCCTGAAATTTAGTAGGCATTAAGATTTTCTACTTTCAATGATTTATTACCTATTGATACACTTTTCAAAGGTATGCTATTTAGCTATTTCCTTTCATCTTGTGGTATCTTTATTGTGAATAGCCTTTCATGTTTAGCTCAAAAGAGTATCAGTAAAGGTTTATTTTGTTTCTTTGGGGAAAGATGCTGGTTTATAATTAAAATACAATACAAAACCACAGTGAAAAACAAAGCCCCAGTAAGAATACCTCAATAGGAGTGTAAATATATTTTGATAAATCTAATTATTTAATAATTATGCAGAGACCTTTATAATCTGGAATAATCAGACTTCTCAATCCATCAGGCCACTGGGATTCATCCATCCTTTCATTCAGTAAAATTCTTTGGCATGAAAACAGAGCCCCAAGTGCTGGAATTTAGCAGTGAACAAAACAGGATCCCTGTGCTAATGGAGCTTATGTTCTAGAGGGATAGATAGACATTAAACACACAGATGAACGTATAGTTGGCTGTAGAGAAGAAATCAGCAATATTAGGATGACAGAGTTGAGAGATAAGGGTTCCCCTTTCATATCAGGTGGTCAGGGAAAGCCACTCTTACATGGCATTTTCCAGATGAGAGAGTAAATGTTTAAGTGGATATCTGGACAAACAATGCTCTAGGCATAGATATGAGCAAGTTCAAAGGCCCTGGGATAGGAATAGCCTTCACTTGTCCAAAGGTTAAGTTAAGAAGCCGGTGTGACTGATGTCAAGTGAAAAAGAGGGCAAGTGAATCATGAAAGCAGAGATTTAGCAGGGATCTGGTCGCATGTGATCATATAGGCCAAGGCAGGAACTTTGCTCTGAGTGAGATGGGAAGCTATTGGAGGGTGTTGAGTACAGGAGCCACATGATCTGCCTCATGTTGTAAATTAATATTTTATCACAGTTACGGCTTATATAATGCTAGACTGACAGACACAGGCAATTAGAGAATGTTCTCGAGGAGTCCGCAAACCCTTGCTCTGTAGCCTCATTGACTTTGCTTTGTTCCACAGCCACACACTGAACCTCAGACTTTAACCAAAAATGACAGGCATTTGCTGTGTAGGTTACATTGGAATTAGTAAGAAAGTAATTAGCTCATGCCATCCCATCCATACTGTGAGGAGAAATAAATGAATACATTCATTTAACTCAGCCATCAGCAGTGCAGCAAAAACAACTTCCACTGAAGTGAGTCAAGAGCGTCTTCATAAACCAAGGCAAGCACATTGTGCCTTAAATGCCGGAGCCATGGCCTCAAGGAAGTAAAGCACCTTCCTAACTGCTTAATTTACTACTAGGCTATGACTCAGGCTTAGGGAAAATCCAACCTATTATTGCTAATTTGAAATACAGGAAGCAGCTGTGGCTAAACATTGAGTCAATTTGGAAGAATAGAGAGTTAATATTGCTAAGAAAAACAAATATATAATCCGCAGCCATTCTCACACCATCTGTGTGTGGATGTCTGTCCTCCAGTGCCTGCTGTTTGCACACCCATCTCTTTGCTTTTTCATTGGTATTGCACAAGTAGTTTAATGTTTGCACAGTTAAACATCCCAATTTTAATGGCTTCACAGCTGCTTAATTTGTCTATTTCTGTTTCTTCATAATTCTAGACAATTGACAAAGTCTCTAACCAATGAGCATAGCCTATGGAGAGCGCCACAGTGCAATGAGATCTGAAAGTTAGTGTTTACTGAAAGTCTTTATACTGTCCTTTTTTCTGGTAACTTGGCTCGTGACTCGCCCTGTTCCTTCCCCTTCCCTGTGATTTTCAGCAAATATCCAACTCCTATAAACATTCTCTCAGTAGGTCTGAACTGCAGAAAGAGTAAGTTCAGTGGCACCAAAGTATCTGTGTTGTGTGGCCTGAGAAACGCTCTTTGGATACTTAGGAAGGCATATCCTTGTTCCCAAAGTGCTAAGCACCACAGTTGTGCAAATCTAATATAGGACAACCAGTGCACATGGTTGGCCCTCAGTAAATTTTAATTGACGTAAGTAACCACCATATAAAATGGCATGTAGAGTAATTGGTTTGCATAAGTCAGCCAAGGATGATGGTACATTCTGCAAAAAGAATAAGGATTATATAAAGATGTTCAGAGACATTCTCATCCTCTAGGCGAATCATGCATTGTGATTCTTTACACAAACACATTCCTTTCTGGGGCCAGAACCTTACCTGATTTACATAAAAAACAGTAGAGAATAGCCGAGCTCATCTGAAACTGTTTATTTGATTCCAACCAGCACATGTGTCTGTCCTCGGTCCTTTTGTGAACAACTAGCATTTGAGAGTCAATCAAAGAACAAGTCCTTGTCTCCTTTCCCTAGTTGTAGGCTTCAAATCAAGGAGAAAATGCATCTGTGATGGAATGGGGGTGCGAAGATTTCGATGTTAAGCCCACACAATCCTCTCCCTAGATACATAAGTTGGGCAGGAAGAGGAAAGTAGATACATCTGGTATAAACTGTATCTTTTATAGTGGGCACCTTTCCTTCAACTGACTGTTTATTTTAGTTGGAAAGCAATGTTTAACCACTTCTGCCTAAAGCTGAGTAGGGCAGTTTAATTCTGAAGACTGGTCTTCCTGAAAAGTGGTATTTTTTTCTTGCTCATGGGGAAGAAACATTGTTTGCAGCTTCCTGATATTGAGGGAGATGGTAGGCACCATCATAGAGCAACCCCCCACCTTTATTATGTCTGAGAGGTAAAAAGGAGAAAAGCAATCCAAATGCTGATGTAGTTTATGAATACATGATGCTGTGTATGATGATGTGGCCATAACTATTTATTATAGACCAGTCATATACACTTAAAAGAACCACTGTATGGAATCAGTGTGAGCCTGAGTACAAATATATTGTGAACATTTAACATTTTTGTTCCCATGATTATCTTTAAAGTAATATATATACAGCATATTTGTTAGTATAGGTTTTTCATCCCTAGCCATCTGGTAAAAATTAGTATGAGATAAGTAATTTAGCTTCCTTCTGTTCAGATACAATTCCATTACCCTCTTCCTTGATGCTGTGAAAAGTCTTCAGAGATAATCAATTGTTCAGTGCTTTTGCATTCCAGTCAAAGCTGAGCCTGGAGGTTTCTGACATGCTGACATCCCACTCTTTTCCTCTGTGTGCTGTGAAAAGAAGAGGTGGGTGACTATCAGCAAGTGGCCCCCAGAGAATTGCATGGTGCCTGGTGGCAGCTCCTGCACAAGCACACTGTCTGCTAAATCACAGTGTGAGGAATCATGACATGAGAATAGCTTGGCTATTCAAGAAGTGCAAGTCATTTTTCAGGATAAAAAAGATAATAATGCAAAGCCTAAGAAAGGAATTTACAAGTGATTAGTTACATATTCATTGTGATCCAGTGAATCTCTCTTTAATCACAGTGAATATTGAAGCCTCTGAAGTACATTAATTGCTTTATAGGAGATATTTTTCCATTCATAAAGAAAAAAGTCTCTTTTATTTTTTATCCTGGCCTTGTTTCTCTGTTCTGGCTTGACTTGAGGAATTTTTTCCTAGAGTTGTAGGAGACTGGTTGCCAGATTGTGCAGGGCATTGAACACCAGGCCAAGGAGTTTGGATTTTGTCCTGTAGGCAGCAGGGAGCCATTAAAAGATTTTGAGCAGGAGGAATGTAAAAAATAGGGCTTGATTTGGATACATGTTTAGTATAAAAGTGCAATGATAAGATATATTAAGGGAGTGTTACGGTTCTGTTCGCAGCATGAATATAAATGGAGGATTCATTTCTACTAGCTGTCTGGTTCAGCTTTTATAGCATGCAAATTTTCAGAGCCAGCTGTAAGAGCTTGATGGTAGAAAAACAAAGTAAGAATTGATCATGTGAATGTAATTTTAAAGAGCAATTTTTAGTGATCATGATCACTGGTAACACAGAAAAACAATCATTTTAAAGTGTGACTATGGAATTATTTGTTGTTTTCTTTGAGTTCTTTGAGACCACTTCTATGCTATATGATTACCTTAAGTTGTAAGTACCCCCTGCAGGGATAATTTATGCATTTTGCATTCTCATGCAAATACTTCAACAGTCTGCACTGTTGAAAATGAAAGCTGAAAATTATTCTGAGTAGTAATGGTTGTACAAAGCTTATGAAGTATTAATCATTTTTATATATTCTTACAGTGCACATTATATTACTTCATTGTTGTGTCCTGAACTATGGTGATGCTTAGGTACCCAATACTTGAAAATTTAAATTACCTATTTTGATAAAGAGCTGCAATATGCTTATTTCAAAATGTAATGTCATCACGTAAAATTAATTAAATCATTAATATAAAATGTTGCATTTTTCAGGAAATATAGAGTAAACCAAATTTAATTTACACTGTGGCAGTGGAAGTTCAGTTATGAACTATAGCTGTATACTTGGTATAAACAATCCTCCAAAACATTGCATTCATAGAATTCAGACTTCACTGCAGTGATTTCTATATAACTGTAGGATAAGATGTTAATAATAATAAACTGCACCACAAGAGATGGCAGTTTTGTAATAAATATAAAACTATTGTGTTACTGCAACTGAGCTGCACATCTCAGCATTACATGTTCCTTGTGAAAATGTGATTTACTTTGTGATAGTGACAGTCATATTTCAAAGTGTCTTGTTTCAGTTAACTTTTTCAGACTTCTGTGTACCAATCCTTAGTTTTTTCAGGAGACCTAGATTTCCTCTTTTTTTTCCCAGAGATAAATGTGCATTACACTTGGAGTATCTCCCAGAAGATGCAGTGTTACTTCCCCTATCCAGTTCTTCTGTAGATACTAACTTTACAGAAGAATACAACCTGGTTAGGGCAGCATTTTAGCTTTTGCCCTGCGCTCTGAGTTTGGTCAGGAAACGGACATCTTCCCCAACAGAAGAGAGACAACTTATTTTCCCACATTTCCTGTTAACCTGGGGAGGGAGTAGATTTCCCATAGCCACAGGATTATAGGATTGGGAAGAATAAATTATCATAATTTTTACTATCTTTGTTTTTCATGCTCTATTGTTTTGCTCTGCATTCTATTTCTGTCTCTCTGTTTTTCTCTCTTGGTCTCTTTCATGTGAATACCAATGCACACATACAAGTCTGATTAATGAATTTTGATTTTTTTTATATCTGTTACCCACATCTACACCTAGTTTCAGTCAAAGTGTTCTGGAGTCATTCCTTAAACAATTTCTAGGGTAGGTCAGTTGAAAGAAAGTACCCAAAATGTGCTGAAATACTGTTATGAATATTTTACAATAGAAGAATGAGCTATTAATGGCATGATCTTGGAGAATGTTACATGGACAGCTTTATGTAAGATAAATGGAAAGCTACAGCTTTGTGTGGTGCAGAAAAATGTGGCCAGGGGATAGGCTGGCCAGCTTGGCTTCTGCCTTCCCTCCTGAACTAAGGGCCAGTTAAGGGTACTGGATTCTCAGTGTCTTGCCTCCTGCAAACAACATAGTAATCAGATTCCCTTACAATAAGGGCCTGTCACAGGTCAGCCACCTTCAAGAGACTCCAGCTTCCTTTAGAAGGAGCTTCTTTTTTGCTCTGGATTTGTTCTCCAGAAGAAAGTGTTAAATAGCCAGGTTCCAGTGTTTTCACATCTCTGCTTCCATTTCTTTGATGCTAAAAGAAGCTCTTTAGAAAATGTTTTTCTAAAGATCTACTAAAATCCATTATAATCACTGCCTTTATCATCATCATTATTAAACTGTCCCTCACCTGTCATTTGAATGCCACAACTGTTCAAGCAGTTGTAGGAAACTTGAAAAGTAGGCACTGCTTAAACGTAAGATGCTATTAGATTTTTCATTATTGTTTTTGTTAGTAGCCCCCATTATAAAAGTAGAACTAGTGAAACTGTGGTTTAGAGCAAAAGAAATGAGGCAATGATGTACTTTTTGTGGTATAGTAATTAAAATTAAACTTGGAAATATCATTTGGACCATTAATACTAGGTTATTTCAGAAATTCCTTTAATATCTTGGGGGTTCACTGACACACATTATTATAATTCTAGTTTTGGAATCTTAGAATATTTTAAGGTCTAAATCAAAAGCTTATGCATTGTTACCCTTGAAAAGGAATTGCTACTGAAAGCAATTCTTGCACATGTAATTCATGTATAACATTCACCCCTCACAGAAATGGAAAGGTGTTCCTCTACTCCATTTGTCTTCATTGACAGTCACTAATTTTTATAGCAGCTTCAAGTGGAGGGACGAGACATTTTCTTATTTGTCACATAAACTGAAAGTTAGGGCAGGGAAAGAGATACAGTGGTCACTCAGCATTGAGACATGTGCTGATCCCTTCCCGGGTGAGCTCTCTTCAGTCCTCCCTAGAAAGTGCTTGCTGCTGTTTCCGAAGCACATGCAGGATCAGAGCATGTATAAATTGCCCAAAGTCAGCAAACTGCAAAGTGGAACAGGGTAGTTTTGAACAGAGCTCTTCAGTGTTCACAGGGACAGAACACAGCAGCAATGGGGAGGGCTGAACCCTCAGCACATGTTGGAGTCATAGGCTTAGCTATTATCTGGATGAAAAGGAGCATTTGCAATTGAGCTTATAAAGAAATGATTCACTAAGAGCTTCTTCCTGTGTTTTTCTTCACCTGTATGATGAGGAATTTCTCTCTCAAGCCAGAGGTATTTAGATCCATAATGAACATATCACAGAGAGATACTGTCAAGTTTAGGAGGGCTGCCACAGAGCCTGGCAGTAAATAGTAGTTAAGAATGAATTCTTCCATCAAGGTCTCAAATTAATAAGTTGACTTCCCTACAGACACCTGGCAAGTGATGGCTATTAACATCCTCTCATTTAGCTCCTGTCAACAGGCAGATGACAAGAAACGGACTGTCTTTACAGAGAGCTTCCTCTCTACTACTTCCTGTCTTGAGAAGAAGTTTGCAGATGTAGTGCAATTCATTAGCCCAGTAGCCCTCCGAGACACTGTTCTCATCCTTGGTATGTAAATGAGGCCTTTATACCATATCCTATGGTACTTGGTTGTACGCTTTGCAGTGGAAAGCATGAGTTTAGTCAGTCTCTGCTCTTTAGCATTGCTTTCCTACCTGGGCGTGAGAAAAGATAGACCTCATCTGAAAGTCTTTGAAGAAGCAGACTCCTGGTTTTTATAAATGGAAACTCTTGTACAGAGACAAACCCTATCAACTTTAACACCACCCCTCCCCAGCACAAGTCAAAATTATGATCCTCAATATTTCCTGAGGTACTGGAACATCCTACGTACCCACCTTGATATAATTTCATTTTTAATGGGTTACCTACCTTGGCAGAGCTTTTCAGCAGATCTAGGGGGAAAGAACCTGTCTCCTCTGCCCTACCGTTGGTTGGATCTCTGGGAAAACTCTTCAGAGTCGATAAGCTGTAAGTTTTCAGAGCTTGGAACTGCTGTTTAAAATGATACAACCTCCTAAGCTTAGTCTCCTGCTGCCTGCAAGTACTTTAGAACTCACTCTCTTATAGACAGATTTTGATCGCACTTTGAAGCTACTACAAAGAGGAATATTGCCACAAATGAGAAAGCTTCATAGAAATAATATTTAGTTGATGAGCACAAATTAACTTTAATAACCAACTAAAGGACAGAAAGATTTGTTTTGAGAAATCATTTCTGATATTTGACTCACCTTTCAGTGCACATAGGTCAACCTTGGCCCATAAAAGCCAATATACAGTTAATACACAAAATAGACAAAAAATGTCTAGGAATTAATCCCCCTTATAGAAATATTCTTCATTTAGGAAATAAAAGTACTTTTGTGAAGATGTCTGTTTAACAGTGTGATCTCCTCTAAATATAACTTGATGCTCACATAGTCTCACTGGAACATAATTTTCTCTTTATTTAACTGGTACACAAAATACTAAAATGATATATATATATTAATGGAGTACCATGTATTATTGCAACACAGTGTACATTATAATTTTTAAATCAGGTTAAACATATCAATATCATCAAATATGATTTCTTTTTTGGTTAAAACATTAAGACTCCTTTCTTCTAGCTTTTTCAAATCTACAGTACATTTTTCTTATCTATAACCACCTACTTTGCAATAACACACCAGAATTTCTTGCTCCCATCTCACTACAACTTAGTATCCATTGATCAACCTCTTCCCATACCCCCGCCCAGCCTCTAGTAATCACCCCTCTGCACTAAACTTCTATGAGATCAACTTCTATATATTCCACATATGAGAGATATGTGATGTTTGTCTTTCTGTGCCTGACTTATTTCACTTAAGATAATGACCTCTATTATATCCACTTTATTGTAAATGGCAGGATTTCATTCATTTTTATAGCTGAGTAATATTTCATTGTTTATATGTACCACAACTTTGTATCCATTCATCAATTGATGGATACTTATGTAGATTCCATGTCCTGGCTATTGTGAATGATGACTGCAGTGACTGTACGAATACTGATGTCTTTGACATACTGAATTCATTTCCTTTGGATATCTACCCAGTAGTGGCATTGCTGGATCATATGACAGTTCTATTTCTAGTCTCATGAGGAACTTACTTACTGTTTCTCATAACAGCTGAAGCAATTTATTTTTCCTGAACAATATGCAGGGGTTCCCTTTTCCCCAACTCCTCACCACTACACGTTTTGTCTTTTTGATAATAGTCATTCTTACTGGGGCGATGTGACCTTTGTGGGTCTGATTTGCGTTTTCATGATAGTTAGTTATATTGAGCTTTTTTGCCATATACCTCTTGGCCATTTGTATGTGTTCTTCTAAGAAATGGCTATTTCAGTCTATTGCCCAATTTTTCATCAGATTATTTGGTTTTTTTTGTTTGTTCTGCCTTTGCTATTCTGAATATCAATCCCTTGTTAGATGTATAGTTTCCAACTGTATTCTCCCATTCTGTAGATTTTCTCTTCACTGTAATCATTTTTTCTTTCTGTCACTGAAGATTTTTAATTTGACAGAATTCCATTTGTCTATATTTGCTTTGTTTTCCTGTGCTTTTGGAATCTTGTCCAACAAGTCCTTGGACATTTCTATGCTGTGAGAAGCTTTCATACTTTCAGGTCTTACATTTAAGTCTTTAATTCATTTTGAATTGACTTTTATAAGTGATGAAAGGAGCCTGGCTGGTTTCATTCTTTTGCATATAGATGCCCAATTTTCTGTTTACTGAAAAGGCTGTCCATTCTTCAATGTGTGTTTATAACACCTTTGTTGAAAGTCAGTTAGCTGTGGATACATGGGTTTACTTTAGACTTTCTACTGTGTTCCATGGGTCCATGTATCTGTTTTTATGCCACTACTATGCTGCTTTTGTTGCTACAGCTCTGCAGTGTACTTTGAAGTCAGGTGGTATAATTCTTCCTGCTTTGTCCTTTTTGCTTAGGATTGCTTTGGCTATTCACAGTTTATGTTTCTGTACAAATTTTGAAAATTTTTTCCTAGTGCTGCAAATAATGTCATTAGTGTATTTATAGGGAGTTATTGAGTCTGTAAGTCATTTTGGGACATAGGGGCACCTTAACAATATGGATTCTTCCAACCTATGAACATACATATGTTCCCATTGTATGTGTGTGTGTGTGTGTGTGTGTGTGTGTGTGTGTGTGTCCCCTTCAATTTCTCTCACCAGTTTTTTTAAAATTTTCATTGTAGATATATTTTAATCTCTTTGGTTAAATTTACTCCCAGGTAGTATTTTTGTAGTTATTATAGATGGGATTGCTTTCTTTCTTCATTTTTACATAGATAATTCACTACTAGTGAATAGTGGTGCTACTGATTTCAGGACATTGATTTTGTATCCTTCAACTTTGCTACAGTTTTAATCAGTTTTGGTGGAATCAGCAGAGTTTTCTATGTGTAAGATTATGTCATCTGTAAATGGTGAACTTTGACTTCCTCTCTCCAATTTGGATGCCCTTTATTTCTTTCTCTTGTCTTATTGCTTTGACTATGACTTCCAATTCTATTTAGCAAAAGTGGAGAAAGATACCTTTGTCTTTTTCCAGATGTTAGAAATCTTTCAGCTTTTCTCAGTCAGTAATGATGTTCACTGTTGGCTTATTATATATGCTCTTTATTATGTTGCATACATCCCTTCTATACTTATTTTGTTCAGTGTTTTTTTTATAATGAAGGGATTTTGAGATTTATTAAGTGCCGTTTCTGCTCGTATTGAGATGATCATGTGGTTCTTGTCCTTCATTCTTTTAATGTTGTGTATCATATTTATTGATTTGTGTATGTTGAACTGTCATTGGATCTGTGGGATGAATTTCATTTGATCATGGTGAATAATCTTTTTCATGTAGTATTAGATTTAGTTTGCTATTATTTTGTTGAGGATTTTTACATCATTTCATCAAGGATTTTGCTCATCTCTCCTTTCCTTTCTCCCTCCCTGCCTCCTTCCCTCTCTCTTTCTTTCCCTTCCTTGCTTCCTTTCATTCTGGGTTATAGCCTTGGCTGGCTTGGATGTCAAAGTGATGCTGGCCTCATAGAATGTGTTTGGAAGAATTCCTTCCTCTTCAATTTTTTGGAATGACTTAAGGACAATTGGTATTATTTCTTTTACAGTGTTTGCTAAAACCCTGCACTGAAGCCATCTGGCCTGGGCTTTTTGCTAATGGAAGACTTTCTGTTACTGATTCAATGTCATTATTTATTATTGGTCTGTTCCGGTTTTCTGTTTCTTTGTGATTCAGGCTTGTTAAAGTCTATGTGTCCAGGAATTTGTTCAGTTTTTCTAGCTTATCAATTTGTTGGCATATAATTATTCATAATAATCTCTAAAAATATTGTATATTTCTGTGGTATCAATTATAGTATCTCCCTTTTCATATCTGATTTTATTAATTTTAGCCTTCTGTATAGCTAAAGATTTGTCCATTTAATTTATTTTTTACTTTGTTGATTTCACATGCTTTTTAGTGTCTATTTTATTGATTTCTCCTCAATCTTATTATTTCTTTCCTTCTATTAATTTGGGGTCTGGTTTGTTCTTATTTCTGGAACGTATTTTATACAAAATGAAGTATATTTTTGCCACCTAATTAGATTGTCTACATGGTCTATATTCTAGAAAGTTTGGATTAGCATAACATGGTTCTGGGCCTGTCACATAGTCTTGAAAACATGTGGGCCATCCCTATTTGTTACACATCTCAAGTGACTTCCATTTCACACTGTATTTGCTGGCTGAGCTTGGAGCTAAAGAGGCTTTTTCATCATATAATTTTTATATCATGGTAAAACTAATCTGTTTTAATTTCTGTGAGGGATGTGTTGTTTCTGTTTAGTCTTCTTTTCTCTTGCTTATTTCAATGTGTGTTGTTTTAAAAATAAATTGCTTTGTAAAATTTGATAGACTGAATAATCCAATGTGTGATGCTGCTGCTCTACAGAAATATATGAAATCTAGTTGCTTTGGAGCTAAAATATCATCATAGCAGTGCCCTAATTCTATTTTCAGTAGGCCACTGGTTGACAGGCTCCTTAATATTGTTATAATTCTTGTTTGTGAAGAACTAAGGACAAAATGCAATGCTGTGATGCCATAGTTTGTGAGATCACCATAAGGTAAATTAAAATATCTCAGAAATATCTTGAAACATAAAATTGCTACCAAGAAATTTCATTTTAATCATATGAGGAGAAATGTGCATAGTGCTCATTATAATTTGCATTTCTTTTCAAATGCTTGCTCATTACCATGTGTACTTTTAAGTCATTTTTTACGTGATGTTTCACAAAACCCATTTTTAAACAGCCTATTTCTTTAATGCTATGGCTTGAAGCACTGCAGCCATTGCAGCCTGCTACAGACAGAAATGAAAAATTAGAGGGCCCACAACAGTTTTCAGGGAACAAAGCTTGGAGAACACTAAACATAAAGCATAATTCCTGTGCAGTCCTAATTTGGGGAGAATTTATATCCTAACGTGTTAATAAAACACATTTAGAGAGACCGTATGGAGTAAATGGATTCCATAGGAAAAAAATCTTTGAGAACAAAAGAGAATTTATTTAGTTTGCCTTGCTATTCTGGGCATGTATTATCAGAAGTAATCCTACATTTCATGTTTATAGAGCTTTAGACTTTTCGGAGCTCCTTTCACATATATTTTTCTCTAAGATCCTTGTACACGGACCAAGTAAGGTCTGATAGTGGACCAAACAGGACTGGTAGACTTTTTTTGCACCATTTTACAAAAATCAAGCCAATAGAATTTAATTGAAATGGTTAACTATTTTGAGACCTAAAGACCAAGAGTGTAAGCTTTGTAGCCATGTATGGTAGTGCACGCCTGTAATCCTGCACTGTGGGAAGTGGAGGCAGGAGGATTGCAAATTTGAGCCTGGCCTGGGCAACTTAGCAAGACCCTTTTGCAAAATAAAAAGTTAGAAAGTTAAAAAAGAGCTGGAGATGTAATTCAGTGCAGAGGTGTGTGTTCAATTCTCAATCCCGGGGGAAAAATTTTAAGTTTTATGTCAGTGACTTGGTTATCAGGAAATCTTATTCTTCTTTGCAGTTCAAGTATTCTTTTTTATTTTTGCGTTTCTTCCTTCTTTGCCCTTTTTCCTTCCCTCCCTCCCTCTCTCTCTCTTCCTTTTCAGTATTTTTAAATTGATCTGTAGGTCACTTCCCTCCCTTTATCGTCTATACTTTCTCTCCTGGCAGACAAGTTCTCACCTGCCTCTCCTTTAAACAACCTTTAAAATATACAGTCACATTCAACCTATTTTTGGATTTGTATAAGGGAGCTTCTAAGTCTCTTCATATTATATTTCATTTTACATTGATTTATTTCTTTTTTAATTAATGTACTAGTACATTTTAGGTACACAGTCATCATTAGAAATTTGTACGTGTACATGATATATCTTATTTCCTGTGTTTTCCCATTCCCCTTCCCTCCCTTCCACCCTTCTACACCTCCCTATTTACAAAAGCTTTGTTTCCAGTTTTTCCTTATTTTTATATGTTTTCTTTCCCTTCTCCCCCCCACTCCCTTCCCCTTCCCCGTTGCCCCTTTTCTTCCTATTTCACATTATCTGTTATACATTTTGGTCCTCATTTACACTTTCACTTTCTCACACCAGAGAAACTATTTGTTATTTACACATGTGTGTCCTATTCATTTCACTTAAGAGCATGGCCTCAATATGCATCCATTTAGCTATAAATATCTGTAGCTCATCATTCTTTATGACTGAGTAGTACTCCATTTTATACAAAAAAAAATCTTCTTTATCCAGTCATCAGTTGATGGACATTTGTGTTCTTTCCAGCATTTAGCTATTACAAACTGTACTGCTATAAACATGGTACACATATATCACTGTGGTATGATGTTTTTAATTCTTTTGGGAAGACACCCATCAGGGAAATAGCTGGGTCAAATGGGATCTCTAATCCTAGTCTTTAAAGGAATCTCCACACTGATTTCCACAGTTGTTGCACCAGTCCACACTCCCACCAGCAGTGGAGAAGGGTTCCTTTTTCCCCACAGCCCTGCCATCAATTGTTACTGCTTGATTTCTTGATAGCAGCCATTCTTTCTGGAATGGGGTGAAAATCTCAGCATTGTTTTCATTTGCATCTCTTGAATGACCAGTGATGTTGAACATTTTTTCCTGTTTGTTTGCTGTTTCTACTTCTTTGTCTGAGAAATGTTTGTTCATTTCAGATGCCCATTTTTGGATTGGGTCTTTCAGTTTGGGAGGTCTGATCTTTTTAAGTTCTTTATAGATTCAAGATAGTAGACCTTTGTCTGAGGAAGAGCAGGTGAAGATGTTTTCCCACATTGTGGGTTGTCTCTTCACACTGCTGATGGTTTCTCTTGCTGTGCCGAAGCTTTTTAATAAGATGAGATCCCACTTGTTGATTCTTTGTGCTAGCTCATGTGCAACTGAGGTTTTTGTTCATGAAATCTTTTCCTACACCAATGTCTTCAAGAGTTCTACCTAACTTATCTTCTAGCAGGTTCAGTGTTTCTGTTTTAATACTTAGATCTTTGATCCATTTCAATTTTAGTTCAGTGCATGGTGAGAGATATAGGTCTACTTTTAATCTTTGGTAAGTTGAAACCTAGTTCTTCTAGCACCATTTAATAAAGACGCTATCTTTTTCTCCAGTGAGGGTGTTTGGCTCCTTTGTCAAAGATGAAGTGGCTGAGTGTGTCTGGAGTTTTTCCTGCATCTTCTAATCTGTTCTATTGATCTTCCAGTCTGTTTCTTTGCTAGTACCATGCTGTTTTTTTATCACAGTAGCTTTGTAGTATAGTTGCAGGTTGGGAATTGTTATGCCTCCTGCCTTGTCTTTGTTGCCTAGAATTGCTTTTGCTATTCTAGGTCTCTTCTGGTTCCAAAT